>JANAVB010002397.1:16048814-16133814 GCA_029216955.1 Iris pallida | reverse complement strand
TGACGGTGGTTCCAGCGTAAACATAAGTTATATTATTTTTAATTTTAAAAATATTGGTAAAAATATCAAATTAGTTTACAGTCCAACTATCCACATCCTATCCTTTACTAAGCGTGCGCGCGCACACACACACACACACAAATTAAAATTACTATCCTACCCTTACTCTCCTCCTCCTCCTCCTCCTGCTCCCCTCCCGACCCCTCCTCTTCCTCTTCCTCTTCCTCCTCCTCCTCCTCCCGACCCTCCTCCTCCTCCTCCTCCTCCGTGGTCGAAGGGTCGGAGGAGAAGGAAGGAGGGGTCGGGGTCGGGGTCGGAGTCGGGAGAGGAGGAGGAGGGAGGGATGGGAGATAGAATTGACATTTCTTTTTCTTTTTTGTGTACTTACTAAGAGGTGGGGTGTGCATAGATTCACTCCAATCTTTTTCCCAAATTAATCACAGTTTTATTTGTTTGGTTGACGATGGTTCCAGCATAAACATAAGTTTTTTTTTGTTTTTTTTTAAATATTGGTAATAAAAAAAAATCAAATTAGTTTATGTATGTACAATTATTAGAAGTCCATACTCACTTTTGAAACTGAAATATATTGGAAGAAGAAAATAATAATAATAAATATCTATTTTCAAATTTCAGTCATTCCAAGTGGACTTTTAAAATACAATAATGCTAAGTTTACTATCAAATTCTTACAACCTCCTTACAACCTCACTCATCCATCACTTACATATGGGTCCCATCGGGTCCCACCACCTCTCACACCCCCCTGCTACATGGGCTCCACCCGACCCCACCACTTACTCCCCTCCTCCAATCGAAGCCCGACACGTGGCAGATTGTAGGAGGGTTGTAAGTATTGGTTGTAGGCATAGCAAAGCTCTTTAAAATATACTTTCCTTACATCATACTTTCAAACACAAACAAGTAAACAAGTTTCTATTTGCAAATAACTTTTGTGAACAGTTTGATTGTCTTTTATTGGGAGTTTATTTTTATTAGCCCACTAAAACTAGGGTGGATGTTCATCATTCGATTTAAAAGTTGTCACATGTTATTTTTTATCTAATTTAGAATCACTTTGGGAGTGATTTGGTAAACATTTATAGTAATTTTGACCACTAGTTTGACACGTGACAACTTTTGAGTGAAATGATGAACATTTATTCTAGTTATTGTGGTGAACAAAAATGAACTCTTTTCGTTCGTGCTAAAATGTTACTTTATGGAAATAATTCTACAATATTTGTTGGCATTTTCACTTAGCTTTAGGAACTTTTAGTCCCACATCGAAAAATCACCATTGTGTATATCTCAATTGTCACTCCCCGTTCCCGGAATGCGTATTTTTATACATGTACAACTCATAAGTATTTATTTAGTATTTATCATGTATTATTTTGTATTTAAATTCTTTTAAGTTCCTGTCAATTATCTGCCCTTTAATTTTCATGATTAATTAATTCCCTGCAATTTTATTTCCTGTATTTTATTTTTTTCTGCTTTTATTCCCTGCTTTAGTCTTATTGGGTTTCGGTTTGGTGGTTCCCTTAAACCCGGCCCACAAGTCTCCCACCTACCACCCCCTTTGCTATTTAAAGCTCATATTTCCTTCTCTCTCTTCATTACTCATTCTCACCATTACTTCTCCTTCCTCTCATCACTCTCCACCTACCAGCAGCAGGAGAAGGCAAGTGCAATCTTGCTTCTCCTTCATCCATTTTTATGGATCATTACTCTTCCTCTCATGATCCTGAGAGAGTTTAGTGCTTGGCATTTTTGATTTCTGTGGCTTGTTTTCTCTAGATCTAAGTTGTTACATTTTCGGCTGTTCATGGGTTTTGATCTCCCAACTTAGCGTGTCTTCTGGCTGGGAACTTCATTTTCTGGCTTGGGACGAAGGCTGAGTCACGCACACGTTCTTACGTGGCTGCGTGTATTTTTAGTCACGCACACGTCTCTACTTGTTGGCGTGTACTTTGAGTCACGCTCATGTTCTTATATGTTAGCGTGTATTTTTAGTCACGCTAACGTTCTCATGAGCGTGCGTGTATTTTTTTAGTCACGCTAACGTTCTCATGAGCGTGCGTGTATTTTTAGTCACGCTAACGTTCTCATGAGCGTGCGTGTATTTTTAGTCACGCACATCTTCTCGTGCGTGAATTCTTAGTCACGCACACGTCCTTTCATGTCAGCGTGAATTTTGAGTTACGCACCATCTTTGCATGCGTGCGTGGATTTCTTATCATTTTCTACGCCCATTTTCACGCTCACTCCTACTAGACTTGGCGTGACTTTTGGCCTTAGTATAGACTTGTTGGCGTGACTTTCTAACCTGGGTGTTTTTATTTGTTCTATAACTTATTCATTTAAGGATGGCATGATAATTCTCCTATTATATCCTTACGCATTTTTGCATGAACTTGATAAATCATGATATGTTAATATCATTAATACAAATTGTTATGAGGGATGTGTCATGTGTCTTGATTGATCCATGGATACCCAGTATGACTAGAAGTTAAACCTTGAGAGTTATAGGCTCGACCCCATGTAATACTAATTGATTTTTATGCCTTGCCACCATTGATAATGATTGTGACATTGACTAATAATTGATCATGCGTTCCTAGTTGGAACTAAGAGACTGGCTAGTCGTCTTATTGAATTGAATGAATGAGACACGTTCATGTAATGAACTATTGTACTCGATTAGCCGATCCCGAATATTGGCATACAGGCACATGCAGGCTTCAAATTATTTATTTATTTATTTATTTATTTAGTATTTATTTATCTTACAAAAATAGCATGTGTACTTTATGGTCAAGGCATGATTACTCCGTGGTTAGATTTGATTGTTGCATTACGCTATGTAAGACCTACAACATAGCCGCACGGGTATCGTTGTAGAGTTGCGCATATCGTACCCCGTACAAAGTACTCATTTGAATGACCATGATCCACGGCATGGGATTTCGCTCAACATAGAGGCTTTAAGTTAAATAAATTAATGATGGCATGGAGAGAATGGATTTTCGAGTTCTTACATGGCAGTCCTCTTGGGACTAGTAGTGCCCGACAGGCCGGCTGGTCCCCACGGATACCGTAAATCTGTCACACGGGCAGGGAACAGTATCTGCTTATATTATTGTACATGCTATATTAACGACGGGCGTCCCACTGGGACTCGTCTAATTACATGATTGGCGCAATTGATTGATTGGATAGACTAGCCTTGCTCGCACATAGTAAGAACTGAGGAATCCCTATTTGTATAATTCTAGAATAACTTGGGACTCACCATAGCAAGCCGTAGTAGTTGATTGGCCGTTCAAGATGATTTGTTTGTGTAATGTACCTACTCTGTTGCCTAACTGAGATGATCAGAATGTCAGGACATGACGGGCCAACTTCTGTCCTTATTTGGTTGGGAGGTTGGTTCGAAGTGTCGTGATGTTATGTGAATCTTAGTGGAAAGCAGGGATCTATTATTATATTCTCTTACTTACTGGTTTAATCCTTTATATCGTCCTTCCTTGTGGTACTTGCTATTAGAGGTCTAACCTCTCTGGTTTTGCATGGCCAGATTTAGAGCCGGTCCCCGAGGATCCAGCTTACTTCTACCTTCAAGATGGTCAACACTAGAGGAATGATCGCAGGAGGACTCGAGTGGGTTCCTTACTTCATCACTCGTTTTGTTACTTACTTTATACTTAGCCGTTTGGCACCGACATGTTAGTCGGATTGTCTTGCACTTACTTTTGCATAATTGTAATTAAGTCAGACTGCAGCTGATAACAATTGTGTACACTTTGCTATACCATCTGGCTATGTTTTGTAAACCCAGATCTCAAGAACATTTTGACTGAGCGTTTGGGACGCCTTACTGCTTTTTCTTACATGTTCTCTATTTCTATTTCTTACTTGAATGATTGAGACAATAGATGTGAAGTGACCATAGTAAGACTTTCGTGTAGTATGCACCCCCTCGTCTGGTTAGACAGCATTGATCGTATTATACGGTATTCATCTACCCGTAATACGTAGCTGGCTGAGTCATTCCCCCGCTCTCCAGTATTCTGGTTCTGGGGCGTGACATCAATATAAAGCTATGCTTGTGCTGGAATATGCGTATGGGGTGAGGTGGCTCATGTGGGTTAATTTTTCTAGAGGGTTAAGTGTAAGTCACAAAGAACAATCCATTATTTTGTCACTCTTTTTGGGAATCCATAGGAGCTAAAGTTCTGCAGGGGCTTAGCGACTCGGGCTCGGACTAAGGGCGCAAAGTGACGCTTTGATGGCGCACTTTGTACTTAGCATGATGCTCGTGCGCTCCTTTTATGCACGGTTATTTGCTCGAGGCATTTGCGTATGGCCTATGCGGTCATACGTCTAAGCGTCCAGGCACATAAGCGGCCAAGAGCATATGCATCCTTGGGCTATGCGCCTAGGGGCTACGTGTCCATGCGCTATACGTCAAGGCACTATGCGCCCAAGGGCTATGCGTTAAGGTGTTATGAGTCCAAAGCTAGCTATGCGCCTTCGGACTATGTGACCAGGCACGATGCGCCTAGGGGCTATATGTCATGTTTTGGACGGCTGCATTCGATGTTGTCAAGCATGTTCGTTGTCATTGCTTTCGGCGCGGACATGGCTGTCAGCGTGCAGCGCGCTGTTGTTTTTGTACATAGTACTATGTGCAGCGAATTTTGTGTAATTTTGGTCGGCTAGCGCGTATGCACGCATAGGTACTGGACTGCTCTATAAATAGAGCTCCACTCCTCTTATTTTAGAGAGTTAGAAGAGCGATAAAATGTGAGAACCGCAAATCCAATCCAGAGAGACTATGGCACAGTAGCAGGTTTATGCACCTACCCAGGAGGCCTATGCGTCTCGGTGAGCTTCGGCTCAAATGAGTTCCAAGTCTTCCCGAAAGTGACCAGAGCATTCCACAAGTTCTTGTGTGAACTTGCTGGTTCCTGGGAGCATATCACCCATGTGACGAATCTTGCTTTGAGCAACGGTGACCTATTCACCATGGCAAGGAGATGGTTTATGCTTTTCTCTTCTTGTTTTCGTTTTATCTCATTATAGCGTCTGCAAACGTAAAGAGAAAAACAATTTAATTTATTCCTTCTTCATTCTCTATAACTGTGAACGTTTTATCCCAATTGCAACTGTGTTTGCAAGGAAGAACGGGTTCTTTTATTTGCTTGTTTTAGGGGTTTCTCTTGTTCTAGCTGGATTAAATTGTTTGGGTGCAAGTCTCTTGCATGAAACTTTGGACTTCTATTTCATGATTAAATAGAGGGCTGACTCTAAAGTCAACGTAAACCTTTGTTCTTCCTAGTCCATTTTCTCATCTTGGCAAGCCTTGAAACTAACAATATTTACTTATTGCAGATCAAACTTAGTTGGCTCTTGTTGGATTGTATCTCGTTTTCGGTTGAGCGTTCAAAAGGGGGTGACAATGAAGTTGGTAATTTAATCTCACATCGAGTACGCGATGGGATCGTGAGATATAGATAATTGGAGTTTGTTCAAGCCTTACATGCGAATTATCTTTTAAGACATATTGATCCAATTTAATATTGCACCTCATGCCGATTCGGATCACCACCGCGTTTTCCAACATCTCTTATGGTCAAATGGCATGTAATGTAGCATGCAGTCGGACATCGCAAAAAAAAAAAAAACTTATTGCAGTTAATTTTATGTAAATATTAAAATATCTGAATTGTTGAACATTAGTTACACCAACATTCCATAAATACATCTTCACGCAACTTTGGAGAATTCAAGAAAGTCTCAACCGAATCTACTTACGACAACAACAAAATTCTATCCGAGTTACGAACTACCCAATCATCAAAATCCAATTTAATTCCTCGACCTATACTCCCACCTAACAATCAACAATGGTTTTTGAACAATATTGGCGAA
Source organism: Iris pallida (assembly GCA_029216955.1). Classification (NCBI taxonomy): domain Eukaryota; kingdom Viridiplantae; phylum Streptophyta; class Magnoliopsida; order Asparagales; family Iridaceae; genus Iris; species Iris pallida. The sequence continues at coordinate 16,127,871 of JANAVB010002397.1, read as the reverse complement.
GTGGTGGCAACAACTTGGGGGGAAGCGACGTTTGACAAGCAACCACGAAACGTAGAGAAACAAAGATTGGCCGCTAAAACAATAATCAATTTTTTTGGACACGAAACGAAACGGTCAGACAATTTGAAATTTGAAGGAAAAGGAAGGGTTTTTGGAGGAAAGGGTCCACTTCATGGCAAGACAAGGCATGGCCTGGCCCCATGTGTTGACAGCGAACTTGACCTGGACACTCTCACTCTGTTTCAACGCGATCCCCTACGTCGGACGACACACAAATTTTGTGTTTTTTAGCATATGCACCCTCTAAGACCCATGTTTTTGTTAGACACCCCCTCTCTCTCTCTATCTTTTTTTTTGTTGTTGTTAGTGTACCTCCATGGGATTCCTAATAGCATGTCTAATCTCTTGCCATATACACACTCATCCGGCAAACATTTAGGGTTCGTTTGGTTCACGAATTTAAGGAACCAAAAAAAAAAATTATTTTTTTCTTTGTTTGGTAGTCATAAATTTAAAAATTAATTATCTGACAAGAGAAAAATTTGTGGAAATATGGTTCCACTCATGACTCATGAGATTGATTTTTCCTCCTCCTTTTCCAACATTTATTACAAAAAATATGACAAAAGTAACAATGTGTCATTGCTTATTTTACCATTAATGTTATTTTTATAATATTATTTTTATTTTACAAGGTAAGGATATTATTGGAACATTTTTATATTTTGCTTTTCTTTCCTAGGTAGTTTCTTTGTTTTAAGAAACAACGGAAAAAAAATGTGACAGGAATTCTACTTTTCCATTCCCTTGAAAAATACATGGGAATTCATTTCCTTTCCGTGAACCAAACGAGGCCTTAGGATATGTTTAAATAAGGCTTCGCCTGGTTCGCGGAATAAAGAAAAATGATTACTTTTCTATATTTGGATGATAAAAGAATTGAGGGAAAAAAATTCAATGAAAGAAAAATTAGCGAAAAAAATGATTCCATCCATCCAAAGAAATAATCACTTTTCCACATTTAAGTATTCACTCTCATTTCCAAATTTATTGGTATTTTCAAACATCGGAAAGGAAAATCAATAAAATTTGTAATTTTCCAAACGAAAAGAAATACCAAGGAATTGATTTTATTTTCCTTCCATTCCGCGAACCAAACGAAAAAGAGTAAAGTGAAAAAAGAAAAAGAAAAAACTATGGTTAGTTTGAGGGTGTGGGTTTAGGAGAAAAGTTATAGATGAATTAGCCAGGGTTTGTTAAACCTTTTTTTAACACAAAATTGGAAGTTAGCTAGGAGAGGTATAACCTCTCTGGCTATGTGGATGGTCTCGAGATCGAACCGCATGAGAGATATATGTGTGAAAAATGAGATCAATGGACACAAAAGATATACAATACAACACGCACATAGTCTCGTACATTACGCCGTGCATCTCAAGAAATAAGGAAAAATAAAGGGATTTTAGTTAAAAGGTCATAAAAAAAAACAAGGAGAAGGGATTTTTGTTTTCGCTTAATCTCACTCCACTCTTCTTATTTTTTCCCCTCGATCGAAACAGACCCTTAAGTATGATTACTATTATTGACACCATAAATTATTTTTCTGGAGCAATGTCGGTTAGGAGACCACACAATGTATTCATTAAAAAATTTAGAAAGAAAAATCAAGTTTAAAAGAATTCTAGCATCGAGTAAGAAATAAGTTTGCAAGAATTAGAGAGAAGGGATGATACAACTCAGTTGGTGTATTTATAGAACACACCAATGGATTTTTATTAAGACGTATTAGTTAGTTATTATTTAATTTATATTTTCTAATCCTATATAAATTAAACTTCCTATTTTTTAAAATTGTATTAGTTGCTTATCTTTTAGTTTTTATATTCTCATCATTAAACTTCTTATTTTTTATAAATGTATTAGTTGCTTATCTTTTAGTTTTTATATTCTCATCGTACCTAAATTTAACTTCTCAGATACAATTTCAAATGGTTACTAATTTTATCTTTTAGTTTTTTTTTTTCAAATCCATTTTGTAATTTTATTACTGTTGATTTTTAAAGGTTACTAACTTTATCTTATTGTATATCATCTCAAATCTATTTTTTAATGCTTTTTTTCCATATCTTTGAAAATTATGCCCATCCAACTTAAATTTAAATCCATACAAAACTTTTAACTTCCAGTTTATTTTTTCAAATTTATTATTGTTAATATTTAAATTTTTTAGCATATATTTGTATATTTAATTTTAATTATTGTCACATCTTTCTACTAACCTTATCTAATTTAAATTATCTATAATTATTTGAATACCTAACTTTATCTAATTGTTTTTAACATATAGAACTATTGGATGCAGTTCAAGTAATAATTTATGTTATTTAAAAAGATTTGATCTTGCAAAACTTTATCTATAAGATATAATTTCAAAAAATAATTTAAAAAATATATTTTTAAAACAATCTAAGATACAATTTGAAAAAACTTTACTTTATTTATTTTTTTAAAATTCTATTTCTAACAAAAAATTGAAATTTGATTTAAGAAAATATATAATATTTTAAATTATATCTAAGATTCGAGAAAAATATTTAAGATTTCAATTATTTTTTCAAACTTATCTCTAAGATATTTTTTATGATATTAGATTTTTTTTTAAATCTAAGATTTGACAAAAATATCTAAGATTTTTAAATTATATCTAAGTTTGAAAAATATATAAAATTTCAAACTATTTTTTCAAACTTATCTCTTAAATAAGTTTGAAATTATATTTGAAAAAAAATCTAAGATTGAAAAAATAAAGTAGGTAGGATTAAAGAATAAACAACTAATAGACTTATAATTCCTTCCCAAATTCTTGCAAACTTTCCTCCTTGATGCTACTGGAAGTAATACATATTTTTTCTTTACTAAACTCGAGTGACTCTTGTAATTAAAGAAAAGAGTTATAAGACTGTTGGGTAGCAGAAGATTAGTGGATCGAGATATTTATTATGATAGAAGTTGGAGGACAATGGATCCAAAAAAATATGAAATGCAACTTGCACAAAGTTTCGGGCCCTTCCTAATCTCTTCCCTTCAAACATGAAGACTAAAACTTTTCTCCAAATTGATATTTTTTTAATGAATATAACAATTCTGATAAAGTTTTTTAAGTTAAAAATTTATCAAAAACCTAGAGCAAACTCTTTCCAATACTGACAGAACCAGGTTGGCATGAATTTAAGCACCTTAGGAGGAATGGAGCACACGAAGTCAGAAAAATTAGCGAAAGAGACAAAGGAAAAAAAAGAAGAAAAAAAAAAGTATGTATAAATACTTTGTTTTCAATTTTTATTTTTATTTTTGGGAGATTTTAACGCTTGAACTTTATTCTTACGAGACTGCGCTTGCAGGCCTTGTTAGCAATCACCCGAATAAAATGCGTATTATACGCGAATTTTTCCGTATCTTACATAAACGTATAATTCGGACTTGTATGCGAATTTTAAGCCTGTGGAATTTTAAACACATACCGTACGAATTTTTAAAACATTCGGCAAAAAAAACTTGACTGAGAAACCCAACAGTTTTCACTTTCTTGACTCTTGTTGTTATTAAATATTAAGACTGGCACAATTATCAAAAGAAAAGAAGAAAAAAAATCTCACAACTGTAACAAAAAAAAAGAAACCTAAGAAGCTTTGCATATGTTGCTTGCAACAATCAAAGAAAAATCTTTTGGTTTTCCATCCTACTTTCACTTTCTTTTCTTTATATAATATTTTTCAACCTCATCTTATTCTCACACTGAACCCTTGTTTATGAAGGAGTAGAGGTGGGTGGGCCATATATATATGCCGAATTTTTAGTGTCGAATTTGTTCATATGAAACATGCTAAACACGAATTAAATCTAATCCGAATATTTTTCGTTAGACGATTTTTTGACCGAATTTTTTACCGCATTTTACTTATATTGTACTGATTTATACTCGTATTTTTGTCGTCCCGAATTTTTTTCGTTTGCGATTTTCTCTTTGAGTCACTTAATCCAACATAATATCTAAAACAACGAATTCACTCATTTAATAAAACAAAATAGTTAAAAGTATAAATTATGTGTAGGACCTACCAAACATTCTACAAGTAATAAGGATTTAATTCGATTACCCCAAAATTTAAATAAAATTAGAATTTAAAATTCAAATTTAATTATATCAGATCATATCCGATAGAGTAGATCTGAATAAGAATTACAAATTACGATTTTAAAAAACCCCTAGTTCCCAAACACCAAAATCTTATTTGTCCACAATTTTATTCGTCAAAACTTTGTGTAATTATCTACCATTTATTGATGCTTCTACGCAATTCTACAATTTACGGGGTCCTAATAGAAAACATCATTCCCAAGTCACTTCTTTTCATCTCCCCCTTCCTGTTTCTCTTTTCTCGCTCGGTTCCCATTCTCTCTTTTCTTTCTTCCTCCTCCCTGACCGAGGCGGCCGACAGCAGCAATCTATATGAACTCCGAGGGCCTTTCTGCATAAATTACAAACAACCTCTTGCGATCGGAACAGAAATTTCTCGATGGCGAGAAGGAGCGCTTAGTATGGAGCTCTTCTCGATCGACAACAAAATGACGGTCTATGTCGCTCGCGAAGCTTCCAAGGTGGGTTTCCTTTTGCACTCCGATCCTCATATTTCGCAAAAAGTTCATATTTTTTGAGATGTTTGCAATGTTTTCGGTGGGTTTTAGCTGTGGAGGAGGGTCGCCATGGAGTTCTCGGTGGAGCTGCAGCTTCTCGGAGAGAAGTGGAAGCTCTTGCTGTTGGGTCTGATTTGTCAGGTGAAACTTTTTAGTTTTTTGTGTGGATTATTTGATCAATTTAGGTCAAAGAATTTGGTTCGCGACTCAAAGCTTGAATCTTTTGTGAAATTTGAGAAATTTTATGTGGAGAATTGCGTGAAAGCTCAGTATCTTTAATTTTTGAGTAAATTATCAATTCTGACCCCTTTCTTGATGGGTTACTTTTTTTTTTTTCACAATCTTTTTGTTGCTGTGCAGTGTTAATAAAGTAGACTGTTTTTTTTTTCCTTCCAAAAATTATCTGGGGATCTTATAATTTATTGGAAAATTGACATTTTTTTTATCAGGATTCTTGATTAATTAACCAATAGATGTTTCACATACGAGTGACAGACAATGTTATATTAATAGCTTGTTTGGTTCACGGCTGGTTAACGGTTAATCATATTATTCGACCAATTAACCACAATTGCACAGCAGCTTGTGATTTCTGATTGATCATCCACCCGTTTAATCGGATTAAGCATTGCCGCCAGACCTTTTTATTTTGAAACACTGCAAAGCCGATGCGACGAAAGAAGTATGAATGACAGAGTCTGAACATGTTGGGAGTTGTTAAATATAGAGATATGTAGGCTAAGCTAAAATTTTAATCTCATTATCTCAAGTGGTTTATTTTTATAAGAGGGTTTTAATTGTTGATGATTCTGATGGCAGCTCAATGATAGACTGAGTCATAAAATCTCGGTCTTATGAAAATTTGCAATTCAGGTTATATAGTTTCCAATTGACAATTGAGGTTGACCTTGATACTTTAGTATCATTCTAAAGGTAATGGGCATTCTAAACCGCTTGGATCCTACATACAGTACCATGTGCCAATTTCTTCGTGTTTGTTTTTTATATTCTTCTTGCTCTCCACTGCCTACTTGGTTTTGAATGCTCCCTTTCCAGCCTTATTCTTCTCCTATGTCATAATGGAGCTGAGACGAAGAGAATATGAAGAATAAGAGGATAGAGCATGAACACAGAATGACACGATTAGATACTTGAGAATTATAGTTGCAACTTGTTGTCTTGTTGACACAAAATATGCACCCTAAGAACATCAATGGTGTGTTCTTGACTACGTTGAGAAGTTTTGGAGGCATCTAGGAGCCAAGCTGATCAACCTTGAAGACACCATTAGATTTTGCATTTATGCTCTGCATATCTGCTGATTATGATAACTAATAAGGAGGACATGTATCGCTCTTTTATGACCCTAACTTATAGTGTTCTTAGTTGACCTGGAATAGCGGTAGGGAAACCACAACAACACGGTGGGAGGAAATGGAACAATGGCCAATTGAGTATCTTTGGTTATAATGAGGACCTTGCAACTTCTAGAATTGGATGACTCACATTCGATGTTTGCTACCGATGTCCAATATATATCACTATGCCTTTGTTTATGTACCTAGATGTTGATGTAAGCCACACTCCAAATATATTTTCAATCGTCTGTATGGTGATGATATTATGCTACTTTCTAGAGAGAACATCTTTTAGAAGTTTCAGGCCCATCTTTTTGCTTCTATCTACCACCAACTCTTTTTCATTTCCCTTGCCCCGTCTTCCTTGGTGTCCTTAGGTCATTGGTCCTACAATCCATTGTAGGACATAGAATACTATTTTAGGTTGATGTATGCCCGAGTCCCGACTAGCTTACTCTTGAGACTGTACATAACAATGTGACCCTTCATCCTTTAAAACAATGATCAAGCACGTGTGTATCAGTTTTGATTGTTGCCCTTTATCTTTTTGTGTGTAATGGTTTAGAGGCAAAAGATATGGTGAACCACAAGCTCTTGTCTCCTTAACTCAATTATAAACTTCACGCAGAAAAGTGGTTCTTCGTTTGAAATTTCTAGTTTCTGGTTTATGTTCTCTTGCTTATTTGCTAATATGTGATGGTTGCTTCAATCATCCAGATTGCCTTGTCGGTAACAAATGCATTAAATTCATATGGATTAGAAAGCTTTTATTGTGCAAACAATGTTTATTTTCACTTTTTCAGTTTTATGCATGTTAATACTGTTAGTGTTTCTTGAGAACAGTTGTTTTCTACTTTTTCCATAATTACAGGAAACCCATTTGTCCTTTATAGTTTTTTCCTCTAAGTTTTCCCCATAATGTTTATACCTTTGCAGATTTTCCTTTGTCGTTTGGTTTTAAGTGATTTTTAGGTTTGGTTCAAGTGATTTTTGTGCCCATAACTCACGACATGCACAGGCACAATGACCAAAAAACTCCCAAGTTACGAAAAATTTAAAAAGAAAGAACGAAAATAATTTCTTCTTTCTCTTCGCCTTCTTATCCTTCCCTATCCAGTCTTCGGCAGCAGCAAGAAACAGAGGCCTCGCTACCTCCGTTGACCTCTTCCCCCGCTCTCGGTCGCTTGCCTTGGTCCCTCCTTCCACTCTTTCCTTTTTTATTTTCTTTCACATCTCCTTCCCTATCCGTTGCCTCTGGTAAAACAATAGAAGGCGGTCGCTGCAGCACTGCCATTTTTTGCCATTTGTTGTCGCGAACAGTGGATAGAGTAGGGAAGAAGGAAAGAGGAAGAGGAAGGAGATGAGGTGTGAGGGCCACTGGAAGGATGGCACAAACACCGGACAGAGATGACAAGCTTAGTGATATTTGAGTCATCCAGGGGTCATGCACTTGTCAAATGAGTTTTTTTTTTTTTAAAACTAAATCACTTTAACCAAAGAATAGTATGAAATCCTACAAAGAAATAAATGTTGGGAACCTAAAAACATTGAAGATCAAGTGGATATACTATAATTTACTCTTGTCATCATTTACTTTTGTTTAAAAGGTAACACTATTTGCATGGTTCTCCCATGTTTTGATTTTAAGTTCCTTTTTATTTATTGCTATTGATTAGGCCAGTTTAACAGGTGTTTTTTTTTTTCTTGGTATTTATAGTTGTTTTTCTTGAAATTAGTCATAGTTTCTGGTATTATTTTACCGATCAATACATGGTTTTAATTTGGAGACTTATGCCATGATTTTGCTTGCCTATAGTATATTCATGGGCTTGCTGCTCGAGGAGTTCACTATTTACATCGGCCGGGGCCTACCCTCCAAGATCTTGGATTCATGGCGCTTCCGGTGTGTACGCGATGCTACTACTTCTTACAATCCACGATTTATTTCAAGTTGATACTCGCTTGTGCTATACACTTGCACACACATTTTTCACATACTTTGTATCGAATTAATATCATATTATTTCATTGTCGTTTAGGAGCTTGGGCAAGAGAGATCTTACGTCAGTGAGACCCTATTTACCACCATCTTTGTTTCATTTGTATTGGTACACATACCTCCCTTTCTATGCTCATGAACTTGTCTTACCTAATGTAAGTTGATTAGATATCTGTGCTTTTATTACCTTCTCTTTGGAGTTGTTTCTTAGCATGGTTATTATTAATAACAATGTTCATGAATTTATTGTTCATGAATTCATTTCAGTAATCCCTAGAGTGTTTATGGAATCTTGCTATTACATAATTGCTTTTTTCATTATAAATAATTTGTCATTTCAGCTCTGGCATCTATGAAGTGATGCTAAACTACTTTGAATATACATTAGTTTACAACATTGTAAAGCCTTATGCTTGTATTATTTTTTGAATGGAAGTGGTAATTTGACATATGAAAAGCTTCTAATTTGCTTGCACGCACGCACACACACACACACACATCTTCCAAATGAGTCGCTTCTTAGTTGCACGACTACCAAGGTGGATCTTTCCATTTTTGTAAGACAGTGTGAAGGGGTAGATGTACTACTATAAATCCTTTAGCCCAAAATTTGGGGGTATTAAGGTTCATCTCCTCACAACTGACATATTTGGTTGGTGAGATTTTGTACATTTCCATATCATTGCTTGCTTTTATGACTCCTACGCAAGGTTCGTAGTATCAGTATCGGACCCTTCCTACGAGGATCGGGATCGGCGGGATAGGATCCAAGTATCAAATTTCTTCGGTATCAGACAGCAAATAATATTAAAAATTTAGAAAAATATTTTATACATTTAGGCATAATTTTAAGTAATTTATGTGTTGTTTCTTAATAGTTTTGAAATTGAATGAAATAATAGTCAACCTTACTAATTGGTTTTACCTGCCATAAATAAAATTTCTTCATTTATATGCTTTTATACCCTTGTTATCTATGCTTTTACACCCTTGCTATTTGGTCTTTTTCATTCAATTTTATCTGCCGAATTGACTAGGAAAGAGTACCCCAACGTTGGTATCGGTCAGTTTTGGTAGCGGTCTGTATCGGATCGGGACATGCCACACAGTATCGGTATCAGCCGATACTGCAAACTACTATGTGGATAGATGCAACATTAAATTTGCTTATGCTACTTTGCAGTTTGCCATACTAATTCTCTGGAGCGTATAATAATGCTTTGATCTTAGATTGCTGAGAAGATTCATGTATTGTTGTTATTTACCACTGAGGTGATTATATTGATTTTCAATGGCTGAGTACAGCTTTAATATCGTTGTTAATTGGACGAACGGAGACCCCTAAGATGCTTGTATGTCTTCATGCACTACTAAATGTCGTGACAGGTTGATCCATATGGCCAGGTCTCAAAAGGCTTGGTTTTTAGGAGCCACACCTATGGGTATATCTTCCCTTAGATCGTCGGGTTTCTGTCAAATGGAGCAGATTAATGCATTCCTTGCCTCAGTAATTGATTATGTCAATGTTTCATTAAGGATTGAGTTGGAGTAGCAAATGTGACGGGGACCCAGTATATCAAATTATTGTATTTTTTGCAAGACCACAACTACCAATAGCTTGAGGTATCAATTATTATTATTTCTGGGGAGGAAGAACTATTCGTAGCCTAGAATATTATTTATGATATTTCTGTTGAACAAAAAGCTCCATATCACTAGAATTTTATTGCAAATTTAGGCATTTAACTGAGTACTCTCATCCATCCAGATATCTCTGAACTGTGTGTTATAGGTGATCTGATGTTGGAAGGTGCATTGAAACTATATCCATACTTGTGTTCCCTTTAATTTAGCAGGTGCTAAGATAGTTACTTGATATAACAATATATGGATATGAATCAGGTATCAGTGGAATCCATATTCATTTAAGAATTGTTTGAAGGTTTAGCTCCACCATAAAATAACACACATCTAGGCAGACATCATATGGGCATGGGATATGTGGTCATAGTAAATTTCACAGTTTATGATATCAAAAGTTATGTGTATACTTATATGCACACTACCAATATCAGTAATGAGGTGTTATTTAGAGGATACAGTAATCTGCATACTAAATTTATATCCATATATGCATATTGAACTAAAAGTTGGTGAGAACTATTTATACCTTCATACATGTATAAAGAAAAAAGATTAGGTCTCTGGTCTATGAAGAACACAAGCAGGGCTCTGTTTTTGAATCCGACACTAAATTATCTGGTGTTGGCTTTCACTATATCTCGACGAAAAAAGGCTTTGTTTTTGTTTTAGAAGAGCTTGATGCTTCCTATAAGCACAAAGACTCCAAAAAAAATAGGCCGTGTCATGTCGGACGTGTATTGGACACATCACGGATACTCCAAAATACACTAGGACTCACCAAAATATGTCATGTCCGTGTCGCTGTATCCTTACCATGCCGTGTCGTATCCATGTCTGTGCAACATAGAGGATGACATTCTCGGATACCATGGAAGATGCTTTGCATTCTGTTATTATACATGAGGGCCGGAAAGGTGATGAATCGGTGAGGGACCACATCACCTAGGGTGAAGAAAAATTGGTGGAAACCACCTCAAAAATTTACTAGGATTTATTGTGTCATAAATTATGAGACAAGCTGTTGCAGCCCCCCTTGAATTATGTTGTTTTACTTGTCTTGCATGTTTTCGTAAAAACTTACTCGAAAAACTATGGATTTTTAAACTAATTTGTAGAATATATATAGATAGCAACCTCTATTAGTATGAACATCTCCAAGGCATAAGCTTTGGAAGTTTCAGTATATATTTTTGTTGGTGTTCTTACTTTCTTTGGGAACTTTTAGTTCCACATTGGAAAACAACCAAAGTGTATATCTCAATATAAAGCTATGCTTGTGTTAGAGTATGCACATGGGGTGTGGTGGCCCATGTGGGTTGATTTTTCTAGAGGGTTAAGTTTAAATCACAAAGAACAAGCCTATGTTTTGTCACTCTCTTTGGTTTCCATAGGAGCTAAGCCCCGTAGGGGCTTAGCGACTCGGGCTCGGGTGAAGGGCGCAAAGTGGCACTTTGAGCGTCAAACACATAAGCGTCAGGCGCTATGCATCATGGCGTCTAAGTGGTAAGGCGCTATGTGGCATGGCATCTATGCGGCTAGGCGTTATGCATCAAGGAGCTATGAGTCGTGGTGCTATGCATCAGGCACTGTCGGCATGTGGCGCGGGGCGACGCTGTCGGTGTGCGGCGCGGGACGGCCTTGTCGGCATGCGGCGCTGGGCGGCCCTATCGGCGCGCGACGAGTTGCAGTGTCGTTGGCTAGACCCGAATTTGTGGGATTTGGTTGGCCGGCGCGTATGCGCGCATAGGTGACGGCTGCTCTATAAATAGAGTTGCACCTCTGTTGAAGACAGAGAAGAGAGAAACCGAGAGTCACTAAATCCACTCCAGCAGGGTCTATGCGTCTCTCTCTGCAGCAGTTAAAGTCTGTGTGCATATAGAGCTTTTCTTGCTCATTTGAGTTCCGAAGTCTTTCCGAAGGTGACGAAGAGCGTTCCAGAGGTTCATCCTAGAACTTGCTGGTTCCTAGGGACAGATCACGTATAGGACGAGTCTTGCTTTGAGCATCGGTGACTTGTTCACCCCAGCGAGGAGTTTCTCTTTGTGTTTATTTTTTGTTGTTTTTGTTCTATCTCATTGTAGCGTCTGCAAACGTAAAGAGAAGAATACTTTTCACTTTGTCGTTGTATTTTGCATTTCCTTGAAGTTAGTTTGTAACCGAATTTTAGTGCTTCGTTTGAGTTGGCTAGAGTGCAAACTTCATGTCTTGCGAAAACTCGACGCCTTCCTTGGATCTCTCCACTCCTTAGATCCGTCTTCTGGACTAACAATTTTCACTAGTTTTCTTATTTTCATATTTTTGTGCCTGCCAGTATATAGAATACTATGGCTTCCAAGGCATAATCTGGTGCAATGGAACCGAATGACGTGTAAACGTGCAAAAACTTTCATTTGAAGAACTGTTTCTGCTGCTGCAGGCAGGTTGTACAACAGCAATTTCATTGTTTGCTCTATACAAATGAAGTTTCATCTGATATGATATTGGGTTGTAATATTTGCCCCTTCTTCCCGTGCTTTTACTGCATCTATGCAGTAGTTTTATTTTGATTTTGGTAAATTCTATACTTGTTTCTATTGGCTGTTGAACCTGAGTTTGCACCAATTATGATAAAAGAAGATTATGTGGGCTTGCTGGGTTCTGATTTTGTAATATATTATTACCAGCACGGCGTGCATGTGGATCTATTCTTTACCACGTTTTTGTGTCTACTTTTACCCTTACATGCTTTCCTCTCCTCCATATGCCAACTGGGTAGCTCATATGGCATTTATCATTCTTCTTCTTCTGAATATTTATGCGAAGCTATTTATCATTTTGCAGTGGTCATTTCATCCATTCATTTATCACAGCAAGCGGTTTTACACAGTTCTACTCTGGCGCAGGGTGTTGGCTTTTCTAGTTGTGAGTTTATAATCGAGTTCAGATGACTACCCTGCTAACTGTTCAAGCTCTGGTCTAATGTCAAAAACAAATTTTCCTGCAGGCATCTCAGTCTTTACGAATCATTACATTCTATTCTACTCAACTTCCTGGTCCTAACTATCACTGTCGTGAGGTGACAACCTTTTCCAACATTAATATTTTTGATAGAACATTTCTATGACTTAAGAGCATAATAACAACTTGTTATGTAAATGGAACGGATATCTATCTCAAGTACAGTTCACAAAGAATTTTCTTATCACAAGTTCTGCATTCTGTGCAGGGCTCGAAGCTTGCCAGACTGCCAGCCCCTGACAATATATTTGAAGTGCTTCTCCTTAATTGTAAGTGTTTCCTTTCTATGAACTTGACTTGTCATCAAGAAATGCATTAGTCTCGTATCTGAGGGTGCTGTTCTTTTGTTTACAGTTCCTAGGGGAATCTTGTATGGTTGTGGTGATTTAATATTTTCATCCCACATGATTTTTACGCTGGTGTTTGTGCGTACATACCATAAGTATGGATCTAAAAGGTATGACATCTGTGTTTAACTTTGTTTTGGAATTGCTATGGGCTTATTAACAATATTCAGGCAGAGAATAAGATCATCTTTATCTTCTTGTAGGTTTGTAAAGGTGCTTGCTTGGTTAGTAGCTATTATACAGAGTCTGCTTATTATAGCTTCCCGCAAGCATTATACAGTGGACGTTGTTGTTGCATGGTATGATGATTCTTGTATGGTATGTATGATATTTCTTCTTGTAATTTCTTTGACACTTTTTTGGCTTTCTTAATTCCAGGTATACAGTAAATTTGGTGGTGTTTTTTGTTGACAACAAACTTCCAGGTAATATGCTTTGGATCTTGAATTTTGTTATGCATCTCCTTAAAAATTGGCCATTTACTTTATCTATCAAAATCTCTGAATTTGCATATGATATGATCTCTCAATAAGTTGAATGCTAGTGCTATACCTTCTTGAGGTTAGCAATGAGCTGTGACATATTCTCTCACTACCTATAGTCTCTTGATGACAGGATTCTACGGTGCTCAAGTCTGTAGAAAATAAAAGCATAGTTATCAGTATGACATCTTTATTTTGAACAGGAATTCCTATAGCCTGACTATTGTCCGTTGCCTTTCCATCTTGTTGCCTATGTATGTCCCAGGACAATGTAAAAGCCATTGGAAAATTTGAGCTCAAAGATTCAACTTAAGAAACTTGCACAGATGTTAGGCGCAAATACAAGCTTTACAATATCTGGAAACCAGGAAACCCATGAACACAAGTCAAATTGAAAACGTCAAAAGGGAATAATTTTTTGGTTATGATAAAGAAAGCAAGCTCACCATTTTGAATCTTAAGAGAAAAGTCAAGTTTTTTTTTTTTAATTCAATAAGGTAGCAAGATGGCCATGGCCCATGGTAGTGATAGATCCAAAAAGTTGACAGTCTAGGTTTTAACATGACTGAGTTCACCATGGCCAATTAAAGTGGGAAGACTCAAGGTCCCAATATCAAAATCTGATATATGTCAAATAGTTCAGTGTAAAATTGTTACAGTTCAGAATTGAGCGACCAGTATGTGAGGTTTCTTAGACCTCTTGTTAGAACTGATCCATTTCCAATAATAATGTATACGTATAGATTCAGATGAATGCGGAGAACACATGCTGATCCATTTCCATTTGCTACTTATTGTATATCTGAATCAACAAGTTTGATATCCTGTATCTTCATGTTAGTTGGACACATAAGGACGTTCCTGTGTCTGGCTAAGTAGTGCATGCCATTATCGAGTTGTGTGTAAACTTTATTGTGATCCAAGATGGTTATTGCGAACAGAAACGAGCGATATGCTGAAATCTTAATGAGATTTGAGATATACGTATTTTCTGTAGACCAGAGGATTTTGTATTCAATTAGTAACAGACTACATTGCAAAAGAATTATATGTACTTATATTGTCCCCGCTGCTTGCACAGAAATGCCTGACCGTACTGGTACTACTGCACCATTGTTGCCACTGAGCAGTAAGGAAAAGGACAGAAGCAAAGAGGAGAACCACAAGTTATTGAATGGAATGAATGGAAATGCTGGTGATGCTGATTGGGTACGACACTTTAGTTTAAAATTTTCTTTCAGATTTTAGTTATTTTATTTATTTATTTCTAATATCTGATTGTAGAATACTGTATAACCCAATACAGTAGGTATCTGTCAAATGATTGTACAAGGCAAATCAATTCTTCCGTGTGTTTTCTTAGATTCTAGTTATTACACAATGCAGTTGTAATATATACTGTTTATTTATTTCTTATCAACTTGGAAAAATAAATCTACACCCACGTGTCAAAGAACCATTTGGTTCAAAAATCTCTTCCAAGCCAGCTTATTTCCTCGTGTCATCAGTTCTTTTGGTTTCTATCTGCCGTTTCCTACATAGGTACACTCATCCTATGAATGTTAACACGCAATTTCTTTCTACTAATAATTCTTATGGATTCTGATTCAGAGACAAAGAAATCAAGTGAACGGGAAGCATCTGGAAGATGGGAACCATGCCCATGCTGAAACTACGATGAACGGGAAAACTACGATGAACGGAACGTAGATGTGCCAGAGGCAATGCTGCTTATTACTTCAACACGGTATTATAATGTATGGCGCTGTCTTGCATCTTTGGCTTTGCCCTTGTTGAATTCGGCCGAAGGCCTGGTGGGGAAACCCCAGGGTGTAACTTAAAAGGCTTGATCCTGGAGGGGTTCGGGCCCCCGCTACAGTTTTGCTTGATCTGTGGCTATCAGTGTATAATTCAGCAATTCTTTTATTTTTATATGCACAGCTAAGGGAGATGTAGAACCACATTGGATACTTTATATGGGCTGGAGTTGTAGTTTATGATCGACTTGTTGGATGGTGGTGGTCCATTGAATTGATAATTTAGCTGATGTTTCATGGGAACAGTTTCCAAACACTGCTTGTGGAAGAGGAAGTGTGATGTTTCCCCCAGGTCTCAAATCAGATGCTATTTGTTCGATGCTTGATGGATTTTCTGATGGGGACGTCTCTCCAACAATCAGGCTATATTTCTGGGCTCTGGCGTGGCACCATGTGGGTCTTGATAGCATTTTTAGGCACATGGAGTCACGAGAAAGCTCCAATTTTCTTTTTCTTCCAGTACTGCTACAAAAATTCCATGTGCAATTTGCCGATTGCTTGTACAACTGTTGTCTTCGTATGGATCTCTCTTTGAGTTGGGTTCTTCGTTTTGGTATCCGGACACGACTGCCAGTAAACATGCCCATAGTAGAGAAGCAAACAACTCATTGGGACACGATTCCTGCACATGAAGTGAAGAAAAAAGATTGGGGATTACTAGGGGCACAATATCTTTTGATAGGGAACATCTTAGGTTTTTTTAGTTTTTTTGCGGTCCTAGGATTGCTAAAATTTTGACAGTCCTACCAAAATCTTGGTAATCCTGAACTAATTAAAAAAAATTAGAAGACTGTTAAAATTTTGGTAGTTCCGTGTATGTTAAGATTGTCAAATTTTTGGCAATTTAATACAGAACTGTCAAAATTTTGACAATCTTGGATATGCTGAGGACTATCAAAATTTTGACAATACTCAAAAGATTGTACACTGCTTCGAAGTACTTTGTAAACTATGCTTAGTGCTTACATAGGCTTGGTTCTCGCTAAGTTCTTGGTAAGGACTTTGATCTAATAGAAAAAACCTTCAAAGTTCCCATACATGTAGAGCATGTGGATCGCTTTTGGAGTAATTAGTTCTCACATGATGCCTTTAAAGCTGATTAAAATATTAAATAAGACTTGTTAATCAACCGTGTTTTATGAATTCAAGTGTTGGATAATTAAGAACAATATGTTCATTTAACCAACCATGTTTTATGAATCCAAGTGTTGGATAATCAAGAACAATATGAATAATCGAAAGAAATTTTTTAAAATGGATAAGCGACAATAATGATAAAAAATGAACGAAAAAAAATATCATCTTAGATGGTTTGTATGGTTGGGTAATGTGTAACACGAATTAATAGACGCTAATGCAATTACAAAATTTCAAAGCAATATATAATTTTTATTAGTGTTTTTTTATGATATTTTTTTGTTAGTGTTACCTAAGGAGAATTATGGCCCTCTGTAATTGACATGTTTAATTTCTTTCCAACTATGATAAAAGTAAAAAAATAGAGCAGTTTATTCATCACGAATTATATCAAGCATGATCAATAAAGGTCCACTCCCTTTAATTATTCCTTGGGACATAATTATGCCCACAACAACATGAGCAACATGAGTAGTTTTATCTTAGCTGTATCTACAACTCTTTAGGGGATCTGCCTCTTCTCATTAAACAGTAAGAGCACATCAGAATCATCTATTTGTGGGGAAGATGAGACCAAGCTCCTTAATGAAGAAGAGGACCATCAAAAAGTGCTTTCTTATACTCGTTAACAAGTGTACATAATATAAATGTTTAGTCTGCAGAAAGGAAAGTAGTAGTTCACTTTGCAGGTGGAGCTGTGGTTAGGGTTCCACTTCATATCAACAACATAAATAATTGCTTGTATAAAATAAACTATGAAAGTTTTTTTTTTTTCTGAAGAAAATTTGTTTCTGAAATCAGGTTGGAGGTTGTTATGAAAAGTTGTTTTGAAAAATAATTTTGTTCTATTTTTTCTTCTGATATTTGAATCTTAAACATTTATTGTCTTACCTCCTTGTTAAGAGTCAAGACTCGTTTTGTTATTTTCAATAATTCTTAAAGTAGTATTTACCAAACCTCTTACTATTTTTAACGACAACCTAACAAATTCAGTAGAAAGCAAGTTTAGCAGCTTATTACAATGAACACTTACCAAAAAAAAAAAAGATTATGTCAGCAACTGTGAATAAGCTTGAGGTACAACAAATCCAGTCTAAATATTCCATTTAATGATAACAACACATCAATACAGAGTCCGCTGGATCCGTGGAAGTCCCCTCGCTTTGTGCGAGCGATCGGACGGGTGCGTACGACCCGTGGACGTTCTTTGTCATTCGTGCGGTCGAGTGTGTGTTGCCTTGCCTAATGCGAGCGATCGAGCAGATACAACCAGCTCGTGGGCATTCCTTGCCGTATGAGGGGTAAGAGGACGTCAGTGTCGACGAGAAGACGATGATAAAATACCGTGCGGAAGTCCCACTCACGATCCCACAACATCTGAAGCCCGATAAAATATGACACACTCTAAAAAAATATTGACGACAAAATTGAATGAAATGTTTCATGCATAGAGACGGAAATCCAGAAAAAGAAAAAAACAACACTATGAACTTGAGCTTAGGGGCGAATTTGGTTTTCTGAAAATGAGAATTATACACCACAAAAGTTGATATAACTGGAATTACAACCATTTTAGATACAATAAATACTATAAGATTTTAGATAAGCTTTAAGTAATAGAGTTTTGTTTGACATCATTTGATTTGCGAAAAGGAAAAAAAAAAGGAAAGGAAAGGAAATGAATATAAAATAGATGATTTTTTTCCTCCAAGATTCTAAATTTGCAAACCAAATGTGGTCAGGCCATCTCCAACAAACACCTAATTGAGGATAATTCCTCTCCAACCCATCCTCAATTTGAAAAAAATTTCTCAAATGTTTGAGGGAAGAGTGGCCTTGTCCTCAAATTTGAGGAAGGAGAAAAAAAATCCTCAAATTTGCTCAAATTTGAGAATCTACTATTTATGTATATTTTGTCCTTCAAATTGTAATTAGTTCTTAACATAGCTTACATATAATCAAAGCTAAACTTAATTAACTTACTATATTTTATAATTTATAAATATAATAATATTATAATTACACCATTTAAAAAATTCCTGTTGAGATCTTCTAAGAGAATCTAATATTGAATATATTTATTATTATTATTATTATATTCTTTTGATCAACAAGATAATATTTATTTATTTATTTGTAAATTACTCATGCCTTCAACTAATATTTAGTACAACTAACACTTAAATAATTTGACAAAAACTAATAGAATTACATTAAAAAATTAAAATACATTTACTTAAAACTATTAACAAGTACATCAAAATTTAAAATAATATTAAAAATTATTTTAAAAGTTAGTAATATTTATTATTATAAAATAATATTGAATATTAAAAATATTATAAACTAATATAGTGTATATTACTATATTAATATAATTGTGAATATATAAATTTATGTAAAAATAAATCATAGTTATTTATTATTTGAGTGTTGAAGGATTAAAATCTTAACATTTTGAAGATAGAATATTATTAAAATATTTTGTTTTGAGTTTTTAATTTGAGAACAAATTTAAGAATATATTGTAGATAGCCTCTGCAAAACAAATGGCAGAATTCACGCTAAGCACCATTTACAAGCAAGCAAACCTCTGCCAAAAATTATAGAGGAACTCTAAGTTCTTAATTTTTAAAACTCTACCATTTGACAACGGTCTGATGTTTTGATTATTTTTTAGGTAAACCAAAAAAATAAAATATGTTCGCTTTAATGTTAAGTAAAATTCACATATCACATTATTATTTTGAGTTTCTAATTTTCTATAGTCGAACTCAACCTTCACTCAGACGTATCTAGAACGCTGCTATTTTGACCGCCTAGAAAGCTGGTACGTGCTGGCCCGTTTTCACGTGGCAGGTGCCTATTGACTTCTCCGTCTAGATTGGCCCAAATTAGCAAAGGACCAATGGTTATCCGCCACATGGATGTGGGCCAGTGCGAGCAAGCACAGGCCAATCACAGATGGGCAAAATAGCCTTTTCCATTTGAATAACGAAGGGAGCGAGGAAACAAATGGAACGGGGATGTCTGCAATTGTTTGCCTTTATGGAGTTCACGGGGGCCCTTGCATACACCTTTTTACGCCGAGAAGAGTGTAAAGTGTTCCAATTGCAAAAAGTTGATGATTTGCAATCTAATCATCTATGCACATCTCCATTTATGTAGCCTTTCTTAAAGACTAATTTATGACTTGACATGCTAAATTAGTAAATTGTAGGACTCGAGGCATATCAACAATAACCTTATATCATTTATAGGTTATTAGGTTATATTAACACTGTCATATAACACATGATATCTCTTATACAAAACACAAAGGTTTTTTTGAATCCTAGGCTGACTGTGCCAAGATAAAGAGTGGTTGGAATTTAATCTTGGTGAATCAACGGTTGTGAGGTTTTATGTGAAATCCAAAGAGTGGGATTTGCACTTTGTGGATAAGCATTATTGAGAGTGGAGTTTTATGGGGAATGAGCATTATTGAGAGTGGAGTTTTATGGGGAATCCAAAGAGTGGGGTTTGCACTCATAATGGTTGTGGATGAGCATTATTGAGAGTGGAATTTTATGGGGAATCCAAAGAAAATTCACATCCAACAGTGGTTGGGATTTAATATTTTGATGGGGGGCTCATAATTATTATTGTTGGTTTAAAATTGGGGGTCCAAGATTTTGAGGGAGAATACCTTAAATGAACCATGCCCTATGGGCACGGGTTATGACTAGTATATATATAACACACATATTTTATATATATATATATATATATATATATATATATATATATATATATATATATTTTAAAGAAGGTAATTGTGGCGAACGCTCCCACCGGAGATCATTTGCGCATATATATATATATATATATATATATATATATATATATATATATATATATATATATAAAACAAAGAAAAAATTGACTTTTCCTTCCAGTTATTTAATATGAGTTTGTAATTATATTTTATTTTTTTGTTTATTGAACTAATTACATCTTACTTTTTGTTATGAAAAATATTTTTCGTTACAAAACGAATATTTTTCGTGAAAAAAGTGAAATATAAGTACAAAATTGTATTAATAAGTGAGATAAAAGTCAAAAAGTTTTTTTTAAATAAAAGATTAGAGAGAGATTAAAAATAAAAACTATTGTATTACTAAAGGCATGGATCAGTAAGCTAGTTCACGAATAAAAAAACAAATTATAGTTGAAGAGGCAGAGAAGCCTATTATGGCCGTAAGATTTGCAAGATATAGGCAGACCCAGACAAATTTATTGGAGCGAAACATTTCTTGGCTGGGTTTTTGGACCAAATATTAATAGGAGTAAAAATAAAAATTGAAAAGAATTTTTTATTTTTTTATATGTCCAGCGATATGCTCTGGATTTTGTGCACGTTACATGCCAGTTGGATTTACTGTTCTCAATTTTTATCAAATGAATGAAAGGAATAATACGTTTCCGTGGTTCGATCCACTGATCTTCTGCTACCAGTCGGAATCTTATATCTTTATTCGATAATTATAAGAGGCACTCGAGTTCGATAAAAACCAGAAAGAATTAATAAGAAGAAATGGAAATAGAATTTTTTAATAGGATGTTAGTCGTTTGTCCTTAACCATGCGTTTGGTAGTGATTGTCACAGCGAACTCCAACACATGGAATATACTGGGTTTGTGATGTGCCAATATTAATTTATGTATGTCCCCATAGTTGCCTATTTTAATATACTTATTCATTAGTTAAATCACCAACAAAGTAGCCATTTGTAATTATGAATATGGGGCCAATCTTGTTGAGTGTGGAATGTGGATTGACCATGACTGCCAAATTCTAGTCCTAAAGTGTGTACACTTATTCGAATAACCTACTTTTCATGAGGGGGTTGGTTACCCTTTATTTTCTATGCTAGTCCTTATAAAATGGATAATTGAATATTAGTCAACACAATATAGTAATTGCACATCCCACTCCATATATTATAAATTATGAATTCTGTTAACATGGATCCTAAAAGCATCTCCAACTCTATTGTCTTGTTTTGTGTTGTGGTTCCTATGTGGCATAAGATACAAGACAATATCTTTCCTATATGGCAGAATTATATTCACACAAGACAATGCGATAAAAACAAGTGTTCTCCAATGCAAAAGTATTGAGAAGATAATAAAATTATTATTTTTTTCAACTTCCAAGACAATTTGTCTACTTCTTCCTTTTTTTTAATAAATATTTCTATTCATAATTGATGTAGACAACCATCTTCACATTGTCTTTGACATGTCATTGCCATGTCAACTTCACAATTTATTTCACATTTGTATTGGAGAAAGAATTTTGAAATAAGAAATGATGATTCCTATGTGGCAACCATTTTTTTCAAACTCACAATGGGGTTGGAGATGCCAACATATTAATATATTTTAATAAATGTATTAATAAACACATATTTTTTAAAAAAATATTTATCAAAGACCACTTGTTAATATGTTAATAAATATATATTTTATATGGTTATTTATACCAACATATTTATCAACACATATTTTTTTAAAAATATGCACAGTATAAATATGTTGTTGAAAATATCCATATAAATTACATATTTATCAATATACAAATGATAACAAAATGTCAACTAAAGGCTGGCATATGAATTCGAAACCCGAGTCACTTGCCGAATAGGAATCTTGGACGTGAGATGGCTCTAGCTCACTTGATTTTTTTATTTTTTTTCTTTCTATATGTGTGGGTTCATACCCCCACATACCAGTCTACGTCTCAATAAAATACCAAGTTTTGATTTTGTCCTTAACCTAAGTGTTCCATCCTTAACCTAAGGGGGCATCTAGTTAAGTTTTGAAGACTTTTATGTTTTGGATTTTTTACCTATATTTGGTATATCTAGGATTAAGAATTGAAAGAAAAATAAAAATGGCTTCATATTTTTATTATTGTGGAAAAGTAAAATCCAAGTCTCCCCTTGAAAGTAGTTTTGTTTTTCCAGAAATATTATTTGGATGTTTTATTTGGACGACAATTTTCTTCTTTTACTTTCTAAATTTTAATTTCTATCCCAAAAATATAGAAGCATTAACCACGACAATAATGACTCAAAAAAGAAAACAAAATTCACACAACATAAAGGATTTTGTATGGCAGGTGTCTAAAAAATTCACTAGGACTTCGAGCAAAATTCTACAATGTTCCAAATTTTATTAAGACACTAAGAAAATAGAGACACAATTACCAAATGAAAAAGGTAGAAAAAAACAGCAAATAAGAAAATAAAAACCCCTCTCTCTCCTATGGACCTATTCTCTATTTTGTCCCACAATACAAACTATAATCCAAAATCAACGAATATATAAGTGACTTGTCATCAACGGTCAAGTTGGTTGGCTACTCAGTTTCTCTGACTCTTCCAAATTTTCAGCTTGGTCACATATTCATGAACATCATGTATGATTCATAAATGTAACCGTACCTCCCAAAAAGCAATGTCCAAAAGAAGAGTATATATGCAATTAAAGATTCGACATCAAAAGAGAGATTTGGAACCCTTGCAAGAATTTCTCAAGATATTTCTACATGATATCACTTAAGAAATGAAAAAAAAGAGTGATACTATCTACTATCAAAATCTATACTACTATATAATAGCAACGGTTCAACTTCACTATAGATTTTTTTTTTTCCAATTATATTCTTAAATATGTTCACTAATTAAATTGTTTATTAAAGTTAATAGAAATAATTATATAATTACAAGATATTATTACAAGGGCTGTTCTTGTATATTCATAAATAATCTCACATGCAGATATAAAATAATATAGGAAAAATTTATCAATGTCCAAAAATCGTAAAAGTTTTATGAAATCTACTGCAAAATAACATTTTATCGCGTGTCCAGAATTAGCGAAAAAAATATAAAAGGGTGCGGAATGACCTTTTGTCCTAATTTATTGAAAACACCTACGAAGCTTACTCTTCAAAAAAAACATTTCGATTATTCCTCTTCTTCCATACGCTGCTCACTTTCGAATCTAGATTTTCTCCTCCAAAATCTTCAAACCTTACTTCAAAAATTCGTCAGTGACTCTCCATTCGCAATCTTCACACCATGTCGTCATCATCAGTTCGCACTTCATCATCAGCAGCAGCATCAACTGGAACCTCACTTCATCATCATCATCAGCATCAACTAGAACCCCACTTCATCATCATCAGCAGCATCAACTGGAACCCCAGTTAGAGAAGAGAGCTAATGTGAAAAGAATTAAGAACTTTTTGTCATTCTCCGTGTTAAAATCACATTCTCCGTGTTAAAAACACAGTAACTCTCCGGGCCATTCCCTTATGTTGTATATTCTACAAGACCTCCTTCAAATTGTTAGAATGCAGAAGAATGACCATTCTCTGGGCCATTCTCCGTTGTAAAATCACGGAGAATGACCATTCTCCGTGTTAAAATCACGGATAATGATCATTTTTCGTTGTAAAATTACGGAGAATGGCCATTCTCCGTATTAAAATCACGGAGAATGGCTATTCCCGTATTAACGTGCATGAGAATAGTCATTATCCATGTTAAAATCACGGAGAATGACCATTTTTTATTGTAAAATCACGTAGAATGGTCATTCCCCGTTGTAAAATTACGGAGAATGGCCATTCTCCGTGTTAAAATCACGGAGAATGACTATTCCCGTGTTAACATGCAGGAGAATAGTCATTTTTCGTGTTAAAATCACGGAGAATGGCCATTCCCCGTGATAAGATCACGTAGAATGGCTATTTCCGTGTTAACATGCAGGAGAATAATCATTATCCGTGTTAAAATCACGGAGAATGGTCGTTCTCCGTTGTAAAATTACGTAGAATGGTCATTCTCCGTGTTAGAATGCATGGGAATGGGCATTTTTCGTGTTAAAATTACGGAGAATGATAATTTCCCGTGTTAAGATCACGAAGAATGATATTTTTTTCCTTCTTTTTTTTAAAGTATATATTGATTGCTATCATACTTTTCATTGTTGTTTGTTTTATATCATTGCAAACAACCGAGTACAGTGACATAATCGTCGAAAAACTTCAAATCTCTCCATGAAGATAATGATGGAGATAATGAGCGATGATCGGAGTTCGACTGAAAAAAAAGCACAGTGAACTACGAACGATCTTTGCGATCTCTGCTGAAGATGAGAGCAATGGAATTCAGATCTCTCGTGAAGAAGAAGAAGACGAAAATCACAATCAAAATCTGAGTTTGTGAATTCAAATATA
Source organism: Iris pallida (assembly GCA_029216955.1). Taxonomy (NCBI): domain Eukaryota; kingdom Viridiplantae; phylum Streptophyta; class Magnoliopsida; order Asparagales; family Iridaceae; genus Iris; species Iris pallida. The sequence goes on along the minus strand of JANAVB010002397.1, from coordinate 16,103,103 downwards.
TATATATGACTGAATTTGTGCGAAGGAATAGCTATGGTATTATCAAAATGACAATTTTGTAAATACAAAACATCTAAAGGAAATCTTGAAATATTTAACTAAAAATACATAATGTTGGGTATTTCATAAAATCCACCATGCGGGTGGATTTTTTATAAACATCCACCCCGAAAGTGGGTATCTAAGCAATTCATAGAATAATATAACACACACATACAAATTCAATTTTGTTGTAAAACTTTTTTCTGTATAAATATAACCATACATATGTTTTACTAACTAGATTGTTTATTAAAGTTAATAAAGACAACTAGGTAATTAAGAGAGTTTTTTGTTTTTTTTACCTTTCTAAATAGTCTTACATGTACATATAATATAATATAATATAATATAATATAATATAGTATAGTATAGTATAGTATTATATATATATATATATATATATATATATATATATATATATATATATATATATATATATATATATATATAATAGAATAATAATTTTAGAATAATTAAGATGGATGTTTTTAATCTTCCTAAATAGTTTTAATGGAGAGTATAATATTACCAAAACTATTCTTAATTTATTATAGTTTTTAAAAATAAAATATATAGCTTTCCTAATAAATTAAAGATAATTTTGGTAAAATATATTTTGAAAATCCTTGAACATTATAATTTTTTTTTGATAATTAAAGTTCCCGAATATAAACTAATATAAATATTTATACTAATATTATTTGCTCTACTCAAGTTGTATAAAATATGTGCAACATAAATACATATATACTTAATAAATATAGTCAAACTAATAATATGCAAAAATCAATGGCTATGACATCAATAATTATGCAAAATACCCAACAAAACATGATGATTGAGTTTGGGAAAGAAAAGGGGAAAAAGAGGCAACAGACACCTGTTTTGCTTACAGAGGTGTAAAAGTGTTACTAGTGATGTCTATCTACAACACACAAAAGGAAAGGAAAGGAAAGGAAAAAGAGGAATGCAAACATATGTAATAACAAAGGACCACTCTATATATATATATATATCCCCAATAAAATACTCCTCTCCTGATAATAAACTGAGCTAAAGCAGCAGCAGCAGCAGCAGCACACTGTCTATAGAAACAAAGAGCAGCAAAGCTTTGTGTTTTGTGTGTGGATCTATAGAAGCTAGCTAGGCATACATTATCAATGGGTGGCCGCTGCTCCAGACTGTCCCTGTGCTGGTGGGACGCCCACTTCAAGTCCTCCGTCCTCGAGCCGGAGGATCGCGATCTCGGTCCGCTTATTATTTTTTTTTTTTTTTAATTTTTAATTGACGGAGCTCCGCTTCGACTTCCTCTTATTTATTTTTTGTGGTTGACATCTGCAACAGAGAGCGGCGGCGGAAGGATCGATCCCAACGCCCCGCCGGCGTTCTCCGAGTTCAGCCTCGACGAGCTGAGGGCCGCCACCGACGGCTTCTCCCCGGACTGCATCGTCTCCGAGCACGGCGAGAAGGCCCCCAACGTCGTCTACCGCGGCCAGCTCCTCGACTCCGGCCGCATCGTCGCCGTCAAGCGCTTCAACCGCAACGCCTGGCCCGACCCCCGCCAGTTCCTGGTCGGCTCCCCCGTTCTTCGGTCCCGGCCGCTCGTTCCCCCCGCTCGATCTTGACTGACCGTCGATTTGTTACTGTTGCAGGAGGAGGCTAGATCGGTGGGCCTGCTCCGGAGCGAGCGGCTGGCCAACCTGATCGGCTGCTGCTGCGAGAGGGACGAGAGGCTCCTCGTCGCGGAGTTCATGCCGCACGAGACCCTGTCGAAGCACCTCTTCCACTGTGAGTGTGGATGTTTGGGTACTACAAACAAATTGTTCTTGATTTGATTAGTTGTGGTGGACTGATGGAGGTGGAGTTCCTTTTTTTTCTTGGCAGGGGATGCACAGCCGATGAGCTGGGCGATGAGGATAAGGGTGGCGCTCTACCTGGCCCAGGCGCTGGAGTACTGCGCTAACAAAGGCCGCGCACTGTATCACGATCTCAACGCGTACAGAGTACTTTTCGATAAGGTGAGGATTTATTTATTTGTTCTTGCAATGGTATTGATGTATAATTCTATGCAAATTTTGTTCTTAATCTTGTACACTTTGTTAGGATGGCAATCCGAGGCTGTCGTGTTTTGGCCTCATGAAGAATAGCAGGGATGGGAAGAGCTATAGTACTAATTTGGCATTCACGCCCCCAGAGTACCTCAGGACAGGTATACGTTCGATTCGTGTGTTGTTGGTCAGATCATGATCGAGCGGAATCATCTTGGGGAGATGGAATAGAATAGGAAGCATTGTGATAGTTCTAAATTTTTTATCAGTATCATCTGTACTTTCTCGACAATTGTGTATCTATAGGTGATGCCATGCATGGCAATTTGTCAAGAAATTTCCCCTCTATTATGCAATGTGCTTTGTATTGAGAAGTATAGAACCTAAGTTTCTGAAACAAACTGACTTCTCATGGAACCTATTTGGCAGGGAGAGTGACAGCAGAGAGTGTGGTGTACAGTTTTGGCACCCTCTTACTTGACCTTCTTAGCGGGAAGCACATTCCACCCAGCCATGTAAGTTGTTTCCTTTTCAAAGTTATCATACATAGACATAGATATTGAAGTTAATTATATGAATGCTTGTTATTGTGTTAGTTCTGTGCTGTTTTCTTAGTATGGAATGAAAGGCAGTTGCTCCAAGTAACAAGATTCTACATCATCTTGTGGGACCATAAGATTAATTCTGGACAAGTATTGTTCTAGCTGAAGCATGTGCAATGGGACCAAACATGTCATGTTAAAGGGTCGAAATCCTTTTTGTCCATAGTTGTTGGACTCACATAATGTGTCGCAGCGTCGTACATTCTTTCTTGTCTAGCTGGTGTCCCCATCATAAATTGTCACTGAAACTTTGGAACATATGCATGACAAATACATCTGCATACCCATGTGAATAGCATCTATAGAATTGTATGATGAATAGCATCTATAGAATTGTATGACTCTGTGTCATCATGTTTTTTTTGTTTTGTTTTCTTCTTCTTTGTTTTGGGTGTGTGTGTGGGGGGGGGGGGGGGGGGGGGGGGGGGGGGGATTTTCCTCCCCAAACCCTTATTTGTATGTCTATGTCGCACGCATATAGCCATGCTGACCAGATAGTACAGCATTCAGAAATCAGGAATTATTGCAATTTGCAACCAGATGTGTGATTCCGGTTCAAATATCTTATCCAAAACATTAATGGCGTAAGATGCACCACAAAATATGATTAACTTTGTTGGATAGCATCACAGTTCAACTGGCTCGAAACCTATTCTGAAAGTATTCACAACATGCCAATATTTCTAACATAGGCTGGTGCTAGAAAATTGATATCAATTTAGATATTAAGGTTATCATGTGAGAGTGCTGTGGCTTCTTAGTTTGAATTGTTGTTCAATGATTCTCTACTAGGAGATTTGAATGTCCATGAACATGACATCCGGAAGAACATAATAGATGCCAGCAAGCTTGCACATATTACTAGTGTCCTAGGCATTTTCTTCAACTTGCAAATTCAACTGCCTATGTTCCATGAAATGCTAACTTTTGGAACACTGTATTGCCAAGTAGGATTTTTGTTAGTAATGGATTTTTGAAGGTGATATCAAGTCACTTGATTATCTTTATATATAGTTGTACGGATGAGCTTCTCTATCGTAGCTGAAGCGTGCAATATTCATTACGTGTATAATATCTAATCTATGTTGTCTGTGACCTTATGTACTCTCAGCCACTATGCTCGGAGAGGCATTGGCCAACATTGAAGACATTAAATATTCACTCAAAAGCCTGACCGGTTTGTAGTGGCTACACAATAGCAGTGTGCAAGTCGAAAACTTAACATGCTAAGTACATTTACACTGCAGATACTTCAACTCATGGAACATAATTTTGCATGAGAATAGGTAACAATTTGAGTATTAGGAAAAACATATGCACTTATTATCCCTTCTTACATAGAAAAAAAAAAAAAACGCTATACCTAAAGAGTAAACATTGTGCACTAGTGATCTTTTCCAACTCATGACAAGCCATGCCTGTTGTTCACAAAACTGTCATTATTTTCTAGGACTTCTTTTGAGATAATTGTTGAATCCATTAGCTTGTGTTTGCACTAGGACCATATTTATAGGTGGGATAATATGCACATGTATTTTTGAGTTGGCATGCTTTAGTAGAGGTCTCTTGAAGTATACATTTCCACAAACCCTGCATAAGCAGGAGTCTCGTGGCACTGTAGCTCCCTTTTTATGCTTTAAGGGCTTGAGATGCTGATGATACATGCTACATGCACTCAGAAATACCTACTGCTTAGAACAAATTCCTGTTTGAGGTTTTCTGAATATGTCTAACCATGATTAATTTGTGGTTTCTTTACAACTCCCATATATCGGAGTCAACAAGGCTTATTTTGGTCTACCTAGTATTTTGGGGCAGAGCTTTCCTTACGTCTTTACAGAGGTAAAGCATATAGAGCTCTCACAAAGCATACATGGTTTGGTGTTCCCTATCAAAGAGAATTGCATGTTGTTGTCCAAACTGGAAGTCCTTAGAGTTGCTTGTGATCTAAATCTTCACAGAAATTAGGATAGGAAGTCTTTACCAGAACATTGAGCTATAGGAATATTGATGGTATTTAGTTTTTAGCCTTGTAGCGTAGGGCATATAGATCAAGAATACAAATCATTATCAAGGTCCATTCATCATAGGTCATGTATTGAACAACTGGAATATCTTAATCTTTCTAGAGCAGTGTTCTAATTATTTACCTTTAAAATTGCTGTAGTTTTACTTTTACTGCTTGGTTCAAAGGTTTAATCTTTCTAGAGCAGTGTTCTAATTATTTACCTTTAAAATTGCTGTAGTTTTACTTTTACTGCTTGGTTCAAAGGTAAGTGTGTTGAAACCACTTGAACCTTTGTTTCTATGCATCCTTTTCTTTGTAGATTTCAATTGACCAAGGAGTCCAGTTAGTTGGTCGATTATAACTGATAGAATTTCAGGCAATTTTCTATTGATAGCTGAACAACTCAACTCTGTGTTTACATATAATATATGGTTAATAGACTAAAAGGTATAAAAGAGGAAGTGTAAAGATTTGCAACAAAATGGATCATTTCTTTTAGTTATAATTGTATATAATAATCTTTTACCAAATTACTGGAATCAAAATTTGTGCGTACAAGATCTACATGTATGTTCGGATAAGTGTACTGGATGTCTAGCGATATCTAGCTTCCACTCAACTTTGCTATCGGTTAAGGTGGAAGGCTACTATAACTACTTCATATTGACATGAATCCTTTTGTCGCAGGCACTTGACCTTATACGTGGTAAGAATTTTCTGATGCTGCTGGATTCTTGTTTGGAGGGACATTTCTCAAATGATGATGGAACTGAACTGGTGCGGTTAGCTTCTCGTTGTTTACAGTATGAAGCTAGGGAGAGGCCAAATACCAAGTCACTAGTGGCTGCCCTTGCATTACTTCAGAAAGAAGCAGAGGTAAAGTTCTTTATCCGGAGTTGCTAAAGTTCAAATTGTCAGGACGTAGACCTTTCATAGTGTATGATCAGAGGGACTTATTTGCATTAGCTATTAATAAATCATAAGGGTTTTTAGCAGTTTATTGTTGCACTATTGCAAACTGAAGGGTAATACCAGACAGTAACATTAGAATTAGAATTAATATGTTATCATCCTAGCTTGACATTTCTTCTGCAAATTTGGGCGGGGAAATACTCATTTAATGTCTCTTTCCTAGGTTCCATCGTATGTATTGATGGGTATAACTCGTGAGTCTGCAACGTCAGTGCAACCAATTTCTCTCTCTCCTCTGGCTGAGGCTTGCTCAAGGTTGGACCTCACTGCTATACATGAAGTACTGGAGAAAATCGGGTATAAGGATGATGAAGGAATAGCCAATGAGGTACAAATAAAATATATCTTCATATTTACTTTTTACAAGGGCCATTTCTTGCTTTGCCTGCTTAGGTAAAATTGGATTGGCTGCTTAGTTTCATATGCGTTCTATGCCTTCCTTTTCTTGGTTATTGTAATATTGACCTGTGCTCAATTTTTAGGAATTCATGAAGGACTTTGCTCAATTTTCAAGACATGTATATAAAGTATTTTCTAGAGAGTAGAGAGTTGGTCAGTAGAACAAGTCCCGTAGTAAACACCATGGATGTATAATTTCAAAACTTTCTTAGTAGTAAATGTGCACGTGTCACATGACAGAAGCCACACCAACGACATGCACTTTCACCCATCCACACAGAGACACAATAAGTCACACATTGTGTATATGTCTGCCTATGGCCGCACAACCATGCACATATTCGTGCCCATGTCTGAGAAGAGTGCATATCGTTGAAAGAAATCTTCAAATTTCAGCCCTTGGATTATTGGGGGATGGTTAAGATTTGATATTTAGGATAAAGTTTTGGGGGGCAGTTTTGAGTTCCCGGGCAAGGTAATCCCAGCCATTTTTGTGAATCCTGACGTTCAGGGGCGGATCTAGGTAACCAATATATATATATATATATATATATATATATATATATATATATATATATATATATATATATAGGGTTTTGTTTTTTGAATTTTTTGTGGTAGTTAGCCCACAGATAGCCCATCCCAAAACTTTCTTAGTAGTAAATGTGCACGTGTCACATGACAGAAGCCACACCAACGACATGCACTTTCACCCATCCACACAGAGACACAATAAGTCACACATTGTGTATATGTCTGCCTATGGCCACACAACCATGCACATATTCGTGCCCATGTCTGAGAAGAGTGCATATCGTTGAAAGAAATCTTCAAATTTCAGCCCTTGGATTATTGGGGGATGGTTAAGATTTGATATTTAGGATAAAGTTTTGGGGGGCAGTTTTGAGTTCCCGGGCAAGGTAATCCCAGCCATTTGTGTGAATCCTGACGTTCAGGGGCGGATCTAGGTAACCAATATATATATATATATATATATATATATATATATATATATATATATATATATATGTATATATATATATATATATAGGGTTTTGTTTTTTGAATTTTTTGTGGTAGTTAGCCCACAGATAGCCCATCCCAACCTACTCTAGCCCACCCCAATATACATTTCTGGATCCGCCCCTGCTGATGTTTGGGTTGATGTAGAGTGCTCTCCTCTGCGGAAAGCATAGAGAAGGTAATCCAAGTGAGCTATCATTCCCTGGAATATTGGAATTAGCTGTCTTTTGATTGTTGTTTGTGATGGTTTGTCTTCTTGAATAGAGACCAATATATGAACATGTTAGTAGTAGTAAATCAAAGTGGACCTTGAATGAAGCGGAGTAAAGGTTTCTTTGCTGCTTATGTTAAAGAAGTAGCTGTTTCTAGAGCTGGATGGAAGAGATGTTATTATTGACGGTGATGGATTTCAAAGGTACGGGAGAAAGACTTGGTGTTATTGTTGACGGTGATGTTATACAGTGATTATGTTCAGATAAAATAACTTACAATAACTTTGTGTATATCAGTTGCATCTGTCTTCCTGTTTCAGGCTATAATTTAGACTTTTGTCATATTAGACTATAGACTGGTATCACCTTGCCTATCTCCTTTTCATGCCTTAACTTGGACTGGAACTTTTCAAATTACTTACTCTATTCAAGGATTTTTTTTTTTCTGTCAGATTTTGTGTTAAGGTGTTTTTCTTCTTATTTCCTTAAAATATGACTTTTGGTGCGTATCTGAAGGAAGAAGTTTTTTAGTAATTAGAACACTGATTATTCTTGCTTCAGTTTGTAACCTTTCCAGATTTGATGGGGTCAAACAAATTACCTTTTTCATACAGCTCATTCATATTATTGGGGGTAATGGTGCTATATCTTTTAGTGATCTTGTTCATGGACCCATTACCTACAGCCACGATAACTCAATTCTATCAGCACCCTTACTATGTATAGCTACTAGCTATTTAGAGGGCACCTAAGACCTCTCTGTACACGTTACTCGTTACATTCTATAAGTATGAGTCCCCATATAACATAGTTTCTATTCAGATGTTACGTTCACAAAGACCACCAAAATAATATTTCAAAAAAATAGTCAGGTCCGCCTAACAACTTTACAAATAAATTGCTGCCTCCGATGGAAAGACTACAGTTTTTGCTGACCTGTGGGCATCATCTGAAAATAAAAAACCAAAAAATTGCCTAAAAGCCTGTATGACATGGGTGCACATGAGTGCTGACATACAAGTGTCGTCTATTGACATACTAGTACTGTCATATGAGCTGCAATTTGAATACGTTAGTTGCTTCTAGCAATAGTAATTCCTGATGTTGAATCATTTATCATGCGAGATTGAAGATTTGGTAATCTAGTTCTCATCTGACACACTCCTTTGAGATAACATATGAACTAATGTTTCCTATGTTATGTGCAGCTATCATTCCAAATGTGGACTAACCAGATGCAGGAGACTTTGAACTCTAAGAAACATGGAGACACTGCTTTTCGAGCTAAGGAATTTGGAACCGCCATTGATTATTACACGCAGGTTAGTTAAACCATGACATGAATTTATGCATTCTTAGTGGTTCAAATAACCCCTCTGCTACGACCTCAATACAATACATGGCGGTTACAAGTAACTGTAAAGCTGTGATACTAAGGATGGAATAGCACCAGATGATAGATAATTAATTGATTGTCATGAGCAGAACACTAGCCGTTTTGAGTATCTATTCATAGCTGGAGTGCATGATGGATGTTGGAGCCTTGAGTAGATTTCCATTGTCTCACAGTCCTGAAGGATCTTCATGGCTTCATGCTAAACTTGAAACTTTATTACTTGGTTCTAGTGGACCTCTTTATTGCAACATTTGTGAGAGTGAGACTTTGGAAGCTTCTCTGCTGATTTAGATACGAGCTTAGTGCATAAACATTTTGCTTATCTGCCTCCCACTATTATTGTCTTCATGCGCCACCAATTTTGACCTTGATCAGTGCTATTGTGTTTTCGTTGCAGTTCATCGACTGCGGAACAATGATATCCCCAACTGTATTTGCACGTCGATGCCTTAGTTACTTGATGAATGATATGATGCAAGAAGCTCTCGGTGATGCTATGCAAGCACAGGTTATATCCCCTGAATGGCCTACTGCATATTATCTTCAGGCCGCTGCGCTCTTCAGCCTTGGAATGGACAAGGATGCCCAAGAAACGCTTAAAGATGGGTCCACTTTAGAAGCCAAATGGAACAGTAGGTAGAAACTGAAGTGTAAAGATTTGAACACTTCACACATCTTGGTTTTAGTTTTCACCTTTGTATTCTGGTTTTCCTGTGTATTTATCTGTTCAATTCTTTTGCTATCATTCTGAAATCACTGCCAGTCATCTACTGGGCATTTCATAGCCGTCAAGGGTGCAGGTGTGCAATTCCAGATGAATTATAGTCCAGTCAGGGTTAACTTCTCGAAAGCTTGTGCCATTTGTGCTTAGTTTATAGTTGTAGAAGCGAAACAATATGTGTGGCTTTCCCCTTTGGCTATACCAAATCTATTAGTATCCATTGTCGAGGCTTGGCTTTTGGCAACTATAATCACTAATGTAGCTAGATGGTCCATCAAAGAAACTTATTTTACCAGTTATGTAGCATAGGAAGTTCATAGGAAGTTTAATCAGCAGAGAGTATGATGAACAATGGTGTGTACTTGATTCAGATGAGTATGATTCAAAATATTTTTACTGGGTGGACCTGTGGCTGGAGATTTTTGCAGTGTTGTTTTGATTATGGCATATACCATCAGCCACTTTGCAAGATGAACTGTCACGACCTGTGTCACTCCCCGTTTCCAGAATGCGTATTTTTATACATGTACAACTCATGAGTATTTATTTAGTATTTATCATGTAGTATCCTGTATTTAAATTCCTATAACTTCATGTTAATTAATTATCTGCTCTTTAATTCTTATGTTAATTTATTTTCTACAATTAATTTTCCGTAATTTATTTCTGCATTTTATTTCCTGCAATTTACTTCTCTGCTTTAGTTTTATTTTTCGGTTGGATGAGCCCCTTAAACCCCACCTATTAAGAACCCGGCCCAACTCCCACCTACCACCCCTTTGCTACTTAAAGCTACCCTCTCCCTTCTCTCTCCTCATTCACTCCTTCTTCACCATTACTTCTTCTCCTTCCTTTCATTACTCTCTCCACCTACCAACTAGGCAAGTACATCTTGCTCTACATGAGGACCATATTTTATGGTTCAATATTCTTCCTCTCATGATTCTAAGAGAGTTTAGTGCTTAGTATTTTTGATTTCATTGGTTCATTTCTTGTAGATCTAAGTTATTGTATTTTCGGTTGTCTATGGGTTTTGATCTAGCAAACTCCTTTGTTCTCAAGATTTGATGGTTCCATGTCGTAGAGCAGTTCATCCTACCCAATTTTGACCTTTGGAAAGTTGGATTCGGACTTATTTTGACCAAGTTATGGACTTTTGAAGCTTTGGGGTACAACCATGGAGTTCTTGCTGTTTGGAGAAGACAGTGAGCAGTGTATGCTAGCTTTTTAGCTGCGTCGCTGAGCTGTGCGCGCTCTTTAGCGCAGCATGGAGTCCATACGCTACCTTTTTAGGAAGCGTGTGTCTTGCATACGCTACCTTTTTGGGAGCGTATGACTTGCATACGCTGACTTGAATAGTCAGGAGTCGTATGGAGTTCATACGCTACCTTTTTGGGAGCGTATGACTTGCATACGCTGACTTGGATGGTCAGGAGTCGTATGGAGTTCATACGCTACCTTTTTGGAGCGTATGACTTGCATACGCTGACTTGGATGGTCAGGAGTCGTATGGAGTTCATACGCTACCTTTTGGGAGCGTATGACTTGCATACGCTGACTTGGATAGAAAGGAGTCGTATGGAGTTCATACGCTGCCTTTTGGAAGCGTATGACTCCCATACGCTAGCTTGGCTTGAGCGTAGCTTGACCTGGGCGTACGCTGGCTTGAGCGTAGCTTGACCTGAGCGTACGCTGGCATAAGCGTAGGCTGACATGAGAGTAGCCTGCTTACCCTGGATCTTCTATAGCCCTGTATATTGATATCTTATTAGATGTTTAACGTCCATTTTATATCCTTACGCCTTTTTGCATAAACTTGATATAATCATGATATGTTAATATTTCTGTTAAATATAGATTGTTACGTGGGATGTACCATGTGTCATGAATTGAGTTATAGATACCCGGATTGACTAGAATTAAACCCTGAGAGTTGTAGACTCGACCCCACTGAATGCTAGTTGACTTTCATGTCTTGCCACCATTGATAATGATTGTGATCTTGACTAAATTGATCATGCGTTCCTAATTGGAACTAAGAGACTGGCTAGTTGTCTTATTGAATGAAATGAATGAGACACGTTCATGTTATGAACTATTGTACTCGACTGGCTGATCCCGAATATTGACATACATGCACATGCAGACTTCAATCTATTTATTTATTTATTTAGTTATTTTTCTACAAAAGAAGCATGTGTACTTTATGGTCAAGGCATGATTACCGTGGATAGATTTGATTGTTGCATTACGCTATGTAAGACCTGCAACCTAACCGCACTGGTATCGTTGTAGAGTTGTGCATATCATACCCCGTACGAAAGTACTCATTTGAATGACCATGATCCACGGCATGGGATTTCACTCAACGTAGGGACTATTAAGTTAAATAAAATAATGATGGCATGGAGAGAATGGATTCCCGAGTTCTTACATGGCAGCCCCCTTGGGACAAGTAATACCCGACGGGCCGGCTGGTTCCCACAGATACTGTAAAACTGCCACACGGGCAGGGAACAGTATCTGCTTTTATTATTATTGTATATTGTATATTGACGGGCGTCCTGCTAGGACTCGTCTAATTCATGCATGGCGCACATGATTGACTGGATAGACTAGCCTTGCTCGCACATGGTAAGAACTGAGGAGTCCCTAATTGCATTATTCCAGGATAACTTGGGACTCATAATAGCAAGTCGTAGTAGTTGAATGGCCGTTTAAATTGATCTGTTTGTGTACTGTACCTACTCTGTTACCTAACTGGGATGATCAGAATGTCAGGACATGACGGGCCAACTTCTGTCCTTGTTTGGTTGGGAGGTTGGTTCGAAGTGTCGTGATGTGATGTGAATCCTAGTGGAAAGCAGAGATCTATTATTATATTCTCTTACTTACTGGTTTTAGTTCTCATGTCGTGCTCCCTTGTGGTACTTGCTATTAGAGGCCTAACCTCTCTGGTTTTGCATGGCCAGATTTAGAGCCAGTTCCCGAGGACTCAGCGTACTTCCACCTCCAGGATGGTCAATACTAGAGGAATGATCGCAGGAGGCCTCGAGTGGGTTCCTTAACTTCACCACTCGTTTTGTTATCTACTTTATACCTTGCCGTTTGGCACCGACATGTTAGTCGGATTGTCTTGTACTTACTTTTGCATAATTGTAATTAAGTCAGACTGCAGCTGATAATAATTGTGTATACTTACTACATCATCTGGCTGTATTTTGTAAAGCCAGATCTCAAGAACATTTTGACTGAGCGTTTGGGACGTCTTACTGCTTTACCTTACATGTTCTATATTTCTGTTTCTTGTTTGAATGATTGAGACAATAGATGTGTAATGACCATAGTAAGACTTTTATGTAGTATGCACCCCCTCGTCTGGTTAGACAGCATTGATCGTATTATACGGTATTCTTCTACCCGTAATACGTAGCTGGCTGAGTCACTCCCCCGCTCTCCAGTATTCTGGTTCTGGGGCGTGACAAGGTTTTAGTGGTGGCCCATGCAGGTCTGATTTCAGACTTGTGGGGTGTTTTGTTTAATAGGATGTCTCAATCACACATGTTTCCCCTTGATCTCATGATTTGTTACTCTCAACTCTAGCTTGACATTCCAGTATCCTTTGACTTCATTGATCATTCATGTCCGGTCATTTGATTGTTCTCTTGTCCCTTTTCTTAGGGGCACCTCGTCCGTATCTGTCAGAGTTAGACAGCAACAGCATGGACAACCTGACCATGTTGGTCAGCAACAAGGGCCGGTACTAACTCAGGAGGCTACCCAGGAAGAAGTGATAGTGGAACCAGCAGCTGGGTCGCAGTATCCGGACATTCCACCCCCACCGACAGTTCCACCTACCCAAGTGGACACACCAGCCCTTCTGGAGATCATGAGAGGAATGATGGCTACTCAGCAACACCAGATGTTAGCCCAGCAGCGCATGCACGCTCAGTTGCAAGAGCAGAATGTGTTGCTTAACCAAGGATTGCAGACGGCTTTGGAAAGAGGGGCGAGGCCAGATTCAGGAGCGTCAGCCCGGTTTTGCAAGTATAACCCCCGCCGTTTCGAGGGCACGGAGGATGCTATCTCAGCAGATGCATGGCTTAAGAATATTGAGGCTATTCTGACAGCAGCTAAGGTACCGGCAGAAGAACGTGTGGATCTAGTGAAGTTGTTACTTCAGGATCTCGCACGTGATTGGTGGGAATCAGAGGAAGTAGGCATCAGACGTCCTGTTGCTTGGGACGATTTTACTGCAAGGTTCAAGACGAAGTATTATGGAGTTGTGGCGCAGTTTGAGCTACAACAGAAGTTTATCAGCCTCAGGCAGGCTGGCAAGACTGTAGATGCTTATGCAGCGGAGTTCTGCAGATTGAGTAGATTTGCCCCAGAGATGGTAGCGACGGAGCGCCAGAGGGCTATGAGGTTTCAGCAAGGGTTTCATCTTGAGCTCTTGCAATTGATAGAAGGGCACAATTACCAGACTTTTGATGAGATATTGACGGCGACTCGAAGGCATGAGATCACCATTCAGAGGCTTGCAGTATGGACTGGGGGTCAGAAGAGATCCCACAGTCAGATTGAAGGAGGAGGGAGAGCAGCGCCCCGAACAACAGCACCATCCCCTGGCATTCGTATCCACGATGTGGCGATGCGAGGGCCAGCACCACCACCCAGGCAGCAGCAACAGCAACAGAGGAAGAACCAGCCACCCCCGGCGGGCTGCACTTATTGTGGGAAGATGGGGCACACTAGAGATGTGTGTCGGACATTGAATGGACTGTGTCTGATATGTGAAAACCCAGATCATCGGGTTACCACATGTCCCATGAATTCGAGGTCAGGAGGACCAGGGCAGCAGTTTCCTGCTCTGCCAGCACCAGGGGCAGGGCAGTATCGAGGACCAGCATTGGCAGTGAGGCCGTTGGCGCAGCGTCCGTTAGTATCACAGGCTCAGATGTTTCGGCAGCAGGGGCCGCCGATGCAGCAACACCAGCATAGACCACCCCAGCATCATCAAGGCAGGGGCCAGTAGCAGCACCAGGCTAGGCCACAGCATGGGAACCAGCAAGGAGGTCGAGGGCAGGCATTCACACTGTCCTTGGAAGAGGCATTGGCATCGGGAGATGTTGTGGCAGGTAACATTCTCGTCGCCTCATATCCCGCAGTAGCATTGTTTGATTCGGGAGCATCCCATTCATTTATATCTGCACAATTTGCGACACGGCTAGGAGTGGAGTTCGAGGCATTGCCAGGGAGGTTGAATATACTCACTGGTAATGGGCTCGTGGGAGTTAGTAGAGTTAGTTTAGCATGTAGTGTTGTAGTGTGCGGGCATCCTTTACCCGCCCGGTTGATAGAATTTCTTGTTGGAAATTTTGACGTTATCTTAGGCATGGACTGGCTGAAAGACAGTCATGCGATAATAGATTGTCGTAGTGGAAGTGTATCTTTTGATATTCCAGGCATGGAGAGGTTCACCTTGGTCAGGTCAGAGGCAACTCAGCAAGAGCAGGGAGTAGTAACAGCAATGAAAGAAGTTCAGATTCCGAAGGTAGTTGAAGAATTTCTAGACGTATTTCCCGAAGAACTTCCAGGTCTACCACCAGTTAGAGATATTGAGTTCAGTATAGAATTGGCACCTGGAACTAAACCGATATCAGATCGAGTTTACAGAATGGCGGATTCGGAACAGGCCAAGGTTTGTCAGCATATAGAGGAATTGAAGGAGAAGAAGTTCATCCAAGCTAGCATATCGCCATGGGCAGCACCAGTGGTACTTGTGGGGAAGAAGGATGGATCATCCAGATTGTGCATCGATTACAGGAAGCTTAACGCGGCGACAGTAAAGAACAAGTACCCACTACCCAGGATCGACGACTTATTTGATCAGTTGAGCAAGGCTAGAGTTTTCTCCAAGATAGATCTTTGTTCAGGGTACCATCAGGTGAGGGTTCGGAAGGAGGATATTCCCAAGACAGCATTCAGGTCGAAGTATGGGCATTATGAATTCTTGGTAATGCCGTTTGGTTTGACCAATGCTCCAACAATATTCATGGATTTGATGAATCGCATCTTTATGCCATACTTAGATCAGTTTGTCGTTGTCTTTCTTGACGACATACTCGTATACTCTGCTAGTGAAAAGGAGCATGAAGACCACCTCAGGAAAGTGTTGCAGGTTCTGAGAGAGAATCAGTTGTATGCCAAGCTCAGCAAGTGTGAGTTCTGGACGGATCACATTTCATTTTTGGGTCATATCGTATCAGGAGCTGGAGTAGCAGTGGATCCCAAGAAGGTAGAAGCAGTAGAGAGTTGGCCAGTATCCAAGACCGTAGCTGATGTACGGAGTTTCTTGGGATTGGCAGGATATTACAGAAGGTTTGTGTCAGACTTTGCAAGGCTTTCAGCACCCATGACCCGCTTGACACGGAAGGATGTACCATTCGTCTGGTCGGCAGAATGCCAGGCATCATTTGAAAATCTGAAGCAGAAGTTGATATCAGCGCCTATTCTTACATTGCCAGTTGGACCCGGAGGTTTTACAGTATATTGTGATGCGTCAGGTAAAGGACTTGGATGTGTCCTTATGCAACATGGGAAGGTGATAGTGTAAGCCCCCTGAATTTCAGGGCTATTTTAAATTTTTTGAATGAATTGTTTTCGATAAATATATTATTATTTAATTGTTTTAGATAATTAATGTACCTTTCCATGACTTTGACTTCTGGAGCGTCAGGGATGCCAATCCTTGGAAACTCTCTTCACGAGTTTTGAAGTAGACAAGATTATCTTTCCGTTGATATATCGTGTCCCACTTGAATTCGTTCCCTTGTGCTCTTTTTGTATCGCGCAAGTTCGGGTCAACTTAGGCCAATTAATCGTTGAATATTATTCCCACTTTTATTTTTGATCTTCGTTTGCACGTTACCGTTGCTTTTAATTTAGGAGCACCAGATCAGCCATTTTCTCGAAACCAACTTCTTATAAATGATCTACTCGAGACGCTCTTCACCCATGACCTTCGTGTCCCACTCAGACACTTCATTTTGTGCTCCATTTTCTTCGCACAACTTCCGGGTCAATTTAGGCCGATTTATTTTCTACCATGAAATCCGATTTAATTTCCAATTTAATTTTCGGGCCCGACATCGGTCCAATCCAGTCGACCCAATATATGGCCCTAGCCTGTTTTGAGTCAACTATGCCGGTGCCACTTGTGTGCCACAATTTCGATCCCCCTTATGCTCCTATTTCATCCATGATTTAATTTGGTTAAATTTATAAATTTATTTAAATCTTGGCTTCGACCTTGTCCAAACTTGGCCCAACGCCCAACCCAGTTTAGTGTGGGCCCTGTCCCGACTGCCCATACACCCCACTGGTGTTTTTCCATTCTTGCCTACTCGAAAATATAATTCTTTTATTTTATAAAATATCTCTACCCCTCTCTTTTATATATATATATACATATATATATAAGGTAACTCTCTTTTCTCTCTCCTTCTAATAACACCTACACACAAGTCACTCTCTCCCCTCTCCCCATGGCAGCCGACCACTTCCCCCTCTCTCTCACTAAAATATTTTCTCTCTCTATTCCTCACTCTCTCTAAATATCTATTTTCTCTCTCTATTCTCACCCTCTCTCTTTATATATTTATACACACACACCCACACATATAACCCTCACTCACCCCTCACCTCTCCTTACACACACCCCCCTTTCCCTCACAGCCATACACCCCCCCCCTTTTTGGACCGACTACCTTTTCTCTCTCTCTCTCTCTATTTCTAAATATCCTCCACTCTCTCTCTATTAATATCTTCCTCTTTCTCTCTCCTCTCACACTAACTCACCCCCCTACCCCCTAGCCGACAACCCCCTCCCCTTTACTTCCCCACCAAGCAAACACCCCCCCTACTACTACAGCTGCTACTTAATCTTCTTCTTCTTCTTCGTTTTCTACTTCTTCTTATTCTTCATTTCCTTCTCCATGGAAAACACCAACAACACCACCACCGTCCACAACACCACCACCGTCCGTCGTTGCCACCGCACGGCCCCGCCGTCGTCGGCGTGCCACCGCCGTGCCCCGGCCTAGCCCCCTCCCCCGCGCTGCCATGCAAACGCAGCAGCAAGCCGCAGCAGTAGCTGCAAACGCAGCAGCGGCGCTACGTGCGCGCGCGCGTGGGCGCACGGCGCGCCCCACCGGCGCGCGACCCCAGGCGACCTCCCCTGGACACCCGCCGTCCTCCCCGACGAGCCGAATAGGCTATCCGTGCATTTACGTCGAAATCCCGTCGTGACGCGCGAGTTTGGAACTCAGAATTTGTGCTCCGTCGCAGCAAGTTCGTGCACATTTTCCGGGAGATCCGACCGTTGGATCGGCGAACTTTTTGCTCCGTCGCAATCTCGGTATATCCATCTTCACTCCTGTCAATTTTCGCCCGTTAATTTCGTCGTTTGATACCTCAAAACTGGCCACCAAGTTGACATTTTAAATTGAACTGTTTTTGGACAGTTTCGTGGAGCCGATTTCGTCAGCTCGTAACTTCGCCGTCGCAGCTCCGTTTTGTGCACCGTCAGTTCCGGTGCATAGCTGGTATAACCATCTTCCTGCCTCCTTTAGATTTCGTTTCATTTTAAGCACGTTCGGTTAGTCGAATTCAACGCCAAAGTTGGCCGTCCGAATTCTTTAATTTGCACTTGTAAAATTCTATTTTTGAACCCGGGACTCCGGATTCAATTTCTGACACCACCAGTAGACTCGTGGCGTCGTTCTGGCATGTTTTCATATAAAGTTTGCTTGATTTGGAGAACGTGGGCCCTGGCACGCATGTCGGTGCAAAGCGGGTCCCATTTTTCGAGTCAACGGGTCACTTTGAGATCGGCTTATCGGAATCCACTTCCGGATATACCGTTGAGTTCGTATCGTCGTTCTGGACTCGTTGACATATAATTTGCTGAGTTTTGAAGACATTTGCTCCGGCACGCATTTCCGTGCAAACCGGATACCAAGTGTCGCGTCAACATATCATTTTGAGATCGGCACATCGGAATTCCATTTTGGACATACCGTTGGGTTCGTATCATCATTCTGGATTCGTGGACATATAATTTGCTAGATTTTGTAGACTTCTATTCCGACACGCTTTTCGGTGCAAAGTGTGTCCAACGGCGGACATCATTTTGACCCGAAATTACCGTTTTGCTCCTGTGTCTAAATTGGACTTATGGGTAGGCTATCCTAGCTGATTTGACCGTTCTGGACACGTTGGTGATATTTATTTTATCATCCGACAACATCTGTAGATTTTGATTATGTATTATCCTTAATTTATAATTAATTATTTTTCTAGATATTGTTACTTTCTGGTTTTGAATTTTTATATATATTTTAATTGCTGTAAAAATCTTGGAAAAATGGTATTTAAATATTATATTAATTTAGCTAATTTATTATAATTTTTCCAGTATTTAATAAGTACTTTTGGTATTTTATAAAAATGGGAAAACAGAACTCATTTTCAATATATTTAAGTTTGCTGATTTTTAATAAATATTTATGAGGGTTTATAAATCCCAGAAAAATTAGTATAAATTTCTATAATTAACAAGGATTATTTTGGTACTTTATTTTATGTATATTTAAGCTTTTTGTCTATCTCTAAAATTATTGGAACTTAGTGTACAGTTTGATTTATTTATTAAATAATTACGACTTGCAACTTTTTATGTTGTTTTGTGTTTTAGTCTTATTGGACCGCACCCTACACTAGTGTAAAGACCCTAGAGAGTTAGTTTGTGTATAGTGGCACTTCACATTAGACTTTTATACTAGGTCCCTACTTGGCTAGTATCCAGTTAGGAGTCGTGTCACACCACTAGTATATTGTTGATCCTAGCTTAGAACTGAATTGTATATCATTATTGACAGGACACCAGGCATCTATATCTTCGCACTAGTATTCTTGCTTTGCTCGAGGCAAGTACATCTACACACTCATTTACTGTCTTTTAATGCTAGAACATGTATTAACCCTGTTAAAATACTGTTTTTTGAATAACTGCAAGTTAAATCTTCACATGTTACATTAAAATGGTCCCTACCATGCTTAGGACAGTTATCATGTCTTCACATGCTTCTTACTGGTTCTCAGCACATGTTTCACTATGCTTTATACGGCTCTGAGTATTCACATGTTT
Organism: Iris pallida; assembly: GCA_029216955.1. Classification (NCBI taxonomy): domain Eukaryota; kingdom Viridiplantae; phylum Streptophyta; class Magnoliopsida; order Asparagales; family Iridaceae; genus Iris; species Iris pallida. The sequence goes on along the minus strand of JANAVB010002397.1, from coordinate 16,083,470 downwards.
TGTACTGCTCCCAGTACCTGTCATGCTTATACCGCTCCCGGTATCTTTCACATGCTTTTACTGTTCTCGTATCTCTTACATGTTTAGAATATGGGTTATAGGGAAATTGATAGTTGAGTACGTGATCATAGCCCCACGCTACGACCTTGGCCGTGTAGGGTCGACATTATGCATGTAGGCTTTGCCAGAGGCCAATATCCCGAGGCACTTGTACGTGTGTACATTTAGGCATGTACGGAAGTACATATTGTTCTTACTGGTGGCACTCCACCCTCGGCACCTCTTGACCGATCACGTACCTGCTCCAGTTTTAAACATTATATATACATCTGTCTATATGACATATGTATCCTTGCCATGATAGATTATGAGTTATACCATGATTCCAGATATGCCATGTTCCCTATGTTACTATGATACTGTGATCCCAGTTGTACCATGATGCCACGTTTCCAGTATTTCCTGTTTTATAGACTTATCACACTATGTTTCTTGTTGTACATCTCTTTCATTATATGTTCAATACTTTAGTTGTAGAGGTTGTACTTGCTCCTGTCCTGACAGGATAACGTTGTAGGTATACTTTTCGAGGAGGAAAATGCTATGTTACATATTATGGTACTGCTTTGAGGACCTGGCCTTAGCTCCAGTAGAGGCCCCAGCGGGGAACCTTGCTTAGATATCTTTCTCGTGTTTTGGGACTTAGACTTTGGTATGTACTTATATTTGGATACTGGACTTTGTCTCCAGTTAGATACTTTGGTTATGTATTATTAAGTCTGTGCTTATGTTACCTTCGCTTATAGATGCTGTGTTGTGATGAACATTTAAATGTGATTTTAGAACTGTTAGTAGCTTAGATCATTTATTGTCTATTCTTAGAACAGCTTACTGCACTTTAACCAAGCGTAGACTGGACATGGCTCGGCCCGGTCCAACAATTTGGATAACGGGTCGTGACAGATAGCATATGCATCTAGGCAGCTTCGGGACCACGAGAAGAATTACCCAACTCATGATTTGGAGTTAGCAGCAGTAGTGTTTGCTTTGAAGCTATGGAGGCATTACTTGTATGGTAACCGAGTAGACATGTACACAGACCACAAAAGTCTGAAGTACATCTTTACTCAGAAGGAGCTGAACATGAGGCAGAGAAGATGGCTAGAGTTAATCAAGGATTATGACGTGGAGCTGCAGTATCATCCAGGCAAGGCTAATGTAGTAGCAGACGCCCTTAGCAGAAGAGGCGGCGCATTTATGTTGACAACACAGAGGCATATCTTAGAAGACCTTCAGGAGATGGGCATCGAGGTTATACTTCCTAGTGATGTAGGAGTTCTAACTAGTCTGCAAGTTCAATCCGACTTGGTAGGCAGGATCAAGGCAGCTCAGGCACAAGACCCAAGGATTCAGAAGCTTAGGGCAGAATGTGAGTCAGGACTCAGAAAGGAGATGCAAATTCATGAAGATGGTACGCTTAGGTTTGGATCACGTCTATGTGTACCTAGTAGAGATATCAGACAGGAAGTTATGACAGAAGCTCACAGTTCCCAGTATTCTATACATCCTGGAGGGACCAAGATGTACCAAGATATCAAGCAGCACTTCTGGTGGAACGGGATGAAGAGGGAGATAGCTAGGTTTATTTCCCGTTGCTTGGTATGTCAGCAAGTGAAGGCAGAACAGCAGAGGCCAGCTGGATTATTGCAACCGCTTCCTATTCCAGAATGGAAATGGGAGCATATCACAATGGACTTTGTGACCGGTTTACCGAGATCGCCAAGTGGTAAGGATGCCATTTGGGTGATAGTAGATCGGCTTACGAAGGTGGCGCATTTTCTTCCTTTCAGAGTAAGGCAATCTACAGAAAAGTTGGCAGAATTGTATATGCAGCAGATAGTCAGGCAGCATGGAGTCCCTGTCAGTATTGTGTCAGACAGAGATACCCGTTTCACATCGCATTTCTGGAAGAGCTTGCATCATAGTCTGGGTACCAAATTAAAATTTAGCACGGCTTACCATCCGCAGACGGACGGGCAATCAGAAAGGACAATCCAAACTTTAGAAGACATGTTGCGAGCTTGCACTCTAGATTTTGGAGGGTCTTGGGAGAGTCATCTTTACTTGGTCGAGTTCTCATACAACAATAGTTATCAAGCCAGTATCCAGATGTCGCCATTTGAGGCACTATATGGTAATAAGTGTAGATCGCCACTAGCATGGGATGATATCGGGAAAAGGAAGATGCTAGGCCCAGAAATGATTGTTCAGACGGTTGAAGTGATTAAGGGAATTAGAGAGCGACTTCGTGTTGTGCAGGATCGGCATCGTCATTGGGCGGACCAGCATCGTAGGCCGCTAGAGTTTTCTGTTGGGGACCACGTGTCACGACCCGCTACCCAAATTGTTGGGCCAGGCCGAGACATGCCCAGCCTACGTTGAGATAAAACGTAGTAAGCTGTTCTAAAGACAACAGGATAAGACTAAATGTGCTAACAGTTCTATAAGTGAAGAAGAATCATAAATGCTCCAAACACAAAAGTCGTCGTATATAGTAAACTGTCCAAGTACAAGTAAACTGAAATGTAAAACTGGATACATGTCCAGTTACAAAATGATATAGTCTAATACATGTCTCAAAAGTCTAAGTAAACCAAAGACATCTAGGCGAGGTTCCCTGCAGGAACATCCTCGTAAAGCAGAGCCGGGTCCTCGGCAGTAACTCCATAGTATGAGTCGCAGAGTAACTCCTCCTCAGTAAGGACACCTACAACGTTATCCTGTCAGGACGGGAGCAAGTACTAAATCTAGCAAACTAGCATATGAAACATGGAAATGAACATGAGAATGAACATGTGAGAAATAACTGGAAAGCATGGCATCACATAGTCTATCATGGCAAGGACACATATGTCATAGAGACAGATGTATATGTAATGTTTAAAACTGTAGCAGGTACGTGATCGGTCAATAGATGTACAATATACTGTGGTACATGTAAATAAAATATACATACGTACAAGTCAACAAGCATAGGTGTACATCCGTACAAAAATACGGGATAATGGCCTACGACAAAGTATGCATATAAAATGCGACCTCGCTCGCTACTATAGGGGGGTCATGATCACGTACACTACTATCAGTTTCCCTATAACCCATATATATAACATGTAAGAGATACATAAAGACAGTTCTAAGCATGGTAGTGACTGGAAGTACAACATGTAGAATTTCTAACTTGCTACCCCAAGGATCAGCATTTAACATGGTGGAGTTTACAGTTCATTTATGTGACAATATGTAAAGTTCGTAGAAAGTACTTGCCTCTAGCAAAGCAAACAAAACAAGCTGCGATAACAATGCTATGGATGTCCAGTAACTCGTCACTGTAGAAATAAATGCAATAACTTAGCTTTTACACTAAGCTAAATACTAGATCACTAACTGGTGTGACACGACTTGTGATTGGGCACCTAGCCAAAATAATGACTTGGCCTAGGAGACCAATGTGGGGGTGACACACTATGTTAACTAACTTTCCAGGGTCTTTACACTAGTGAGGGATGGGGTTCAACACGACTAAAACTGTAAATAACATAAAAAGCTACAAGTCGTAATTAATCAATAAATAAATCAAAAGACTATTGTGTTCTAACAATTTTAAAGTAGACAAAAAGCCTAGTTTTTCTTAAAGTAAAGTACTAAGGTGATCCTTGTTAATCATAGAAATTTATTATAATTTTTCTGGAATTTATTATCCAGTACAAATATTTTATAAAAATCAGTTTTCCTAAGTATACAGAAAAGTGAGTTTTGGTTTCATATGCCAAACTAGTGGCAAAACAGTAAATTAAATACTACAAAAATTATACTAAATTTGCCAACTTAACAAAGTATCTAAAAACTATTTTTCCATAATTTTAGCAATACTTTAAGTATTTTTAGAAAATCAAAAACAGCAATGTACATAATAATTAATTATCTGCGTATTTTGTCCATGTATATAATTTGAACCAAAGTTCAAATACAGGACCCAAGGCCATGAATCAAGTCCAATATGACTTGAACAGGTCTTGAATGTGTGAAAACACATTTGAGCCCAAATACCCATGCTAGGCTTGGACATCAAATGGTTGCAGTAATTTAAATACAATAAAAATATAAGTTGGTAATAGTCAAAATAAATATTATTATTTTAATAAGGTAAATTTATACAAAAGAATTTTCACATACCTATGCCAAAAGTACATATATATATACACAAGAAAATACTTAATTTATAAAGTATATATATATATATATATATATAATAATATATATACATACACAAGAAAATATATATACATATACATATGTGTACATATATATATATATAAATACTAACACACTACAAGAAAAATGGCTTTTCTTGACGGTTTTTTCCCCGTCAAGAAAGACTTTCTTGACGGTTTTGGATCCGTCATCTAGGCCCCCGTCAAGAAAAGTCGACACTTTTCTTGACGGTTTTTTGTTTGTATCCTTGACGGTTTTAAACCGTCAAGAAACATGCGTTATCTTGACGGTTTTAAACCGTCAATAAAACAAACAAAAAACCGTCAAGAAAAGTGTCGACTTTTCTTGACGGGGGCCTAGATGACGGCTAATAACCGTCAAGAAAAGTCTTTCTTGACGGGGAAAAACCGTCAAGAAATTGTTTTTTGGTGTTTGCAAACCGTCACGAAATGAATTATTTTTTGACGTTTTTGCAACCGTCAAGTTAAAAATCGTCAAGGAATAAAAAAATTTGCCGTTTTACAACCGTCAAGATAAACATAATATATTCCAGAAATCCAATTACCAAATACACATAATTACACAGAATCCAATTCCAGAATCAATATATAATATCACAAGCATCACACAACTATAATACACAATTTTTATATTAAAAAATACGTTGTTCGTACATCCAAACATCCAACAAGTACATCCAACCACAAACACGTTCGTACACCATAAATATCCTAAACATTTATAGGAGTAAATTAACCAAAATATCTCTGAACCCAGAGCAGCATGCAACAAGTACATCCAACAAGTACATCCAACGTCCAACCACAAACACGTTCGTACACCATATATACATATCCAAAACATATTTACAGGAGTAGATTAACCAAAATATATCTGAACCCAGAGCAGCATTTCCTTTAGGTTAATCTGCAAACAAGGTGAACATAACATTATAAGTCAGCAACACAACTGAAATTCAATCAAATTTTGAATGGACAGAACAATCTAGGGAGGACTCAAATGTTGCAGTAGTTTAAATGTGCAGGAAATCAGTTGGGGAAAAAAATACAGAAATAGAGAGACAGTTCAGTTTAACATTCAATTCCCAATTAACATCAACAACAACCCCCAACCATCTCAGATATCACAGCATAGAAAACAACTAAGGTTAAACCCAGTTGAGTTATAACATTCAGTTCTTACTGAAAACTCAAATTATTTAGCAATTTCAAACCCAGACTAAACCCATATTCCCAGATTTGCAGTTCATAATACCCCCATATACTAGTTAACATAGGATACAATCTCAGATTTATAAAATGGAACCCATTCTCAGGTTGGGGTCATATCTGTCAATACTCAGTCCATTAGAAACCTATGATATCACAAACAAATGCAATGTATAAAACTCCCAATTCTGGAAAAGCACAACTAATATACATAGGTAACAGAAATCAAGCAAAAGTATCATGTTAGTTTTTGAAATCAAGAAAAACATGTGAGTATCAGAACTCTACATCAGAAAACCCAAGTATACATATGAGTCTCAGGCATGGTTGCATGTTACCATATCAATTTACATTTAGCAATCAAGTAAATTTAATGAACATTAAAACTCAGAAATGGTTCAGTTAAGCACTCAGTTTAGCACTCTTAACATATTAAGCAATCCCAACACCAATCTCAGGTTTTAGACATTCATTAAGAACCCAGTTATATTCAACAAATCAAAGACTCCATTTCTCAGTTAACATGTGAACTCAGGTTTCAAGCATACCAAATAAACCCAGTTATATTCAACAAATCAAAGACTCTTGCTATTAAAACCCCATTACTTGTCATGCCACAGGGCTATACCAACCAAGGTTCACAGTATCGGTATCGGACTATTCCTATGAGTATTGGTATCGGCAATATCGGTAGTATCGGCTGTATCGGATCGGAGTATCGGATTTTTTGGTATCAGAAAACAGACAATTATTAATAAATTATTTACATTTAAAAACATATATTTTATACATTTAGGCATAATTTTAAGTATTTTCAGTGTTATTTCTTAGTAGTTTTGAAACTAAATAAAATATTAGTCACCTTACCGATTGGCTTACATACAATAGATTGATTTTCTTCTTTTACATGCTTTTACAACCTTATTATGCTTTAAACCCTTGTTGATTTGTCTTTTTCGTTTAATTTTTCTTTGCCGAATTGTCCGGAAAAGAGACCCTCATTGTCGGTATCGGCCAGTATCGGGTATCGGTCGGTATCGGATCGGGACATGCCAAACCGTATCGGTATCGGCCGTATCGGATCGGTATCGGCCGATACTTTAAACCATGATACTCACTCTCTATTAACACACAGAGAAACACATGACACTCCTGACACTAGCCAACCCTCTACTACAAACACTCGAGACACTACTTCTTCCCATACACTCACTCACACATGCCGTACATCACTTCCTAAGCTCAGACTAAGGGGGTCAAGCCCCTGCCACTGAAGCTCACTCTGCTGCAATATTGGTCAAGGCACTGCCCTCCTACTGCAGACCCATCAAGGCCTGCTCCTTACTGCAACTGGCAGTTCCCCCCCTGCCTGCAGGGGCATAAACCCCATCCATTGACCTGCCTGCACTCCAAGGTTAACTGTTATTCTAACAGAAAGTAGGGAGCAGTCCCCAACTGATAACAACAGTCCCAATTGTTAACTGCTACAGCTATGCTCCATTATCCGAGCCCCCTCTTTATTACATATACTGATACACTAAACTCCGACCCCTTCCTCTACACAACTGATATAATGTCAAGTGTAATTGGTATAAGATTGAGCTATAGCCCTATATCACACAAACGTACTTATATATAGCAGTCCTTATATAAATGTTGTTTCCTAATGGACATGAACTCATCTCCACACTCACAAATACCATAAACTCATTTCACATTCACTGTGGAGTAAGGAACACAGACATACACACACACACCAAATGCATATAACAGTCCACTCTAATCATATTCTTAAAACAGTCCACCATTTCCCCTCTCTTAAGAGATGCTCAAAATCTTGTCCATGAAGTAGATAAAGTCCAAAAATTACCTCAACTGATTGCTTAGATTAAGAACTGCGAAACATGATCCATCCACTCCGTACGCACTTCATTGATTTCATCAAATGTGTATACACACTTTTCATTATACTGTTTAAAAATAGGAAGAAAAAATGAAACATAAGTGATAATATATAAATATATTATAAACATACATGTTGATTAAGAAGAACATCACCTTGGGATTAAGCAAGCTTCGATCATATGAGATCTCTTTCATATATCTCATAACGTAGTAACCACATTCGATGGAGCCGGTTTGATTCGGTACCTATGCATAGAAAAGCAAAGATCTTACACACTTGTTCATTTTTGATTTATATATATATTAACGAGAAATATATTGAGAGAAATATATTGTACCTGAATTGCAATCCAGTTCAATTTAAATTTTTTCACTTGGTTACCACATTGAGCATGAAACATACGAAGCCCGCTATGCAAATTAAAGTGGAAAATATTATTTGTCATTATTAAAACATCTAACATTGACTATAGTTGTGCGAAGTATTGGGACAGATATATTCATGCATACCTTGTTACAATGTGCTTAAGATCATCACAGATGCAACTTCCCAAAGAATCCAAATAGTATGCTCTCATTAGTAAAAGATCAATGACTACCAAAACCCAATGATCACTGTAACACCATATAACACCAAGATATATACAAGTTATTGAGTATACAACCAAACAATTGCTAAATAACACAAGTTCAAAGCGACAAAGCATGTCAAGAGAAATAGTCGACTTTGTTTGTGACTGTGAAGTGGTTGATTATTGGTCGTGTGGTTTTTAAGTGAGGGAGGACTGATTTGAGTTACATATGCATGGTACAAATTGGAAAAAAAAAAGGAAAACTGAAACATAAACTGAAACTGAGACTAGCCCAATATGGAAACTGGAAACTGAAACTGGGTTTCAACAGGGAACCCAACATCTCAAAGAGTATCCTATACTCTTATTTGGTTTCCAACAGGAACCCATCATCTCAAAGAGTATCCTATACTCTTATTTGAATATACATTCATGATTTCTTGAAAATGGGGAAAGAATGAAATATGAATATACATTCCAGCAAGTTATATGTTCCAGAATGTTATAAAAGAAAATAAGTAAGAAATGTATCACCTCGGGTTGTATGGCAAGAAAAATAGTCGACTTTCTTTTCGAGAGTTCAGACTATTACAGATATGCCTTGCCCTTCTATCCTGTGATGCCAAAAATTCTTTTATCCCTGACTTGTTTGATGGTCTTGGATCAATGAATGAAACATTCTCGTCGGAGTTTAGGTCCTTCAAACGATAGTACAATGACCTATAGTTTGTAAATAAGTTAACTCAACTTATTAATGTAATAATAAACAATTTTAACGAGCAAAGTATTCTTGTACCTAATGTAGATTTGTATGCAATTTACTGAGAGAGGACGCATGTTAATGAAATTCTCAAAATCCTCTTGGAGAAGAGTTGTAATTGTTGGGGTACCAAACAAGTCACTGTCAAATGGAACCCGAACTGACGTTTTTTCAGTTACCAACCTTTGTGCGAGTATAGCAAAGTATTCCATTCCCGGTGGATTTTTAAATGACCTTGTTATTCTTGTAGAAGCTCTCGTAGGTGATTTAACTTTACTTGGTGTCTTCGTTTTCTCTTTAGGAGCTTCCTTCACCACCATGGATTCCTAAAAAACGCGAGTTCAAAGTGAAAAAGCATGACAAAAATAAGCATGTATTCATTCAAAGGGAACTGACATGTACCTTTGTTTTATTCTTCTCGCATTCAGGTTGTTTTTCAGCAAGAACCAACTCTACATTAGTTTTGATAGGGGAGTGTGCATTTATAACCTTTTCAGAAAAGTTGGAACTCGTATCAGAAATGTTCAAACAATAGAATGAAGAGGAAAGACACTTATAATGGAATGTATACAGAAGCTTTGTATACTTTGAACAACCAGGATAAAGAGGCTTTGTATACTTTGAACACCAGGATAAAGAGGCTTTTCGGCATCTTCAAGTAGAGATTTAAATGACTTGGGGTCACCAGAAACATGTTCATATGCCGCATTGACCATTTCTACAGCATCTGCAGCATCTTCAAAGGAGCCACCTTTATAGTTAGGTGCTTGTTCAGACCTTGATGCAAAGCTTGTCGATCCTCTGATAGGGTGTTCCTCACCATGACAAACCCATATTGTATAACTTCGATCGATACCCCTACTAAACAAGTGTTTTCTGACGTCCCCTGGATTTTGGAATATCAAATTTCCACATCTTTCGCATGGACATCGAATAGAATTAGGATTATTTGAATGGAGTTTTGCAAACTCAAGAAACTCTTCCACTCCTTTCTCATATTCACTACACATTCTATCCTTCGACATCCATGATTTATCCATTTTGGGCTAGATTAGAAAAAAAATACCTACAAAGGTCAATATAACATGTTAGCCATAATTTAGACATGGTTCACCTTGTCTCAGAAAGTAATGATGACGAACTCTACTTAGCAATATGCAAAGTGCAACTACAAAAGTTTTGGAGTAAAATAGAGGATACAAGGAACAAATGCAATATAAAATATTGTAAAAGTCTACCTGGGCTTCAGCATTCGATGACCGTAATCTCGTCCTCAAGCTCTGTTGTTCTTCCTTTCCTGCAATAAGAATGTGAGTGAGAAGGATGAGTGTCTATAAGGAGTATAACTGGACTCACTATTTGATAAAGTAACCAAGGCTTTGATATGAAGTTATTTGATTGATAACTTAAAAATAACATAAATACTGTAAACAATGAGATCCAAGACCCTTAGTAACAGTGTAAACACTGCAAAAGAACATAAACACTGCAAAATTCGTAATCATCATGATGCTCCCGGCTACAACTATTCTTCTTCTTCAGTAAATTAAGATAGCTAACTGGTCTATATATAGTCACATATATTACACAAATGTGGCTACAAAACTTGACTGCCAAGTGCAGTTAACTAAAAATGGCCACAAAGAATATATTATGTTTATCATGAAGTGATACCGACGAACTTACAAAGGACAGGATGTGAGAATCAAGAAGGTTTAGAAGACTTCAAGAAGGTTTAGAAGACTGCAAGCATCAACCACAACCATAGACATTCAGAAACATCATATAATGTGAGTTCAGTAACGTTCTTAACAATGTAACTGTGAAATACACCAAACAGTGACATCAAAGAAAACGTAAAACGAGACGGCCACCGAAATATAAGGTTAGTTTAAGAAGCTACAGAGACAACAGATAAACGCAATATATCGATCATTTTTAGTAAGTGAATGATCATTTCCGCCATGCCATCAGATTTACTACAAAGATTAAAAATGAGCTAAGATATCAAAGATATTTCCAATCTAGATGAGAAATAAATCGGCATGAATAATGAAATAAACAACTATCACTGCCAGCGCAATGAAATGATACAATTCATCGCGGATTTTTTGAAGAACATTACCAGGCAGATTGACAATAAACAGACAGGTTACTTCTGGTATTCATGGAAAGTTAAAAAGGAAACTAGAACATATACTGATTTAAAGCGCTTATAATAATTACATCGGCCATCAACAGTCCATGCTTCTGTACCTTTTTTTTATAGACATATTTACATAAGGATCATTATATATAGATAACATTAGTCACTGACGACCGCATACATGTACTATCCACTGCAAGTTGCATGTTTAGTTTCCAGATATATAGATAACATTAGTCACATATATTACATATTCAAATCTATAATAAGCTATATTCTCCCAAATTTATAAACTAACAATATAATGGGAAAGTTAAAATACGAATAAAGAATTTAATGGGTGAACAAATTCAAAACAGGAAACTCAGCCAACACTGTTCAGTTATATATTCAAATCTCAGGTCATCAACAAAGTTAAAACTCAGCTTTATAGGAAAACAAACTCAGTCATATCATAACATATGGTTTCATACAAAGGAAAATTAGTTTGTTCATTTAGAGCATTCAGTGAATCAGTTAATAAAGTTCTCAGTCATAAGTTCATTTAGAGCATTCAGTCCTAGCCTATCACCAGTAATATAAATTTAACATTTCAGTTTATCATCAACTAACAAAACAACATGTAAACCTTGTTAAAAACTGGAAGGAATATAATAGGACCTCTAGTCCTGGTGGTTATATAACTACCATCTTATCGCTCCTCCTTACTAGTGTACCTATTGGCTTGTATTGCACTTTTCCAAACCAGCTAAAACATTTTTTTTCTCATCTTGTCCTCAATTGGCGTTGTCTCCAACTTCACATGATTTTTCCCTTAATCTTGTCCTCAACTGCACATGTGAGATACGAAAATATATTATGGGACACGGGCAAATGATTTCACGTGTACATGATGAATGATGATATAGCTTTTGTAGGTGGTCTATCCAAATGAAATTTATCGATCAAATTGGAAAAGTGGGCTAGGTGTTTGCATTTTATAGGGCAGGAAATAAATGAAAAGAAGGGTTAATGTAAATATTCCGCTGCCGGAACTTGAACCCTGGTCTCTCTGGTGAGAGGCGAGTATCCTAACCAACAGAACTACAATGGAATCTTGATATTAACCTATATTTTCACTTTATAACCTATATGATATACAATCAATTTTTAATTGCTCCGAAGACTTATTTTATACACTGTTAGGATTTTTCAGAATCCAGATGTAGAAGTGGCACTTTGTGTCCATATTAAATAAGCACTGTCGTGCGCAATTCATGCAGATTTAGGATAATAAGTGGGACACGGAAGTGATTTGCCGTTTGTGGAGTCTACAAATTCCATGGGAGGTGTGAGAAAATATCATTGAGAACCTTACGAGGATTTTCATACCTTCTACTCTTATTTAATTGTTTATATGAAGAAGAAGATTTGAACTTGATCCGGATTCCTTACAACAAAGGAAGCACGTTCACTCTAAAAGTGTGGCCGTGTCCTGTCGGTCATGTATCGGACTCTCCTCAGACACTCCAAAATACACTAGGACACACCAAAATAGGTGTCGTGTCCGTTTCGCTGTGTTGTGTCGTATCCGCATCCGTGCAACATAGACTACAACCAAAGACAATTTTTTATGGCCAATAACTCATGCACCTTCCTATTTGTATGAGGTGTACTGGCTACACAAGGGATTGCCTGCAGTGTTCTGAATCTGGATTTGGAGAGCATTGACACCAAAGAAAGAGAAAAGAAAAAGGAAAAGAAAAAAGAAAATGGTGTAGAAAAATCAAGATTCAGCTACCTACCAAGCAGATATTTTCATGGTCAGGAATAATATACACCACAAACACACCACCATACATGTCGTACCACAATTCTAGGCTTGAAGAGGGCATCATTCTGTTGAGATTGATGACATCATCAACCCCTAGTCCATTCGAAACTGGAACTGAAACCAATCTGTTACCATTCGAAAACCCAACTCCCAATCAATCGAAAACACCCATTGAACCCACATAAACACCTTGTTAAATTTCTAAGTGTGTTTGTGGGTCAATCACGTGTTGGATTTGCAGAACCTACTGATTAAATTAGGATGATCGAAAAACCCTAAGTTGGCTGACACAAAAAAACCCTAAGTTGACACAAAAATCGAATTGTAGAGAGAAGAAATGAAAGATATTATACCGCATGGTGAAGATCGAAGTTGCCGCATGGTGAAAACGTCGGGGACGTCGTGTAGGCGTCGAAGAGAGGGTTTTCTCGAGGGAGAGGGGACGTTGCGTAGGACGTTGGGTAGGCCGCCGAGGAGAGGGTTTTCTCGATGGAGAGGGGACGTCGTGTAGGCCGCCGAGGAGAGGGGACGTCGCGTAGGACGTCGTATAGGCCGTCGAGGAGAGGGGACGTCGCGTTGGACGTCGTGAAGGTCGCCGAGGAGTGGGTTTTACTGTTTGGAGGGAGAGGGAAGAGGCCGGAGGGATGGAGGTTGATTTCTCATGGAGGAAGAGGGCGGAGGGAGGCTTTTCGAAGTGGAGGAAGAGGTCGGAGGGAGCGATTTCTCGAGGAAGAGGCCGGAGGGAGAGATTTCTCGAGGAAGAGGTCGGCTGGGAGAGAGGGTTTTCGAAGTGGAGGGGGGGTTTTGTTATGTGCGAAGGGTTTTTTCAGATCTGCTCTATTTGGTGCGAAACCGTCAACAAATTAATATTTTTAAAAGAAATTACGATAATGGCAGCTGAAATAGCCGCGGGAATTTTCCCGCACAGACTTTAGTTGACGGTTATTATCAAAACGTCAATAAATAGATTTGTATTTCTTGACGGTTTCACTAAAACCGTCAACTATTATGGTATAAATTTGCTAAATTAACACAAAACGTGTGTTTCCTTGACGTATGTCTAAAACCGTCAAGGTTACCCATTTTAATGACGGTTTTCCACGACCGTCAATAAATAAACCGTCAAGAAAAGCCATTTTTCTTGTAGTGAATTTTAAATTAACATATAGTTTGAAAATCGTATATGAATTGAATTTAGTTGTTTTACTCATAAGTTGTACCAAAATTATGAATCATATGTAACACTATATCCAGACTCCATTCTATCTGAAAACAAAATCGATTGGCAATGGCAATCACATCTTCTTCTCCCAAAAACTTTTGCTTGTGCCTATTAAAAGAAGGACATGCATAGTTTGCATGCATATGGAGAATCATGACAGTGCATTAGATAGGAAGGATCAATTTATTCTAGGAAAGAAAATAGATCTTCTAACGGTTACTATAGAAGAGAGAGTAGATATACTTGTTGGAGTGGGAGGGGTTCCCAACCTATGTGGAGAAGACCCCGGAGTGCGACGAGCGTCGTTTGTGTGTCAGAGAAGCTCGGGAGGTGACGAGTCCATTCGGAGATGAAGAAGAAGCTCAGGAGCTACCAGAGTACTTTCTGGAACAGTGGAGGCAGAGTTCTGGCCGAACTCTGCCCCCTTGGTTCCAGAACTGTTCTGTCACAAAAACACAGAGTTCTAGGCGAACTCTGTGTCGACGGGCTGAGGCTGATTTTAGGATATTTGTATATCGTTGGATCATATCCTACGGTCCAGATTTTACTGCGAATTAGAGGATTTATACATGGTTTTTCCTAACCCTAATCACAACACAACAATAAGAAATAGAAAGAAAGAGGCAAGAGTGCCATTGCAACTTTGGAAGAGAAGAAGGAATGAAGGCCATTTTCGAAGGAGGATCGTGTTCGGATAATCTCTACTGGTCGTCTTTGTTCTTCGTAGCCTTGTAATCAATTATTCTTGCTTCCAAGTGTTGTGGAGATCCGTATTGGATCGAAAGAAGTTTGTAGAGGGTGTACTCCTTTATTTCATTATTGAAGGCTTCTCAAGGATTGGACTCCGATCGTCCTGTGGTTTTTTCCTGCAAGGGTTTTCCATGTCAAAAATTCTCTGTATCTATGTGGATTGTGTTTGGTGTTTGGTTCTGCATTGTATTTCGATTCTCTTGCAGGTACTCTCTAGTTTGGGAAAAGGTTTCCATGCTTCTTACCCAATAAAGTGGTATCAAAGCCAGGTTCTAGACTTCAGAAGGGTATCAGGAGTTGACAGGAAAACTAGATAGGAGAGATAGATGCGAAGCCGGTACACATGGTAAACCTGAATAGCACAAACTATCATTATTGGCAGAGCAAGATAAAAGATTTGATGTTTGTCAAGAAGCTGCATCTGCCCGTATTTGCTTCGAGCGACCAGTTGATAAATCTGAGAAAGATTGGAATTTCAAGCACATATAGGTGTGCGAATATATCAGGCAGTTCGTTGACGAAAACGTGTACTACCACGTTGCCAATATTGAGCATACAAAGTTATTATGGGATAAGCTGGAATCATTGCATACGAAGAAGATAGGGGTAAAAAGTTATTCCTGATTCGGATGATGATGCGTCTGCGATACAAAGATGGTACGTCTATTACGGATCACTTGAGTAATTTTCAGGGCGTGGTTGACCAGCAATCTTCGATGGAAGTCAAGTTCGATGACGAGATTCATGGATATGGCTGTTGCGTATATTGTAAAACTCGTGGAAGACCGTACGAGTAAATATGATCGCTTCTACTCCAGAAGGCATGGTCAATTTAAAGTTTGCCAAGGTGTGCTGAATAAAGAGATGTCGAGACGTTCTCAGGACACTTCATCCATATTCCACCACTCAGAGGCACTAGTTTTATAGAGCCATGAAAGGGACAAAAGCAGGGTCCAAGTGGTGGCAGAGACAAGAGCAGGAGAAAGTCCAAGGGTCGGTACGAGGACTCAGAGTGTTACCACTGTGGCAAGAAGGGCTACATCAAGTGAAACTATTTCGCTTAGAAGAGAGAGAAGAAGGGCGACAAGGGAAAGCAAGATGAGAATACTACAGCGGCGGCTTCGATACATGGAGGCGATGTAATCGTCGTAGGTGATGAGGTTATTACAACCTCGCTTGCGATGACAATTCTTGGCTGGTGGGGTTAGGGGCTTCAGCGTACGTATCTTATAACAGGTGTCACGCCCCAGAACCAGAATACTGGAGAGCGGGAGAATGACTCAGCCAGCTACGTATACGGGTAGATGAATACCGTATAATACGATCAATGTTGTCTAAAAAACGAGGGGGTGCATACTACATAAAAGTCTCACTATGGTCACTTCACATCTATTGTCTCAATCATTCAAACAAGAAACAGTAATAGAGAACATGTAAGATAAAACAGTAAGGCGTCCCAAACGCTCAGTCAAAATGTTCTTGATATCGGGCTTTACAAAATATAGCCAGTTGATGTAGCAAGGTATACACAATTGTTTATCAGCTACAGTCTGACTTAGTTACAATTATGTAAAAGTAAGTACAAGACGATCCGACTAACATGTCGGTGCCAAATGGCAAAGTATAAAGCAAATAACAAAACGAGCGGGGAAGTAAGGAACCCACTGGAGTCCTCCTGCGATCATCCCTCTAGTATTGACCATCTTGGAGGTGGAAGTAAGCTGAGCCCTCGGGAACCGGCTCTAAATCTGGCCATGCAAAACCAGATAGGTTAGACCTCTAATAGCAAGTACCGCAAGGAAGCACGATATGAGAAATTTGAACCAGTAGATAAGAAAAATATGATAAATAGATCTCTGGTTACTTACTGGGATTCACATAACATCACGACACTTCGAACCAACTTTCCAACCAAACAAGGATAGAAGTTGACCCGTCATGTCCTGATACTCTGATCATCTCAGTAGTCAACAGAGTAGGTACAGTACACAAACAAATCAATTTAAATGGCCATGCAACTACTACGGCTTGCTACAGTGAGTTCCAAGTTATCCTAGAAATATGCAATAAGGATTCCTCAGTTCTTACTATGTGTAAGCAAGGCTAGTCTACCCAGTCAATTAATTATGCCAATCATGAATTAGACGAGTCCCAGAGGGACGCCCGTCATCAATATACAATAAATAATATAAGCAGATACCGCTCCCTGCCAGTGTGACAGATTTACAGTATCTGTGGGAACCAGCCGGCCTGTCGGGCACTAATAGTCCAAAGAGGGCTTCCATATAAGAACTCGGGAATCCATTATCTCCATGCAATCATTATTTTATTTAACTTAGTAGCCTCTATGTTAAGTGAAATCCCATGCCGTGGATCATGGTCATTCAAAATGAGCACTTCCGTACAGAGTACGATATACCTAACTCTACAACGATATCCGTGTGGCTAGGTTGTAGGTCTTACATAGCGTAATGCAACAATCAAAACTAACCACGGAATAACCATGCCTTGACCATAAAGTATACATGCTACTTTTGTAAAGTAAATAAATTGAAGCCTGTACGTGCCTATATGCTAATATTCGGGATCGGCCAATCGATTGCAATAGTTCATATTTAATATGAACGTGTCTCATTCATTCAATTTAATAAGATGACTAGCCAGTCTCTTAGTTCCAACTAGGAACGCATGATCAATTATTCAAGATAATAATCAATACTAATTAGTGCCAAGATAGCAATCAACATTAATTAATGTCAACTCAGGACAAAATCAGCCAAAAGACATTATGGGCTAGAGTTCATGCGGCAACGGGCCATACGGCCAAAAGAAAACAGCTTATACGGCTGAAGAAAACTAAGTCCATGCGGCTCAATAAATCAAATCTTATGCGGCTGAATAAATCAAATCTCATGCGGCTCTATGACATGTGACCAGAGGAGATCGGGTCTATGCGGCTAGAGTCTACGACTGGGGTCTCCATGCGGTCGAAGGAACTGACCTTATGCGGCTGGAATAGCATGCGCCTATGCGGCTAGAACAGTAAAATCTTATGCGACTAGGATAGCATGCGCCTATGCAGCTACGGTAACTAAGTCCATACGGCTGGGATAATCAATCGCCATGTGACTCAGAATTTAGGCTCATACAGCTGGAAAGGACTAATCACATGCGGCCGAAATGACAAAGCCTATGCGGCTGGAAATGACATATCACATGCGGCTGAGAAATGACTAGCTGCATACGGCTGGGATATTTCAAGCCTATATACGGCTGAGAATGTCATGCCTTATGCGGCTGAGAATGATAGAAGTTCATGCGGCTCGAAAAGATGGAAGTTCATGCGACTGCGGGACTGAATGCATATACGACACAAGCTCATACGGCCAAGACTGCTCATGCGGCCAGGATTGCTTGTGCGATCAGGGGACTTGCCGCATGAAAACTCATGCGGCCAAGCACTGTTCTTCTTCTCCAATTTTTGAGAACAGAACCATGGAAGCCATTGTTTCCAAGCTATCTAAATCCTTCATTCCAAGCCCAAATCTGGACTTCCATAGGTCGAAACAGGGTAGAACGAAATTCTCTACAACATGGAACCATCAAACTTAAAAAATAACAAAGTTACTAGATCAAAATCCAAGAAATCCAAAAACAAACAAGTTTAGATCTACACAAAATAAGCCATGGAATTAGAAAATGCTAAGTACTAAAGAGACTTAATATCAAGTAAGGAATGGTGGAACAATAATACTGGGGTTCCATCATAAAGCAAGTTGGCACTTGCCTATGCGGCTGGGTAGGTGGGGGAGAGTTATGGAGGATGAAGAAAAAGAGTTAATGAGAAGGAGAAGTAATGAAGAGAGAGAAAGGGTTTGGAGCTTTAAATAGGGGTGGTGGGTTCATGTTGAACCACCCAAGGCTGGAAAATAAACCAACTCAGGCCGAACCCAAAAGCAAAGTAAAAGCAGAAGTAAAATGCAAAAAAATAATTAGCATGAAATTAAAGAATTTAAATACAGAACAATACTGATAAATATTTAAATAAATATATTAAAGTAGTACATGTATTAAGATATGTATTCTGGGAATGGAAAGTGACATCTCTACCATTCTTAGAAAAATTTCGTTCTCGGAATTTGAATTCCAAGCAAGATAGAATCATCAGAACTAAACTAATCTAAGCACAAGTAATTTGAATAAGCAATCATTTTACAATGTCAATAGCAAGTAACATATCTATATTAAATAATCTACGACATCAAGCAATTCTACTCATAAGGTGGCAAGCATGAGGAGTTGAGACAATCAAGGTATATAGAAAGAGATATACCTTATGAGTCAAACAGGTGCGGATACCTTGATCGGATATCATCCTCACGTTTCCACATTGACTCCCCTAAAGAGTGATGACCCCAAACAATCTGGATAAGGCTAATTGTTCGGTTCTTGAGTATCTTCTCTCTTCGATCTAAAATAGACACAGGTTGTTCCTCGTAAGACAGGTTGGTACCAACAACCAGCTCAGAATGATCAAGGATATGGCTTGGGTCCGATACATACCTACGTAACTGAGATACATGGAACACGTCATCCACCTCTCGTAACGAAGGTGGAAGGGATAAACGATAAGCAACATCACCTACCCTATCAAGGATAGCAAATGGGCCCACGTATCGCGGACTCAACATCCCGCGAACGCCAAATCTAATGACCCCGCGGGTAGGTGAGATCCGCAAGAACACGTGGTCCCCAACAGAGAACTCTAGCGGCCAACGATGCTGGTCCGCCCAATGACGATGTCGATCCTGCACAACTCGAAGTCGCTCTCTAATTCCCTTAACCACTTCAACTGTCTGAATAATTATTTCTGGGCCTAGCATCTTCCTCTCCCCGATATCATCCCATGCTAGTGGCGACCTACACTTCTTACCATATAGTGCTTCAAAGGGCGCTATCTGGATACTAGCTTGATAACTGTTATTATATGAGAACTCAACTAAGTGCAGATGACTTTCCCAAGATCCTCTAAAATTTAGAGTGAAAGCTCGTAACATATCTTCTAAAGTCTGAATTGTTCTTTCTGATTACCCGTCCGTCTGTGGATGGTAAGTCGTACTAAATCTTAACTTGGTACCCAGACTATGATGTAAGCTCTTCCAAAAATGTGATGTAAAATGGGTATCTCTATCTGACACAATACTGACAGGGACTCCATGCTGTCTGACTATCTGTTGCATATATAACTCTGCCAACTTTTCTGTAGATTGCCCTACTTTAAAAAAGAGAAGTGTGCTACCTTTGTAAGCTGGTCCACTATTACCCAAATAGCATCTTTACCACTTGGCGATCTTGGTAAATCGGTCACATAGTCTATTGTGATGTGTTCCCACTTCCATTCCGAGATAGGAAATGGTTGTAATAATCCAGCTGGCCTCTGCTATTCTGCCTTCACTTGTTGACATATTAAGCAACGAAAAACGAATCTAGCTATTTTCTCTTCATTCCGTTCCACCAGAAGTGCTATTTAATATCTTGGTACATCTTGGTCCCTCCAAGGTGTATAGAATACTGAGAACTGTGATCTTCTGTCATAACCTCCTGTCTGATATCTCCACTAGGCACACATAAACGTGATCCAAACCTAAGTATACCATCTTCATGAATTCTTATCTCCTTGCTGAGTCCTGACTCACATTCTGTCCTAAGCTTCTGAATCCTTGGGTCCTGTGCCTGAGCTGCCTTGATCATGTCTACTAAGTCGGATTGAACTTGTAGACTTGTCAGAATTCCTACATTACTAGGAAGGACAACCTCGATGTCCATCTCCTGAAGGTCTTTTAAAAATGCTTTTGTGTTGTTAATATAAATGCGCCGCCTCTCCTGCTAAGAGCGTCTGATACCATGTTAGCCTTGCCTAGATGATACTGAAGCTCCACGTCGTAATCCTTGATCAACTCCAACCATCTTCTCTATCTCATGTTTAGTTCCTTCTGAGTAAAGATGTACTTCAGACTTTTGTGGTCTGTGTACACATCCACTCGATCACCATATAAGTAATACCTCCATAGTTTTAAAGCAAATACTACTGCTGCCAACTCCAGGTCATGAGTTGAATAATTCTTTCCGTGGTTCCGAAGCTTCCTAGATGCATATGCGATCACCTTCCCATGTTACATGAGGACGCACCCAAGTCCTTTTTCTGACGCGTCACAATATACTGTAAAACCTTCGGGTCCAACTGGCAATGTAAGAATAGGCGCTGATATCAACTTCTGCTTTTAAAGTCTCAAATAATGCCTGGCATTCTGCCGCAGACGAATGGTACATCCTTCCGTGTCAAGCGGGTCATGGGTGCTGAAAGTCTTGCAAAGTCTGATACGAACCTTCTATAATATCCTGCCAATCCTAAGAAACTCCGCACATCAGCTACGGTCTTGGGTACTGGCCAACTTTCTACTGCTTCTACCTTCTTGGGATCCACTGCTACTCCAGCTCCTGATATGATGTGACCCAAAAATAAAATATGATCCGTCCAGAACTCGCACTTGCTGAGCTTGGCATATAACTGGTTCTCACTCAGAACCTGTAACACTTTCCGGAGGTGGTCTTCATGCTTCTCTTAACTAGCAGAGTATACGAGAATGTCGTCAAGAAATACAACGACAAATTGATCCAAGTATGGCATGAAGATGCGGTTCATCAAATCTATAAATATTGCTGGAGCATTGGTCAAACCAAACGATATTACCAAGAATTCATAATGCCCATACTTCGACCTGAATGCTGACTTGGGAATATCCTCCTTCCGAACCCTCACTTGATGATACCCTGAACGAAGATCTATCTTGGAGAAAACTCTAGTCCTGCTCAATTGATCAAATAAGTCATCGATCCTTAGTAATGGGTACTTGTTCTTTATGGTTGCCGCGTTAAGCTTCCTGTAATTATTGCACAATCTGGATGACCCATCCTTCTTTCCCACAAGTACCACTGGTGCTGCCCATGGTGATATGCTAGCTTGAATAAACTTCTTCTTCTTCAGTTCCTCTATGTGCTGATATACCTTGGCCTGCTCTGAATCCGCCATTCTATAAACTTAATCTGATATCGGTTTAGTTCCAGGTGCCAACTCTATACTGAACTCAATATCTCTAACCGGTGGTAGACCTGGAAGTTCTTTGGAAAATACGTCTAAAAACTCTTCAACTACCTTCGGAACTTGAACTTCTTCCATTGCCGTTACTACTCCATACTATTGCTGAGTTGCCACTGATCTGACTAGGGTGAACCGCTTCATGCTTGGAATATCAAAAGATACACTCCCTACGATAATCTATGGTCGCATGACTCTCTTTCAGCCAGTCCATGCCTAAGATAACGTCGAAATTTCCAACAGGAAATTCTATCAACCTGGCAGGTAAGGAATGTCGACAAACTACAACGCTACATGCTAGAATAACTCTACTAACTCCTACGAGCCCATTACCAGTGAGTATATTCAACCTCCCTGGAAATGCTTCGAACACCATTCCTAGCGGATCGCAAATTATGCAGATATAAATGAGTGTGCTCCCGAATCAATAATGCTACTGCGGGATATGAGGCGACGAGAATGTTACCTGCCACAATATCTCCCGATGCCAATACCTCTTCCAAGGACAGAGTGAATGCCTGCCCTCGACCTCCTTGTTGGTTTCCATACTGCGGCCTAGCCTGATGCTGCTGCTGGCCCCTGCCTTGGTGATGCTGGGTGTTGTTGCTGCATCGGTGGTCCCTGCTGCCAAAACATCTGAGCATACGACATGAACGGGCGCTGTGCCAACGGTCTCACTGCCACCGCTGGCCCTCGATATTGGCCTGCCCCTGTGCTGGTAGAGCAGAAAATTATTGTATTGGTCCTCCTGACCTCGAATTCATAGGACAGGTGGTAACCCGATGATCTGGACTTCCATATATCAAACACTGCCCGTTCAATGTCCACACACTCTCTATGTGCCCTACCTTCCCACAATAAGTGCAGCCCACTGTGGGTTACTGGTTCTTCCTCTGTTGCTGTTGCTGCTGCCTTGGTGGTGCTGGCCCTCTCATTACCACATCGTGAATACGAATGCCAAGGGATGGTACTGTTGTTCGGGTGCTACTCCCCCTCCTCCTTCAATCTGACTGTGGGTCTCTTCTGACCTCCAGTCCTTGCTGTAATCCTCTGAATGGTGATCTCATGTCTTCGGATTGCCGTCAATACTTCATCGAAAGTTTGGTAATTGTGTCCCTCTATCAATTGTAAGAGCTCAAAATGAAACCCTTGCTGGAACCTCATAGCCCTCTGGCTCTCCGTTGCTACCATCTCTGGGGCGAACCTACTCAATCTGCAGAACTTCGCTGCATAAGCATCTACTGTCTTGCTAGTCTGTTTGAGGTTGATAAACTTCTGTTGTAGCTCAAACTGTACCACAACTCCATAGTACTTCGTCTTAAATCTTGCAATAAAATCATTCCAAGAAACGGGACGTCTGATGCCTACTTTCTCTGATTCCCACCAATCACGTGCGAGATCCTGAAGTAACAACTTCACTTGATCTATACGTTCTCTCTGGTACCTTAGCCGCCGTCAGAATAGCCTTAATATCCTTAAGCCATGCATCTGCTGAGATGGCATCTTCCGTACCCTCGAAGCGGCGGGGGTTGTACTTGCAAAATCTGGTTGATGCTCCTAAATCTGTCCTCACCGCTCTTTCCAAAACTGTCTGCAACCCTTGTTGAGTAGCACATTCTGCTCTTACAACTGAGCGTGCATGCGCTGCTGGACCAACATCTGATATTGCTGAGTAGCCATCATCCCTCTCATGATCTCTAGAAGGGCTGTGTGTCCACTTCCACAGGGGTAGGTAGAACTATTGGCGGTGTTGGAACCTCCGGATACTGCGGTCCAGCTGCTGGTTCTACTATCACTTCTTCTCGGATAGCCTCTTGAGGTAGTACTGGCCCTTATTGCTGACCAACATGGTCAGGTTGCCCATGTTGCCCTTGTTGTTGCTGTCCCGTCCTGATAGATACGGACGAGGTACCCCTAGGGAAAGGGACAAGAGCAATCAAACGACCGGACGTGAAGGATCAATGAAGGCGAAGGATACTGGAATGTCAAGCTAGGGTTGAGAACAACGAATCATGAGATCAAGAGGGAACATGTATGATTGAGACATCCTATAAATTAAAACACCCCACAAGTCTAAAATCAGACCTGCATGGGCCACCGCTAAAACCTTGTCACGCCCCAGAACCAGAATACTGGAGAGCGGGAGAATGACTCAGCCAGCTACGTATTACGGTAGATGAATACCGTATAATACGATCAATGATGTCTAAAAAGATGAGGGGTGCACACTACATGAAAGTCTCACTATGGTCACTTCACATCTATTGTCTCAATTATTCAAACAAGAAACAGTAATAGAGAACATGTAAGATAAAGCAGTAAGGCATCCCAAATGCTCAGTCAAAATGTTCTTGATATCTGGCTTTACCAAACATAGCCAGATGATGTAGCAAGGTAACACAATTGTTTATCAGCTATTCTGACTTAGTTACAATTATGTAAAAGTAAGTACAAGACGATCCGACTAACATGTCGGTGCCAAACGGTAAAGTATAAAGCAAATAACAAAACAAGCGGGGAAGTAAGGAACCCACTCGAGTCCTCCTACGATCATCCCTCTAGTATTGACCATCTTGGAGGTGGAAGTAAGCTGAGCCCTCGGAAACCGGCTCTAAATCTGGCCATGCAAAACCAGAGAGGTTAGACCTCTAATAGCAAATACCGCAAGGAAGCACGATATGAGAATTTGAACAAGTAGATAAGAAAAATATGATAAATAGATCTCTACTTACTTACTAGGATTCACATAACATCACGACACTTCGAACCAACTTCCCAACCAAACAAGGACAGAAGTTGACCCGTCATGTCCTGATACTCTGATCATCTCAGTAGTCAACAGAGTAGGTATAGTACACAAATAAATCAATTTAAATGGCCATGCAACTACTACGGCTTGCTACTGTGAGTTTCAAGTTATCCTAGAAATATACAATAAGTATTCCTTAGTTCTTTCTATGTGCAAGCAAGGCTAGTCTACCCAGTCAATCAATTGCGCCAATCATGAATTAGACGAGTCCTAGCGGGACGCCCGTCATCATAATAATAATAATATAAGCAGATACCGTTTCCTGCCTGTGTGACAGATTTACAGTATCTGTGGGAACCAGCCGGCCTGTCGGGCCCTAATAGTCCAAAAGAGGGCTGCCATGTAAGAACTCGGGAATCCATTCTCTCCATGCAATCCACTACCAAAATACAACAAATTAGAGACCAAAAATTAGCGACGGAAATATTCAGTCGGCGTTAGCGACGGATTTGTGGCAACTCGCCGACTGATTACCGACGACAAGCTGTTACATTTTTTATTTAATTTTAGGGAGAGAAAAAGTCGCACATCCGTCGCTAGGGTATCGAAAATATAGTGACGGATAGCCAGTCGTCGCTATGCAGTTGATTATTTGGCGGGAATTGTGTGGAGAATTGGCGGGATATTTCTTTGACTATGTAGCGAAGGATATTCAGTCGACAAGTATCAAAAATAGCAACTAACGGGCGATAGATTATAAGCTGTCGCTCTTTCCGTCGCTAAATATACATTCCAGACTTAAATTAAAATGGCAGGGGGAACTTTTTGCATTCCCTCCAAATTTACTTTCTCTCCTCTCTCTCTCTCTCTCTCTCTCTCTCTCTCCCGCAACTTCGGTGATCGGCGTTGGCATCCTCTCCTCTCTCTCTCCCGAAGGTAATCCCCTCTCTCTCTCTCTCGATCTCTCTCTCTCTCGCGGTGTCGTAGGGGCAGCGGGGGCGGCGAGCTTGGGACGGAGGCGTCGGGGGCTGGGCTGCGGGCATGGAGCGGGGGCGTCGGTGGCTGGGCGGCGGGCTTGGGGCGGGGCGTCGTGGGCTGGGCTGGCTTAGGGCGGGGCCGTCGGGGGCTGGACGGTGGGCTTGGGGCGGGGGCGTCGGGGGCTGGGCGGCGGGCTTAGGACGGGGGCGTCGGGGGCTGGGCGGCGGGCTTGGGGCGGGGGCATCGGGGACTAGGCGGCGGGCTTGGGGCAGCGGGCTTTGGTCGGGGGCGGCAGGGGGCTTTGCTTCTCAAATTCATCTGAGTTTATATATTGGCTAAATAATTTGTTAGCCATATTGGGTGTTATCCATTAGTTTGGTGGTGTTTGGATTAGTAAATGTGAATATGGAGTTTGGGTTCATGGTGTATGTTCACTGTGTCAAGGACAGTGCGAGTTTTCATCTGCATAAGTCACTGAATAAGTGAAGTTTTTTCTGGAAAACCGACCCTTAGAGTGCTTCAGTTGTGTGCATCTATATAGATATATATCTACACATCTTACTGTAATATATATATATATGTGTATGTGTGCTTTAGAGAGTGAGGAATGAAGGCAGGCCTACCATGCCTATTAGCATGCAGGACGGCTTGGGGTGTAATGTGTGAGTTAGACATGGTAGGAATTATAGGTAATTAATGCTAGTGTAACTAGACTAAGGTACTGCTTGCTAGATAGTAAGGACACTCTAGTATCCTAACCAAGTTAATTTTAGCATAGATATTTAGGATATAGCTCCCATATCCTAGAAGTGGACTCTTGCAATTTACAAATAGATAGATTGACTCAATTTGATTAATTGACCTATAATGACTCTAAGACTTGATTTGCTGCTGCAAGCATACAACACCACAAAAATATTTACTGACTCGTCAAGTTGAACCGTGTATAACATGCTCGGTATCGGTATCGAACTATCGGACTATCGGTATCGGTATCGAACTAAAGGTATCGCTAGCGGACTATCAAACTATCGGACTATCGGTATCGGTATCGAACTATCGGTATCGGTATCGCACTATCGGTATCGGACTATCAGTATCGGTATCACACTATCAGTATCGGTATCGAACTATCGGTATATATCGGTATCGGTATCGAACTATCGGTATCGAACTATTAGTAACAACTGTACTTAGATTTTTCTCTCGAGCTAGAATACCAGTGGATCCACCAGTTACTTGATTATATACTAATTCTGTTTAGTTTGTCTTACTATACAGATTTTTACATCCAATCTGTGATGGATCGTTATTTCGTTGATCGTACATGGATGTACAAACGACAACACGAGAGCAGAATAGGTATGAGTGACGATTTTCAGGCAGGCGTAAAAGTGTTTCTTAAGTATGCCATGAGCAAAGCTCAGTTTATGGACGGTAACAAAATCAAGTGTCCATGTCGTAATTGTCGTAATAGACGTTACGAAGAAGTGGTGAGTGTAAAAGATCATTTGACCCGTAAGGGTTTCGTACGTGATTACGGCCTGTGATCATCGCAAGGTGAACTATATGCAGAAAGACAGGTTGTGAATGCTGCTACTTATGCTTTTGATGATAATGCTGCAGCGGATTTTATCGTCGATGACGATGAATGCTCTATTGATTATGGAGACGTGCAGAACCTTACACGAGATATGGTGTACGACGTGGCAGGGCCTAATTTTGATCCGGAGGATCCTAATCCCGAGGCGAAGGAGTTCTATGATATGTTTCAGGATGCTGAAACTTCTTTATATCCTGGTTGTGAGCCACATTCCGTACTGTCAGTGACGATGCGATTGTTGAACATAAAGTCCGATTTTAACTTGCCACAAACTTGCTATGATCGGATTACACAACTAATGAAGGAGGTGTTACCAAGGAATCAAAAGAGCTTCCAAAAAACTTCTACAAGTCCAAGATGATGGTCCGACAACTGGGACTAGGGTACGACAAGATAGATTGTTGTCGCAATGGATGCATGTTGTACTACAAGGAGAACAAGGATATAGAAAGTTGCAGCTTCTGTAATACGGATCGTTACAAGCCAGTCAGAGAAAAAGGAAAGTCAACTAGAAAATGACGTCCTTACAAGTATATGCATTACTTGTCGATCACGAAGTGCTTGCAGAGGATGTATGTCTCAGAATACAGCAGAACACATAATGTGGCACAACGAAGAACGCACAAAGGACGATGGAGAATTGTCACATCCTTCGGATGGAGAGGCGTGGAAATATTTCGATTTTTGCCATCCAGATTTTGCTGCAGAGCCTAGAAATGTACGCATGGGGCTATGTTCTGATGGCTTTGCCCCTTTCGGGTAGTCAAGATCTCAATACTCCTGCTGGCCGGTCATTCTGACCCCTTACAATCTGCCACCATGGATGTGTATGAAGACTCCTTATATGTTCTTGACAGCTATCATACTGTGTCCCAAAAATCCGACGAAGAATATCGATATATATTTACAGCCATTGGTGGATGAGCTGAAACAGCTGTGGGAGATCGGCGTCACGACCTATAATATTTCCAGGAAACAGAACTTTCAGATGAGAGCTTCACTGATGTGGACAATCAATGATTTTCCCTTATACGGTATGCTGTCGGGATGGAGTACTCACGGCACCCTGTATTTTTCGATATGCATACAAAATAGTAAGGCGTTCCACCTTAAGCATGGAGGAAAAACTTCTTTCTTTGATTGTCATCGTCAATTTCTACCCACGAGTCATCCTTGGAGAAAGAACAAGGACGCGTTCAGAGCTGGAAAACAAGAATTTTCTCATCCGCCTGCCAGATTGTTGGTACGATATCTGGGAAGATGTAAAGGACTTATCCCCTGTAATGAAAGATGCATCGAACAATCGTGTCGATGGGTTCGGACAAACCCATAACTGGACCAAACAGAGTATCTTCTGGGAATTGCCTTATTAGAAAGATAATCTTATAAGGCATAATCTTGATGTTATGCATATCGAAAAGAATGTGTTCGATAATGTCTTCAATACCGTCATGGACATTAAAGGAAAGACGAAGGACAATCCAAAAGCAAGACATGACATTGTCGAGATATGCAAGCGTCCTTATCTGAACTTGATACAAAGGGGAGCTACTGGACAATTAAGTAAGCTGATAGCACAATACATATTGAGCAAGGAAGATAGATTAATAATCTGCAAGTGGGTATCTACTTTAAGATTTCCCGATGGCTATGTGTCAAATTTGTCTAGATGCGTTGATCTCAATGAACGCAAGCTAATGGGAATGAAGAGTCATGACTGCCACGTGTTTATGGAAAGATTACTGCACATTGCTTTGAAAGAGTTATTGCCTTCTGCTGTATGGGTTCCGTTGGCCGAACTATCAATATTCTTAGGGATATTTTTCAACTAAGTTGACTGTGCACATGGTTGAACTTGAGAAGAAGATTATCTTAACAATTTGCAAGTTGGAGAAAATATTTCTCCTGGCTTCTTCGACAGCATGGAGCATCTACCGATTCATCTAGCATACGAAGCCCGTGTCGGTGCATCTGTTCATTATCGATGGATGTACCCATTTGAAAGGTACATAAAAATCGATATAATTTAAATTGAATTTTAGTGGGTTTTAAAATTCTTTCTTAATTCTCAAGATAATTTGTCTCTTTAGATACCTACACCATCTAAAGAAGAAAGTTGGCAACAAGGCTCATATAGAGGCTTCGATATGCGAAGCATATCTTATCGAAGAGGTGTCAAACTTCTGCTCCATTTATTTCGATACTCATGTTAAGAAAAATCAAAATAGACCTCAAAGGAATGACGAGGATGTTGAGAATGGAGGAATATTCAATGTAAGGGGCAAGCCTGTTGGGGCTAGTAAAAGATGGTGGTTGACAGACGACGAGTATGATGCCGCTCACCGATATGTCTTGTTAAACTGTGACATACAAGAAGTGAGAAATTTGGAGAAGTAAGTCAGTACACTTGCACTCGTTATAATCTCAAATTTGAAGAAGTAAGTGACTACACTTATATATTCTTATTTCTCTAATAGTGTATTTAGAGATGAAGTCAAAATGACGACACCCGATATTACCGATGAGGGACTTCAAAGAGAGGTTGATTGTACATTTCCGTCATGGTTTCGCAAATACGTAAGTAACTGTGGTTATAATTGAGATTATAAATATATAATCTAAAACATAAAATTATAAATATTTGTTTACAGGTTTTATTGCCTGAAACAACACTCACTCACGAGACTGTTCGTTATCTGGCATTGGGACCGAAGAAGCAAATAAAGACTTGGCTAGGCTATGTTGTTAATGGCTTCAGGTTTAAGTCAACTCAGAATGCTATAAATGTCGAATTTATCAATGACGGCATCAGTACCAAGGATTCCGGTGTTTACATAAGAGGCACCATCTATGACGACGAGCCAGACTTTGACTATTATGGAGTACTTCAGGATATTGTAGATTTACAATATACTGGCCCATATGATATGCATATTGTGATGTTCAAATGTGAGTGGTTCGATACGACACCAAATATCGGTTGGAGAATCGATCAACAATTTGGATTTGTCGATATAATTATCGCAGGAGGTATAGAGGGTCCGATACATTTGTGATAGCAAATCAGGCTGTTCAAGTCTACTATACAAGCTACCCAAGGCGTCGTAGAGATCGATTTGACTGGTGGGCAGTATACAAGATTAAATCTAGAAATACATTCAACGTTGGAGATCCAGCATACCAAGAGGACCAGATTGAAAAGTCCCAATACTTGGAACAACACTCAGATACAATGGATGTTGAAGATATTGTTGAGGAAAATAGAGGGGAGAAGAGGTTGATACACAAGACTTAGCTGTCAACCAGGGGAGAAAGAGGCGTCTTGTCCCAAATATTGAGGCAGAAGAAGAAGAAGAAGAAGAAGAAGAAGAAGAGAAAAGAAGAAGAATTTGATGGGGATGAGGATACAGATGAAATCGATGATGAAAATAAGGAGGATGAGATGAGGATGAGGTGAGGATGATGATGAAGACGAGGCCGAGGATGAGAACGAAGACGATGATTAGGTTAAATATTGTTGTATATTAAAATACTTCCAATTACGTGAATTAAGTTTGACCTCATAAAAGCAATTACGTAAATTTATATTTTTTCATTCGATTATTTACTTATTGCAGATGGCACTCCTAGTCTTTTTCGTCGCGGCGGCACTCGTCTCCCTACTGGTGGTATGTATATTTTAGTTTAGAAATTTATATTCATTTACATTTTTATATTGTTAATTATATTTATGTGTTCTATTTACAGGTCATGATGGCTGGCCGTGGTCGTGGTGCTGGTGGTCGTGGTCATACTGGTGCTGGTGGTCGTGGTCGTACTAGTGCTGGTGGTCGTGGTCGCATTCAATCTTCCCGGGATGTGACCCCATCTAGCGACCCCGACCCAGAGAGTACCCCGGGTACAGACGCATCCCGTCGTCGAGGTTCAACCACTTCATCGAGGCATGAGTCCGGATCTGCTAGTGGATCCGTTCCGCTATCGGACCCACCAGCAGCGGATCCACCAGTGGATCTCCCAGTTACAGCACAGTGGGCCCCGGAGTACCCCCATACTCGGTTCCATCAGGTTACTGGGGAGTACATGCGCGGACCCGCGGATCCTCCGACGGCACCAGAGAGGCAGAGGCGAGTTCCGACGAGAGCTATGGCCCGCGGGGACCTTGTAAGTAATTTAAGATAATTTATTAAATTTCTTTCATTTATTCAAGTTAATAATCCAGTTGTTTCTTCTTTGTAGTTTTTTTCGTCTAATGTTGCCAGGCTCTTGGAGAAATTATCAGGGCTAACTTCCATGGTCCCTACCTCAACTTTTCGTCGGTGCCCCAATACTTGAAGTACGCCTGGCTCGACGAGTTGAGGGTTATATCTATATCTTCTGGTTAATTATTAGTTACTCTTTAATCAACTATTTTTAAATTACGTGATAATTGAATTTCTATGTTACGACGTACTGGTGGCCTCCCCATCGCGAGGACGCGATTCGCAGGACCTACAAAAATGCTGCCTCGAAAAAGATACGGGATATAATTTATGACCTAAAAATGGGGCATACGAGGCCGAATTGGATCCGGCAGGAGTATTATGAGGACCTCTTAGGTATGATGGATACTCCTGCGTACAAGGAGAAATCGGAGAAGGCGAAGGCGAACCGACAGGCCGTGGGGCTTCATACGGGGGGATCAAGGCCCCACGCAGCGACGCTTGCAGATCTGAGATACCGTAAATTTATTTTACTATCGAATTAGGTATTATTAATATACGGAGTTAATTAAGTTCTACAAAAATTTTGTATGCAGGCCCAACGTTCGGTGAAGGAGGAAAGGGTGCCAGAATCGGTCACCATGCACGACGTGTTCAAGCATACGCACAAAAGACGGAAGGACGGAAGCTTCGTCGACGAGAGGGCCAAGGAGACTGATGTAAGTACTTATGTTTATGAGATTTATGTTAGAATTAAAAGTATTCGGACTATAACTTAGGTAAACTTAGGATTCACACTTAACTTAGTGAAACATAGGATTTAGATTACAACTTAGGTAATTCTTATAATATAAACACATTCATTTGATAGGCTGCATATCGTAAGGCCCTTAGTCGGGCTCAGTTAACTGACATCGAGGATGTCGGTTAAATGACGCCCGTTCGGACGCCCTCTTCTTTGGCCGCTCGCAACGACTTGCTCGTAGATACCGTCGGCGGCTTTAAGAAAGGGCTCCTGTATGGAGTCAGCTCCCTAGGGTCGTTACACATGGCGACGCAGAGATTTCCACCGCCACCGCCTTCTCCCAGGGCCCCGACAGACGATGATGTTAGGTCGCAGCTTACGCAGCTGCACGAGGCGTGTCGTCCTTGCGGGACCAATTTGCCACGTACTTTTCGCCTCCGTCTGCTGCTGCCGATCCGTCTTCTACTGGTCCGTCGACTGCTGGTGTCGGTCCTTCTTCTACTGGTCCGTCGACTGCTGGTGTCGGTCCTTCTTCCGTAGGTCATCTTTTTTTCAACCCTGATGCCCCGTTCGTACCGACTCCGACTGTGACGGCACTCTTGGATCTCATGTCGCCAGAGCAGCTACACCGACTTCCGAGCAGTGTCTACGATGGCTTACCGCCGTACCTAGTGGAGGAGTATATTCGTCGGTCGCAGCTGGGATTACCACCACCGGGCAATCGAACTCCTCCTTTTTCTTAAAATATTGTATTAAGAAAATTTAGAATATTTGTGGCAATTTTGGATTAATTGTGCTATAATAGTATTATAGCGACGGATATTATATTACTCTTCAGGATAATTGATGTCTATTTCTAATAATTTGGTTTGGTCTATGTGATTCTTGGATAATTGGTGTGCATTATATATTTGGTCTATGTGATTGTTGGATAATTGGTGTGCATTATATATTTGGTCTATGTGATTGTTGGATAATTGGTGTGCATTATATATTGGTTTGGTTTATGCATATTTTTGTGAACAGGAAAAGTGCTGCAATTTTTTTCCCAAAAAATCTAAGTTAGTGACGGACTAGTGACCAGTTCGCGACAGATATTTCCAGTTATCGACTAATTTTCGATGGACTTTCTGTCGCTAACTGGAGATTTGAAACTGTTTCCAGGTAGCGACGGGTGCGACGGCAATATCGTCGGCATGGTTCTGGTGGTATATAATTCGACGAAATAGCGACAAAAAATCCGTCGCAAAGGCGACGGATAATCAGCCACTAATACGTCGCTCGCTCGACGGCGTAGCGACAGGAAATTCGTCGACAACGTTCTGGAAATGCTTGACATTTCCAGAACTATGGCGACGGATAATCAGCCACTAATCAGTCGCTTTGTCGACAGAGTAGCGACAGATTCGCGACTACTGATCCGTCGCCATGGCGCTGGAAATGCCAAGCATTTCCAGAACCTTGTCGACGGATAATCCGTCAATTTACCGTCGCTAATCTGTCCTTTGTTATCGACGGCGATCGACGGAATAGCGACGGAACGATATACTCTGATACGCTATTACAACGGTTTACCGACGGACATTACGTCGCTATTGTCTACACAGTTCAGTATTTAATACTTGAAATGGACGAAAGTCCGTCGGAAAGTAGTCGCTAATCCTTCGTATTTTAAAGTCGAAATGCCGTCGCTATTCCGTCGCTTGACGGCTACGTAGCGACAGACCATTATTAGCGACGAGCTGATTGCCGACGGATTTTTTTGGCCAAAACCCGTCAATGATCGGTCGCTAATAGAAATTACCGTCGGACGGGCGACGGACCTGGCCATCGCTAAATCGACAAATTTTGGTAGTGATCATTATTTTATTTAACTTAGTAGCCTCTATGTTAAGTGAAATCCTATGCCGTGGATCATGGTCATTCAGAATGAGCGCTTTCGTACAGAGTACGATACGCCTAACTCTACAACGATACCCGTGCGGCTAGGTTGTAAGTCTTACATAGCGTAATGAACAATCAAAACTAACCACGGAATAACCATGCCTTGACCATAAAGTACACATATGGCTTTTGTAAAGTAAATAAATTGAAGCTTGCACGTGCCTGTGTGCCAATATTCGGGATCAGCCAATCAATTGCAATAGTTCATATTTAATATGAACGTGTCTCATTCATTCAATTCATAAGACGACTAGCCAGTCCCTTAGTTCCAACTAGGAACGCATGATCAATTATTAATCAAGATAATAATCAATGCTAATTAATGCCAAGATAGCAATCAATGTTAATTAATGTCAACTCGGTACAAAATCAGTCAAAAGGCATTATGGGCTAGAGTTCATGCGGCAATGGGCCATGCGGCCAAAAGAAAATAGCTTATGCGGTTGAAGAAAACTAAGTCCATGCGGCTCAATAAATCAAATCTCATGCAGCTGAATAAATCAAATCTCATGCGGCTTTATGACATGTGGCCAGGGAGATCGGGTCTATGCGGCTAGGTCTCACTCATGCAACTGGGGTCTCCATGCGGTCGAAGAACTGACCCTTATGC
>JANAVB010002397.1:15772962-16048801 GCA_029216955.1 Iris pallida | reverse complement strand
ATAGATTATATATATATATATATATTAATATATATATATATAAATATATATATAATATATATATATATATATGTACACACACACACAGAATATATATATATATATATATATATATATATATATATATATATATATATATATATATATATATATATATATATATATATATATATATATTATATATATATTATATATATATATATATATATATTATTTATTTATTATAATATACTTAATTAACAATAAAATGTCAACTAATACTAATTTAATAAAAACTTTATTTACTCATGACGAAATTATCATTGATAATAAATTAAAGTAATAAAATAATCAAATGATAACTTTTGGTGGACATTTTATACCTCTTATCCGGTCCAAAAATTGTGCGAAATTATAAAACATTATTTAAATAATAAAATACCAATACTTGCACAAATAATTAAATAATTATAAATTGTACGTGAAATTCTAAAATAATGTAAGAAATATTTCTACGTACAAAATATGTCTACATGGCCACCTTGGTCCCACCACATGCCTACCTAGGCATAAATTTGGTCCCGGCCTATTCGGGCTGAATTGGACCAACCGGGTCATCTAAAAATATATAAAATAATATTTAAATTAAAATAATTTAAATAAGTCCATTCAAAACTTGGCCTGGTTTTCCTAGTTTGGGCATCACCATGGCTAGGCTTCTGTCCCCTGTCATGTTAATATACTAGTCAAGGCACACTGCTACAACTTTCGTGCTAAAAGTCATGGTCGTCTAGTGCTCCCAAACTCAACAATGGCTAACGTCTTTTTAATAATTAATAAAACCATAAATTGTATAAATTTATTTTTAAGTCCAATAAAATAAAAAAATTAAAAATAGGGGGTTTTACATCCTACCCAACTTACAAGAATTTCGTTCTCAAAATTTAGGATTAATAGGGTAGATAGGGTTGAGGGATAGGAAGAGTTCATCAATACCAAAATACAATTAAATTTTGGAGGAGGCAATAAAACGGCATTCAACACCACCATGCAATAGAAAATTATGGAGTCGATATATACAAAAATATCATGGTTATGGAACTGAATAAGGATTGCTAGTGAAGGTAACAAAATTTTGAATATCCAATTTTAGAGAACAGTAAGGAATTGAGTAGATCAAAGAGAATAATTTATACATTTGGGAGATGTGGTTCCTAGAGAGAAACTGGAGACTAATCGCCTCGATTGAGAGTTTGATTTAAGTGAATGATTAAAATCATTCTCGAGTGCTCAAGAATAATTGGAAGGATACGATAATAATTCTAGGGTTGAGAAAATGAGGAGTAGTTAAAGGCGAGGATATAGCCACATGAGTCGGTCGGTGGCTATCTACACTTGTGTATAAATAACTGATAGGGCAACTAAAGATGATATCTTGGGTCTATCTATCAAGTACCGTGTGTGGTCATTCTAAAGTAAGTAAAGTCAACAACAATAAAGTGTTCAAAGACGATGCTATTGAGTACGAAATACGAGGTTCATAGGCAACAGAAATAATTCAAATGAGAGTTGTCAAAGCTGTCGGGAAGAGACTCTAAGGCAGGTTTAACTATGTCTCCATCCACGTAGAATAATACATGAAAAACGAACCAAAGTGCAATAGGTTGATCAGACCATCATGCATCGGTTCTGATTAGACAATATGTTAGTAGGTGCACCCAATAAAATATGTCATGATCAAGCTTGATAACGAAATAAGCTTGCAAAACTGAAGCTACATTAGCAGCATGAGATAGTCAAAATATGAGCAAGGGAGGTACTGATGAAGGAAATTTTTAAATAGTCCAATATCTTTTAAAATCAAGTCTTGCCCGAAGTGTGGGCCTTTACAGTTGTCCTAGTTTTCTTCACTTACGGTTTGGTTGTCTGGTAAGTTAGAGTCCTCTGAATTTCTAGTCTAAGTGAGCTCATAAACACGATTCATAAGGACAAAGGATTTGTTAGATGGTGAGGTATTCTACCCAACTTACAAGAGTTAAACTAATACTGTGATGGGACAACGGGTCAAGCAATCAAGTTAAAGTACAAATTTAAGCATTTATGGAATTAAGTAGAACAAAATCACATATCGGTCGAAAGAATTGAGTCGAGATGGAATCCCTATCCGTGGTCAAAAATATTGGTATCATGGTAAAGGTTATAGTTTAGCCATTTTGATCAGAAGGTCATATCATGAAAATAGTGTACAAGGAGACGTGTTCTAGTGGGACATAATATATCTACATGAAGGTGGGCTTGTCTAGGTCGACATATGAAATTTGTTGGGAGGAAAAGTTTAGCGTTGTACTCCAAATATACAAGTCACGGTAGGGACGCCAGAAGATCAAAAATAGAAAGGGGAGTTCACGAGGTGATTATTAATGCACAAAAAAAAGAAGATCAAGTTAAAGCATGAAATAAAATTAATTAAAGAATTTAGTAAAAAATAATTTAGGAACACAATTCCGGAGAGAAGATAGTCTCCTAGATGAATACAGTTAAGGAACCATTAACTCATTATTCAAATTGCAAATGGGTTAGAAGGTCGCAATTAAAGATCTAGAATTGAAGGAAGGTCGAGTAAGTCAAGATGGAAATACAGTCACATAGCTGGGTAGATGACTAACAACACTTGTGTATATACTACTATCATGGTCATGAGTGACATGACAATTAGTGTGGAATACTCAATAGGGTTATCTTGGGGCCTACCATTAAAATTTTAGCTCAAGTTTCCTCCAAAAGATTCAAAAATAAACTTTCAAAAATAAACCACCAAAATTTGTATTCACTCCAAGCCGTTCAAATTTATCATAAAAAATTTAAATCACTTTCATAAATCTCAAGCAAATTTTTTTGTCATGGTACTACTGAATTTTCCAAAATTTTACATTTTCCATTCAACTTTCAAACTCAAGAGCTCATAAATCATGAATATATATATAAAATATCCATAATCAATCATAACTTTAAAATTCTACAGAAATTAATAGCTCCTCCGATAAAAATTTCTAGCACATACAAAGCAATCTCAAAATTTTTGCTCAATATTTTAATGCACTCATCAATTATAGCTTCTATTCATACTTTGTCATTCCAAGAAAATCACAACATTTAAATGGGAACTTTATTTGATCAATCAAAACAACCTTATCACATCATTAATATATCTTTATTTTATTTTAAAAATTTATGATATTAGCAATCCAACATTAAACTAAATTTTCAAAAATCTTATTTGTCATAAAAATTAATTTTTTTACCAAAAATCTAAATAGATTTGTAAATCCTCCATCATAGGACATAATTTTAAATAAAAATTTTCAAAAATTATTTTCATAACTTTCAAATATTTTAAACCAAAATTCACCATCATTACTTTCACTAAAATTCAAAATTTACTAAACACGAAAATGCAAGTTGTACGACGCAAATATAATAATTTCTACAACCACATTTGGAATCTAAGATCATTTTCAAACCCAATTTATAACTGTTCAAAGGTGTATAACTATAATCCAATAAATCATA
This sequence comes from Iris pallida, assembly GCA_029216955.1. Classification (NCBI taxonomy): domain Eukaryota; kingdom Viridiplantae; phylum Streptophyta; class Magnoliopsida; order Asparagales; family Iridaceae; genus Iris; species Iris pallida. The sequence continues at coordinate 16,045,252 of JANAVB010002397.1, read as the reverse complement.
AATATTACAACTCGAAATTAAATAATTTTATTTGTTCAAAGATGTATATCTATCACCCAAAACTTATAAATATCATAACTCGAAAAGCAAAAAAATTTATATTTGTGCAAAGATGTATATCTATAACCCAATAAATCATAAATATCAAATCTCAAAAAGCCAACCAATTTCTTAATTCAAGGGTATAAAGATTCTAGCTTTTTTTTCTCCTTTCTGCAGTATCAATCCTATGGTGTTTACTATTTGGAAATCTCAAGATTAAAACTTTCCTTGGTAATATCCTACTATACAAATTACTAATCATAAATCACACTTTTCTTTAAAAAAAAAAACCTTTTTAACTCAATTAGAGTCCTAAATGTACTCCAATTGCCAATATAACCATTCTAGCCATGTGTTTGACCTACGAGCATATACTAGTGTAGTCATCTTCCTAGTTGACACTAAGCACGAAAATAAGAATCAACGGTAGAAAGGAATCAAGCAAGATGCAATTCAAGAAGGTCAAACAAGAGTTTGGAATTTGAAGCAAGGGAAGAGGTCAAGCTGTATGGATGAGATTCCTAGATTCTAATCCTATGTTGCAGGCTCACATCAGAACAATTACGTAATCGAAGTGACAAACTCGACCTACATGGGCCACCACAAAAACATGTAACGTTCCAGTCCCAAAATACTTAGGACTAGGTACGTATCATGCCAGCTGCATACATACGGAGTATACTCCAATATATAGAAACTCGTATGTATACATAAGCTGTAAAATACAGTAAACCAAGAGTAATCTAATCTCATCCACAAATGAAGAATAAAAGATATCATATAATCAACTGTAAAGTCTTTGTACAATACGTTGGGCGGAGACAAAGTCCACAACCAACTATCTCAAATAAAAGGTACAAGAAGGAATAGATGACATAACAAGACTAGCCAAGTGCAATCATCTTCGAAAGATGGAGAAGATCACGACCTCGACTAGAACACCTACAACTTCACAGAAGCACACCCCTGGAGAGATAACCAGGTCCTCAGATGGACGTAACAAGATAAAATAAATATGCCATATAAATACTGAATATAAAATATGCCACAAACAAAAGTAGGTGACAAGACAACAATAAGGTACTCTAACCATACTAAAGTGAACATGCAGTTAAGAACAACCTTTCGTTGCATGAGCCCTAGATGTAAATAGGATCTGGTATAGTCTCCACTTGGGTACCAGTACCACAGCGCATGACGTTCAAAAACGTCAGTGGCAAACCTGAGGGGCTAAACATACCCGTATCTCCAGCGGAGCTTCAGGGTTATAAGGAAAGTGCAATCGAAGCCCATACGACAAGGAAATGTTCTTTCCACCCAATGTACCTATCATATCGCATCCACGACCATGTAACACTACTAACCGTTAAGTCTTCTAATATACAACTATTGACAGTTAGACCTAATGCATGCGCACGGGTGATCAGCCAACACGCAAGGACCTCTACATGCTACTCATCTCATACATCTTGTGGTACAACTGTGTCAAGTATATGCAATACACTACAAATGGTAGTCTCTTAACTCTAAGTCCATATGCAATCAAAGGATAATAACAAGTAAGCTAATATCACCGAGCACGTAGCAAATGAGGAACTGTAAGAACTGGAAATATATGAACAGTGATATGTAATAATTATAAAAATGCAGACTGAATATAAATTGTATAAGCAAGGTATCTTGCCTGAGGTTATGTGCAAAAGAGAATAATCCAGTAGCTCGAACAGACAAATAAACGAAGCAAGAAAAGCCAAATCCCGCAGATGACTCCGGATGCTGTAACAAATATTACGAACGAGTTTGGAATATAAGATATGCCTAGGAAATGCCTGTCCAAAAGTTAAATTCTGGAACAGGGGCAAAATCATAATTTCGGATCAAAACGATGTCCGTCGTTGGATCCACTTTGCACCGAAGTGCGTGCCAATATATGTTCTCTAAAGTCATCAAACTACATGTCTACATATTTATTTTGATGAGACGAAACCAACAGTATGTCCAATTTTGGATTCCGGTGAGCCGTGCACAAAATCGCCCGTTGAGTGGGATTGTGGGCCCGCCAAAATAGCGTCCAGATCAACCTTCTCAAATTAAACCAAACTTGGCTCATAGGACTAGAAAATATTTTGAGTCCAATGGCGCAAGTTTCGTCGTGATTTGATGAGTGTACACAGAGTTGTGACTTAATTTGCAAAAGGTCGATACGGGGGTATCTCGACGGATACGTACTGATTTCGTCGCACACATGCAACGAAATCGGGTTCCGTCAGTTCCTACACGTCGACAACATCCATACGCGCCTTTCGATGCGTATAGTGTGCGACCACATCGCCCGGTTTGTCGGGACGGACGCCGTATCGGAGTATTTTTTAATTTTTTGAAAACAGAATTTACAATTTTTTGTGAAACTTTAACAACGTGTAACTTTTTACACACTAGATAAAAAGTGAATCCAGAAAGTGCGTTACAATCTCAGTTATGTTGTCTTTGATTTTCTTCAATTAGTTTCTATAAAATTTTAAACTACAGAACGAAAAGTGGCGACAAGTTGATATTTCAAAACAGTTTTTAATATTCCAGAAAAGTGATTTTTCTCCAACTTTGCCTTGATTTTTCGAGCAAGTTGGATGGCCATGTCGAAATCCACCTGGGGGATCTCGAAGAGGGTCATGAGGGCTTTCTACACGAATTTACGGATCTAAAAACAGATTTGAATTGAAGAGAAATCGCATGGTGAAGGTGCTTACCTTAATGTTAAAAAATGTTGGTGGTTGTTGTTGTTGTTGCCGCTGTCGTCGCGACCGCGGGGTCGGGCTGCGGCTGCTGGCCTGCTCGCCGGAGAGAGGTACGGGGACAGAGATGAGAGGAGGAAAGAAGGAAGGAGAGTGGAGGAGAGAAATTAGGGTTTGGGTTTACATATATACATGTAATATATGTAAAGGAAAGAAGTTTCGGCCACAAGTTGTTGTGGCTTCAACTTGTTGTGGGTCGGGTCCCCCTTTCGTGAGCAGCTTAAGCTGCTACTCCTTTATCAATGTGTGGTCGTTCCCACTTTGTGGGGCCGACCACCATTGATTCCCCTTTTTTTTCGTTTTTTCCTTTTCTAAATCTTTATAGAGATATATATATATATACATATATATCTAAGTAATATCTAATATACACAATAATTTCTCCAACTTCCAAACAGATTTAATGTTATCTATTCCATATATAAATATATAAAATATATGTACACACACACACACACACACACACACACACACACACACACACACACACACTATATATATATATATATATATATCGATGATATATTTGGTGAGATGCTCCAGCTCCAACGGGTTTGCTGTTCCCCTCCCAGGAGAGCCCTTAGGGGCGCCCACTGGCCGCTCCCGTCCTCCGGCGCTCGATGGCACGGTTGTGGCCGGACGACTGGTTGTCTCTGGTCGGCCTCCCCCCTCCCTTCCCACACCTCCACCGATCCACTCTCATCCATCGTCTATAACCCCATCCCTCCTCCCAAGCTCGCTCGGCCATCCGGCCACGCCCTCCGAGTGGTTCAGGCATCCCTCCACTGTTCCTCACCACCCGTCTCCTCCATCAGGGCTCCCCGGCCGCACCTCCTTTCGTCCCAGTCCCTTCTCTCTCCGTCAGGATGGGACTCCACCCGTCTCGTTAGCTGAGTTCATACCGTACCGTCCCTGGCGTACCCGCGGTGGCTCCTCCCCGGTTCGGGTGTTGTCAGGGATGCGACCACCACTCTTTTTAATTTTTGAACCCCCCAAATTTCCCCTCCTCGGGCGGGGAGCCCCCCTGCGGTGCAGGCCTCGGGTTCCCCTCTGCTCAGGCCCCTTCGGGTGTGGAACCCACCTGCGGTACAGGCCTCGGGTTCCACCCCGCCCAGTCCTTTGAATACGCTGCTAGCGGCTACGCTCAAGTGTGTCCCCCCAATAATTTCCCTCTTCTGCTGGTTCTGTTCTTTACGCTCCCTACTCGAGTGGGGCCCACCAATTCTCTACTGTACGCAGGGACAGCTATCCATCGGCAGATTCTGCGTATCTTAGCGGGCCCTAACATTTCTCTGCTGTACGCGGAGATAGCTACTCCTGGAACGAGTACGCCCACCCCACCCCCTCTGGGACCCACGTGGGCCCCGATTACTTTTTTCCCCCTGCGTATTCGGCTTATACGCAGCTCCCTAACTCCTCTCTCTATGGTGGCCCCCCAAATTCCTATAACCTCTACGCCACCTCTTCTATATACGCTCAGCAACCCCAAGCTGCTACCACTGCGTTATACGCAGACCACCCCTATACCCTTCTCCAGCTCTCCTCATCGGCCCTCTCTCTTCCCCTTCTCTCCTTCTCACCCACCGCTCCCTGCGTACCCCCTCTAGAGGCCTCCATCCTACGCCCCCTTGCCCAACCCCCTCCGCCTCCTTGGCCCCAGCGTCTAGCAGCCCGGCACGTCCGATCGGGCCTGCAGACCCCGTCGGCTTTCCCCCATCGGTTATAGTGAGGCCGCTCCATAGTAACCCCGCTCTGGCCACCTCCTTCCTGGGGTTCTCGCCCCTGGCCGACCCCCCTACGGAAGTCCTACCCCGGCCGACCCCCCTGCTCCGTTGCCCCTCACTGAGCTGACCCCCCTCCGACAGCTCCCCCCACTCCCTGTGGAGCTCCTACACCGCCAAGCTGCGCTCAGATCTCGCTTCGGCGTAGGGCCCACTCTTTCCAGCCGTCGACCTCCCTGACATTGTGTACAGCCAGGAGTCTCGGGTACCATCGGTTCCATTCTTCGACTCGGAACTGTCATCGCTATCGTTTTCTTCCCCCACACCTTCATCCTCAAATTTTCAAATGGATGCCCTAAATTCCCTACGACGTAGGAGACGATAGCCAGCTGGCGACTATCATCGGATTACCGACTGGCCCCACTCGACTCCAAACACATTCTCCTTTACCTTTCATCCGAGGTTGACCAAAGGTCCTTATGGTCCAGAGGCACTTGCAGAATCGACTCCCACCAGATGAAGAACGTTAAGTGGTCAGCTAGATTTTCTACTGAAGAAGACTCAGCGACAGTTGCTGCCTGGGTCACTCTGTCCAATATTCCCCTTATTTTCTTTGTCCCAACGGTTCTCCGGCATATTGCTAACTCTTTTGGCAAGTATATGGCATCAGCCAATGAGACAAGCAACCTAACCAACGCTCACTATGCCAAAATTTGCGTGGAGCTCGACCTCACCTCCTGTCACGACCCGCTACCCAAATTGTTGGGCCAGGCCGAGACATGCCCAGCCTACGTTGAGATAAAACGTAGTAAGCTGTTCTAAAGACAACAGGATAAGACTAAATGTGCTAACAGTTCTATAAGTGAAGAAGAATCATAAATGCTCCAAACACAAAAGTCGTCGTATATAGTAAACGTCCAAGTACAAGTAAACTGAAATGTAAAACTGGATACATGTCCAGTTACAAAATGATATAGTCTAATACATGTCTCAAAAGTCTAAGTAAACCAAAGACATCTAGGCGAGGTTCCCTGCAGGAACATCCTCGTAAAGCAGAGCCGGGTCCTCGGCAGTAACTCCATAGTATGAGTCGCAGAGTAACTCCTCCTCAGTAAGGACACCTACAACGTTATCCTGTCAGGACGGGAGCAAGTACTAAATCTAGCAAACTAGCATATGAAACATGGAAATGAACATGAGAATGAACATGTGAGAAATAACTGGAAAGCATGGCATCACATAGTCTATCATGGCAAGGACACATATGTCATAGAGACAGATGTATATGTAATGTTTAAAACTGTAGCAGGTACGTGATCGGTCAATAGATGTACAATGTATTGTGGTACATGTAAATAAAATGTACATACGTACAAGTCAACAAGCATAGGTGTACATCCGTACAAAAATGCGGGATAATGGCCTACGGCAAAGTATGCATATAAAATGCGACCTCGCTCGCTACTATAGGGGGGTCATGATCACGTACACTACCATCAGTTTCTCCATAACCCATATATAACATGTGAGAGATACATAAAGACAGTTCTAAGCATGGTAGTGACTGGAAGTACAACATGTAGAATTTCTAACTTGCTACCCAAGGATCAGCATTTAACATGGTGGGGTTTACAGCTCATTTATGTGACAATATGTAAAGTTCGTAGAAAGTACTTGCCTCTAGCAAAGCAAACAAAACAAGCTGCGATAACAATGCTATGGATGTCCAGTAACTCGTCACTGTAGAAAAAATGCAATAACTTAGCTTTTACACTAAGCTAAATACTAGATCACTAAACTGGTGTGACACGACTTGTGATTGGGCACCTAGCCAAATAATGACTTGGCCTAGGAGACCAATGTGGGGGTGACACACTATGTTAACTAACTTTCCAGGGTCTTTACACTAGTGAGGGATGGGGTTCAACACGACTAAAACTGTAAATAACATAAAAAGCTACAAGTCGTAATTAATCAATAAATAAATCAAAAGACTATTGTGTTCTAACAATTTTTAAAGTAGACAAAAAGCCTAGTTTTTCTTAAAGTAAAGTACTAAGGTGATCCTTGTTAATCATAGAAATTTATTATAATTTTTCTGGAATTTATTATCCAGTACAAATATTTTATAAAAATCAGTTTTCCTAAGTATACAGAAAATGAGTTTTGGTTTCATATGCCAAACTAGTGGCAAAACAGTAATTTAAATACTACAAAATTATACTAAATTAGCCAACTTAACAAAGTATCTAAAAACTATTTTCCATAATTTTAGCAATACTTTAAGTATTTTTAGAAAATCAAAAACAGCAATGTACATAATAATTAATTATCTGCGTATTTTGTCCATGTATAATTTGAACCAAAGTTCAAATACAGGACCCAAGGCCATGAATCAAGTCCAATATGACTTGAACAGGTCTTGAATGTGTGAAAACACATTTGAGCCCAAATACCCATGCTAGGCTTGGACATCAAATGGTTGCAGTAATTTAAATACAATAAAAATATAAGTTGGTAATAGTCAAAATAAGTATTATTATTTTAATAAGGTAAATTTATACAAAAGAATTTTCACATACCTATGCCAAAAGTACATATATATGTACACAAGAAAATACTTAATTTATAAAGTATATATATATATATAATAATATATACATACACAAGAAAATATATATACATACATATGTGTACATATATATATATAAATACTAACATATATACATATAATTTACTAACCAAAATATATACATATATACATACATATGTTTAAAACAGTATATATACAATATACTAATATATATAATATATAATATACATATATATATATATATATATATATATATATATATATATATATAAACAGTAAAGAAAAAGAAAAGAAAAAAAAAAAAAGAAAAGGAACTGAAACAGGGGGGGCTCGAACCCTGTCCAGAGAAGCGCGCGGGGGGGGGGGGGGGGTTTGATTTGTTCGGGCTGGCCAGTGGGTCAGCCCGCTAAGTCTGTTAGGTTAGGTTTTAGTTAAATTTATTTAGGTCAGGAATTAAATGGGTTTTACCCGTTAAACAAAGCCTAACCCGTTAGTCTATTTCACAGTTTGTCTCGTGTCCATACAGTCCAGGACACGAGAAGTCGAAATCTGACACAGAGTTGACGTGTCCGTGCCCAGCACGACACGTACGACTCGGCTAACACGTGTCCAGCACCACAGTTGAGTCCCCCGTGTCTAGGCGAGTCTCGTGTCTCAGTTTGAGACACGTACGACACAGAGGAAGGAATGTTACCCACGTGTCCGGCGGAGAGGAAGGGTTTCGAGAGGGCGAACGGCGGCTGGGGGCGTCGGCGTCGTGGCGCTCGGGCGGCGATCGACCTAGCTCGGCGTGGCGAACTCGTTGATGGTGGTGGTGTCGATGACGTCGAGCGGTGGTGGTCGAACGGGGGTCGCCGGAGTAGAGCTAGGGTTTAGGTGTTCGTCGGGGAAGAAAGGGGGTCGTGGTCGGTTGTGGGGGAGTTTTAGGGTTAGGGTTTGGTTCAGGGGGATGAGGGGATCCTTTATAGGGGTTCGATGGCGGTGGGGGCAGCCGGGAAAGGCGGGGGCAGCGGCATGGGTCGGTCGGGGCAGGGGCTGGTCGTCGGGGGTGGGTAGGAAAATTATAGGAAAACCCCTAGGCTTTAGGAATTTACATTAAGGTCCCAACCCTAACTGAATGCAAATATAATTTGCATAAATAATTCATTAATTACAAATCAATATAAAACAATTCTAATATTTGCAAAACCATATTAAAACAATTCTAATATTTGCAAAATGATTTTTGTATTTAAAACTCATCTAAAAATCATTTAAAAATTCTAGAAAATTTTCTAAAAATCCTAATAAATATTTTAAGGCTATAAATGACATTAAAAATTAATTTGCAATAATTAAAATGAATTTGAAAAATCGGGGCTTACAAGTCTTTCCTCCTTGAAAAATTTTGTCCTCGAAATTTACAAGGATTGAAGACCCTACAATATTCTAACATAGCAAGCAACGCAACAAAAAGACTAAGGCTACAATCGAAACTAACCTCTAAGGTATCAAGCGGGAACGGGTGGTTCCCCCGCAGCGGTTGGATCGAACAAGTAAGGGAATCTCTCCCTCATGTCCGACTCCCTCTTCCAAGTAGATTCACTTGGGGAGTGACGGCTCCAAGCTACTCGTACTAGGGGTATAACCTTGTTCCTCAGCCTCTTCTCTCTCCTGTCTAATATCTCCACTGGCTGCTCAGAAACTGTAAGGCTCGGTCCGACCTCCAACTCTGAATGATCTAGCACATGACTGGGGTCTGGAACATATCTCCTCAGCTGAGATACGTGAAAGACGTCGTAAACTCCTGTTAGGTTGGGTGGAAGTGCAACCCTGTAAGCTACCTCTCCGATCCTGCCAAGTACCTCGAACGGCCCGATATATCTGGGGCTCAGCTTCCCTCCTCGTCCGAACCGGATCGTCCTCCGAGTAGGTGATATCTTCACTAGCACCATATCACCGTCTGCGAACTCCATCGGCCTGCGACTAGCATCAGCCCAGTGTTTCTGCCTGTCCTGAGCTACTCTGAGCCTGTCTCTGATCATCCCGACTTTCTCTGCTGCATCCGTGATCATCTCTGGCCCAAGCATAACTCTGTCTCCGACATCACCCAAAAGAGCGGTGTCCGGCATCGTCGTCCATATAGCGCCTCGAAAGGAGACATACCAATACTGGCCTGGTAGCTGTTGTTGTATGAAAACTCTACCAAGTGCAGATGGCTCTTCCATGATCCTCCGAAGTCCAGCACATAAGTCCTCAGCATATCCTCCAGCGTCTGTATCGTCCTCTCGGACTGCCCATCTGTCTGTGGGTGGTACGCCGTACTGAACTTGAGCCTACTGCCCAACTCCTCCTGCAAGCTCCTCCAGTAGTGGGATGTGAATCTGCTGTCTCTGTCTGACACGATGCTCACCGGCACTCCGTGTAGGCGAACTATCTGCTATATAGCTCTGCCAACTTCTCGATGGAAAGCCCCACCTTGAAGGGTATGAAGTGCGCACACTTCGTCAGCCTGTCTACAATGACCCAGATGGCATCCTTCCCTCCTTGGGAACGAGGAAGCCCTGAAACGAAGTCCATCGTAATATGTTCCCACTTCCACTCGGGAATGGGTAATGGCTGCAACAAACCAGCTGGCCTCTGGCGCTCCGCCTTGACCTGCTGGCAAACTAGGCATCTCGAGATGAAACGCGATACATCCCTCTTCATTTCGTGCCACCAAAGATGTTCCCGCAAGTCACGGTACATCTTGTTAGCACCAGGGTGAATAGAATATCTCGATCGGTGCGCCTCCTGCAAGACTGCCTCTACTAGATCTCCTCTCGGTACGCACAATCGGCTGCCACGCCTCAAGGATCCATCTCTGCTATAGTGAAGTCATCCAGCAATCCAGCTAATGCCTGGGGTCGAAGTCTGCGAAGGCTCTCATCTGTAGACTGTGCCTCCCGGATCTGCTCTATCAAACCTGACTGAATGTCAAGCACCATCATCTGTATCACTGATCCTGGCCGAACTAGCTCGATACCGAGCTTCTCCAGATCCTCCCACAAATGTCGATCAATCATCAGTACCATGCCATCGGATGCCTGCTCAGCGCATCCGCCACCACATTTGCCTTCCCGGGGTGATACTGTAAATCGATGTCGAAGTCCTTCATCAACTCCAACCATCGTCTTTGCCTCATGTTCAGCTCTTTCTGCGTGAACACATACTTCAAGCTTTTGTGGTCAGTAAAAATTTCCACACGCTCTCCGTATAAGTAATGTTTCCATAACTTGAGTGCAAAGATCACCGCAGCTAACTCGAGGTCATGGGTAGGATAATTCCTCTCATGAGTCCGCAACTGCCTAGATGCATAAGCAATTACTTTCCCATGCTGTGTAGGACACATCCTAGCCCCTTCCCAGAAGCATCACTGTATATGGTGAAACCTCCAGAACCTGAAGGTAAAGTCAGAACTGGAGCGGTCGTCAGCCTCCTCTTCAGCTCCTCAAATGCCGCCTGGCAGTCCTCTGACCAGATGTACTCTGCGTCCTTCCGCGTCAGCTTCGTCATGGGTTCAGCTATCCTAGCAAAGTCCTGGACGAACTTTCTGTAATAGCCTGCTAAACCCAGAAAGCTCCTGATCTCTGAAACTGACGTCGGAGCCTTCCACGTCTCAACTGCAGCAATCTTCCTGGGATCCACCGAGATTCCATCTCCAGTGACTACATGGCCGAGAAACTCCACTCGGTCTAAAAAGAACTCGCACTTCGGCAATTTGGCAAACAATCTCTCCTGCCTCAGAATCCCCAAAACTATCCGCAAGTGCTCTGCATGCTCCTCCGGCGTCTTCGAGTATATCAGGATGTCGTCGATAAACACTACGACGAACTTATCCAGATACTGGTGAAATGTCTTATTCATCAAGTTCATAAAGACAGCTGGCGCATTTGTGAGACCAAATGGCATCACCAGAAACTCGTACTGCCCGTACTTCGTGTTGAACGCCGTCTTCTGGATGTCTGCTGGCCTAACCTTCACCTGGTGGTACCCGGATCTCAAATCTATCCTGGAAAACACCTTCGCCCCGCTCAATTGGTCGAACAAATCATCTATCCTGGGCAGAGGATATTTGTTCTTGATAGTGATGGCATTCAAGGCCCGGTAATCAATACACAACCGGACTGTACCATCCTTCTTAGGCACAAAGAGCACTGGCGCTCCCCATGGAGAAGCACTGGATCGAATGAAATCCTTTTTCAACAGGTCATCAATCTGCTCTTTCATCTCTATGGCCTCCTTGGGATTCACTCTATAGCAAGCCCGGGATACTGGTGATGAACCCGGCACTAGATCTATAGTGAACTCCACATCTCTGTCAGGCGGAAGTCCTGGAAGATCCTCTGGGAATACATCCATAAACTCCCTAATGATAGGGTGTGGCGGTGCTGCATCCCCGACTGTAGCACAACAGTTCGGCTCTAGGCTGATCTCCGGCCCTGTCCTCCTGACACTGAATGGTGCTGTGCCTGGGGGACTGAACACAATGCTACCCTCATGGCAATCTATAGATGCATGGGCATAGCTAAGCCAGTCCATCCCCAATATGATATCATAACCGGGGAGCGGCATCACAAAGAATCGCCCTCTGAACTCTCTCCCGGCTATAAAAATAGAACACCTATAGATAGATCTAATAGGCACTGGTCCTCCTCCCGTCATCACTCTACTAATCTCCGCAGTAGGTGTAGCTACTAGATGATGTTTATGCATAAACTCTAATGATAGGAAGCTATGAGATGCACCAGAATCAAACAAACATACAGCTAGAAAAGTATGCAAATAAACATGACCTGTGATGACGTCAGCTAAGTAATCCGGCTCTGAAACCTGCTCCGGCTCCGGCTCAATGGCTAGGCTATAGACCTTCCCCTGAGGTCCCTTCTGCTGCTGCAGATGCTGCCCAAACCTCTGCTGCTGAGTCGGGAGTGGTCCCCTAGGTCCCTTCGCCGCTGGACAGTTCCGAAGCTGATGGGTGGCAGACCCACAAACTAAACACTGTCCCAGTCTCTTCCTGCAAACGGACCTGTCGTGCCCTGGTCTTCCGCAGAAAGAACATATAGCTCCTCGCTGCTGCTGCTGCTGGGGTCCCGGGGCTCTAACTGGCGGGGTCTGATGATGTGGTGTAGAGGGACGGTAAGTCTGCTGGGGTGGCGCCGGTGCTTTCTGCTGGAAAGCCTGACGCTTGGACGGACCCTCATGATGTACAGAAGCCGGCCTCTTGTATGACAGAAGACGCTCCTCAATACTCCGGGCCAACTCTAGGCTCTGGTAGTAGTCAGTCGTACCGTTTGCCACTATGAGAATGCCAATGTCTGGAACTAGACCATGGCAAAACCTACGGGTCATCTCCTCTGGATCAGCAACCAGACTAGGAGCAAAATGGCTCAGGCAACTAAACTCTCCCGCATAGTCATCAACAGAACGGTTCCCCTGCTGGAGGTTCTGGAATCGTAGCCCCATGGCTACTCTCGCAGTGGTCGAGAAGAACTTCTTCTTGAACTGGGTCTTGAACTGGTCCCAGGTGGCTCTACCTCTCGCGAACAATGGCTCATTCCTGAACCAGACTCCGGCTAAGTCTATCAGCAGAAATCCTGCTGCCTCTACCTGAAGGTCATCTGGCATCCTAACTCCCAGAAGCTTCCTCTCTACAGAATCTAGCCAGTCATCAGCTACTACTATGCCCTCAGTCCCTGAGAACTCCTTGGGATTCAGACCCATCAAGTCCTTGACCGTTCCCGCTCTCTGCCGTGGCTCTACATGTGGTGGGGCTACGGGACGTCCCTCAGAACGCTCCATGCTGCGACGGAGTAGGGTGGTCTGCTCCTGATGGGTTGTTAGGAACCCCTGGATCAGTGTGAGCAGCTGGGTCCCGTCGAGTGTGACGGAAGCCTGGGTGGGTATAGTGATAGGGGGTGGTGGAAGTATCGGGTCCTGCCGGGCCTGGGATGTGGAAGGTGGTATCTGGGTCTGTGGATCTGTGGAGTGGGAGAATGTGGTAGGTGGAGATGCATCAGTCAACTGGTCAGCTGACTGGATATGGAGGGCCCCATTCTCGGGGGTAACATGCTGGGACGAACGAGTAAGCACCATCTAAATTACATAAAAAGACTTATAAGAACTTGTTTAAAGTAAGCAATCATATGCAAGAAAATCTAATTATAATAGCAAACATGTGATGTATTTCCTATGTTGCAATCCTAGCATTCCTCTAGGTGTTCTAAGCGTCTTTTCTAATGTTGTCTAATTACCTTAAGTTCCTAATTGCAGGCATGCTTGGTACAATAACGTAACCAAACAGTTTAGTCGGGACCTGCGTGGGCCACCACTAAAAACATGTCACGACCCGCTACCCAAATTGTTGGGCCAGGCCGAGACATGCCCAGCCTACGTTGAGATAAAACGTAGTAAGCTGTTCTAAAGACAACAGGATAAGACTAAATGTGCTAACAGTTCTATAAGTGAAGAAGAATCATAAATGCTCCAAACACAAAAGTCGTCGTATATAGTAAACGTCCAAGTACAAGTAAACTGAAATGTAAAACTGGATACATGTCCAGTTACAAAATGATATAGTCTAATACATGTCTCAAAAGTCTAAGTAAACCAAAGACATCTAGGCGAGGTTCCCTGCAGGAACATCCTCGTAAAGCAGAGCCGGGTCCTCGGCAGTAACTCCATAGTATGAGTCGCAGAGTAACTCCTCCTCAGTAAGGACACCTACAACGTTATCCCGTCAGGACGGAAGCAAGTACTAATCTAGCAAACTAGCATATGAAACATGGAAATGAACATGAGAATGAACATGTGAGAAATAACTGGAAAGCATGGCATCACATAGTCTATCATGGCAAGGACATATATGTCATAGAGACAGATGTATATGTAATGTTTAAAACTGTAGCAGGTACGTGATCGGTCAATAGATGTACAATGTACTGTGGTACATGTAAATAAAATGTACATACGTACAAGTCAACAAGCATAGGTGTACATCCGTACAAAAATGCGGGATAATGGCCTACGGCAAAGTATGCATATAAAATGCGACCTCGCTCGCTACTATAGGGGGGTCATGATCACGTACACTACTATCAGTTTCCCCATAACCCATATATATAACATGTGAGAGATACATAAAGACAGTTCTAAGCATGGTAGTGACTGGAAGTACAACATGTAGAATTTCTAACTTGCTACCCCAAGGATCAGCATTTAACATGGTGGGATTTACAGTTCATTTATGTGACAATATGTAAAGTTCGTAGAAAGTACTTGCCTCTAGCAAAGCAAAACAAAACAAGCTGCGATAACAATGCTATGGATGTCCAGTAACTCGTCACTGTAGAAATAAATGCAATAACTTAGCTTTTATACTAAGCTAAAATACTAGATCACTAAACTGGTGTGACACGACTTGTGATTGGGCACCTAGCCAAAATAATGACTTGGCCTAGGAGACCAATGTGGGGGTGACACACTATGTTAACTAACTTTCCAGGGTCTTTACACTAGTGAGGGATGGGGTTCAACACGACTAAAACTGTAAATAACATAAAAAGCTACAAGTCGTAATTAATCAATAAATAAATCAAAAGACTATTGTGTTCTAACAATTTTTAAAGTAGACAAAAAGCCTAGTTTTTCTTAAAGTAAAGTACTAAGGTGATCCTTGTTAATCATAGAAATTTATTATAATTTTTCTGGAATTTATTATCCAGTACAAATATTTTATAAAAATCAGTTTTCCTAAGTATACAGAAAATGAGTTTTGGTTTCATATGCCAAACTAGTGGCAAAACAGTAAATTAAATACTACAAAAATTATACTAAATTTGCCAACTTAACAAAGTATCTAAAAACTATTTTTCCATAATTTTAGCAATACTTTAAGTATTTTTAGAAAATCAAAAACAGCAATGTACATAATAATTAATTATCTGCGTATTTTGTCCATATATATAATTTGAACCAAAGTTCAAATACAGGACCCAAGGCCATGAATCAAGTCCAATATGACTTGAACAGGTCTTGAATGTGTGAAAACACATTTGAGCCCAAATACCCATGCTAGGCTTGGACATCAAATGGTTGCAGTAATTTAAATACAATAAAAATATAAGTTGGTAATAGTCAAAATAAATATTATTATTTTAATAAGGTAAATTTATACAAAAGAATTTTCATATACCTATGCCAAAAGTACATATATATATACACAAGAAAATACTTAATTTATAAAGTATATATATATATATATATAATAATATATACATACACAAGAAAATATATATACATATACATATGTGTACATATATATATATAAATACTAACATATATACATATAATTTACTAACCATAAAATATATACATATATACATACATACTGTTTAAAACAGTATATATATACATATATACTAATATATACATATATATATATATATATATATATATATATACATATAAAAAAAAAATATATATATATATATACATATATATATATATATATATATATATATATATATATATATATATATATAAAAACAGTAAAAGAAAAAGAAAAGAAAAAGAAAAAGAAATGAAAAAGGAACTGAAACAGGGGGGGCTCGAACCCTGTCCAGAGAAGCGCGCGGGGGGGGGGGGGGGGGGGGGGTTTGATTTGTTCGGGCTGGCCAGTGGGTCAGCCCGCTAAGTCTGTTAGGGTTAGGTTTTAGTTAAAATTATTTAGGTCAGGAATTAAATGGGTTTTACCCGTTAAACAAAGCCCAACCCGTTAGTCTATTTCACAGTTTGTCTCGTGTCCATACAGTCCAGGACACGAGAAGTTAGAATCTGACACAGAGTCGACGTGTCCGTGCCCAGCACGACACGTACGACTCGGCTAACGCGTGTCCATCACCACAGTTGAGTCCCCGTGTCTAGGCGAGTCTCGTGTCTCAGTTTGAGACGTACGACACAGAGGAAGGAATGTTACCCACGTGTCCGGCGGAGAGGAAGGGTTTCGAGAGGGCGAACGACGGCTGGGGGCGTCGGCGTCGTGGCGCTCGGGCGGCGATCGACCTAGCTCGGCGTGGCGAACTCGTTGATGGTGGTGGTGGTCGATGACGTCGAGCGGTGGTGGTCGAACGGGGGTCGCCGGAGTAGAGCTAGGGTTTAGGTGTTCGTCGGGGAAGAAAGGGGGTCGTGGTCGGTTGTGGGGGAGTTTTAGGGTTAGGGTTTGGTTCAGGGGGATGAGGGGATCCTTTATAGGGGTTCGATGGCGGTGGGGGCAGCCGGGAAAGGCGGGGGCAGCGGCATGGGTCGGTCGGGGCAGTCGGGGCTGGTCGTCGGGGGTGGGTAGGAAAATTATAGGAAAACCCCTAGGCTTTAGGAATTTACATTAAGGTCCCAACCCTAACTGAATGCAAATATAATTTGCATAAACAATTCATTAATTACAAATCAATATAAAAACAATTCTAATATTTGCATAACCATATTAAAACAATTCTAATATTTGCAAAATGATATTCTTGTATTTAAAACTCATCTAAAAATCATTTAAAAATTCTAGAAAATTTCCTAAAAATCCTAATAAATATTTTAAGGCTATAAATGACATTAAAAATTAATTTGCACTAATTAAAATGAATTTGAAAAATCAGGGGCTTACACCACGTGTTCTTGCGGATCTCACCTACTCGTGGGGTCATTAGATTTGGCGTTCGCGGGAAATTGAGTCCGCGGTACGTGGGCCCATTCGTTATCCTTGATCGGGTAGGCGATGTTGCTTATCGTTTATCCCTTCCACCTTCGTTACGAGAGGTGCATGACGTGTTTCATGTATCTCAGTTGCGAAGGTATGTATCGGACCCAAGCCATATCCTCGATCATTCAGAACTGGTTGTTGGTACCAACCTGTCTTACGAGGAACAGCCTGTGTCCATCTTGGATCGAAGAGAGAAGATACTCAAGAACCGAACAATTAACCTTGTCCGGGTTGCTTGGGGTCGTCACTCTTTGGAAGAGTCAACGTGGGAACGTGAGGATGATATCCGATCACGATATCCACATCTGTTTGACTCACAAGGTATATCTTTTTCTGTGTACCTTGATTGTCTTGATTCCTCATGCTTAACCCCTTATGGGTAAAATTGCTAGATAACGTAGATTGTTAAATATGGATATGTTACTTGCTATGGACATTGTAAAATGATTGCTTTATTGAATTGCTTGTACTTAGATTAGCTTAGCCCTGATGTTTCTATCCTGCTTGGATTTGAAATTCCGAGGGCGGAATTTTTCTAAGGAGGGTAGAGAAGTCACTCCCCGTTCCCAGAATGCGTATTTTTATACATGTACAACTCATGAGTATTTATTTAGTATTTATCATGTTGTATCCTGTATTTAAATTCCTATAACTTTATGTTAATTAATTATCTGCTCTTTAATTCTTATGTTAATTTATTTCCTGCAATTAATTTTTCGTAATTTATTTCTGTATTTTATTTCCTGCAATTTACTTCTCTGCTTTAGTTTTATTTTTCGGTTGGATGAGCCCCTTAAACCCGACCCATTAAGAACCCGGCCCAACTCCCACCTACCACCCCTTTGCTACTTAAAGCTACCCTCTCCCTTCTCTCTCCTCATTCACTCCTTCTTCACCATTACTTCTTCTCCTTCCTTTCATTACTCTCTCCACCTACCAACTAGGCAAGTACATCTTGCTCTACATGAGGACCATATTTTATGGTTCAATATTCTTTCTCTCATAATTCTAAGAGAGTTTAGTGCTTAGTATTTTTGATTTCATTGGTTCATTTCTTGTAGATCTAAGTTATTGTATTTTCGGTTGTCTATGGGTTTTGATCTAGCAAACTCCTTTGTTCTCAAGATTTGATGGTTCCATGTCGTAGAGCAGTTTCATCCTACCCAATTTTGACCTTTGGAAAGTTGGATTCGGACTTATTTTGACCAAGTTATGGACTTTTGAAGCTTTGGGGTACAACCATGGAGTTCTTGCTGTTTGGAGAAGACAGTGAGCAGTGTATGCTAGCTTTTTAGCTGCGTCGCTGAGCTGTGCGCGCTCTTTAGCGCAGCATGGAGTCCATACGCTACCTTTTTAGGAAGCGTGTGTCTTGCATACGCTACCTTTTTGGGAGCGTATGACTTGTATACGCTGACTTGAATAGTCAGGAGTCGTATGGAGTTCATACGCTACCTTTTTGGGAGCGTATGACTTGCATACGCTGACTTGGATGGTCAGGAGTCGTATGGAGTTCATACGCTACCTTTTTGGAGCGTATGACTTGCATACGCTGACTTGGATGGTCAGGAGTCGTATGGAGTTCATACGCTACCTTTTGGGAGCGTATGGCTTGCATACGCTGACTTGGATAGAAAGGAGTCGTATGAAGTTCATACGCTGCCTTTTGGAAGCGTATGACTCCCATACGCTAGCTTGGCTTGAGCGTAGCTTGACCTGGGCGTACGCTGGCTTGAGCGTAGCTTGACCTGAGCGTACGCTGGCATAAGCGTAGGCTGACATGAGAGTAGCCTGCTTACCCTGGATCTTCTATAGCCCTGTATATTGATATCTTATTAGATGTTTAACGTCCATTTTATATCCTTACGCCTTTTTGCATAAACTTGATATAATCATGATATGTTGATATTTCTGTTAAATATAGATTGTTACGTGGGATGTACCATGTGTCATGAATTGAGTTATAGATACCCGGATTGACTAGAATTAAACCCTGAGAGTTGTAGACTCGACCCCACTGAATGCTAGTTGACTTTCATGCCTTGCCACCATTGATAATGATTGTGATCTTGACTAAATTGATCATGCGTTCCTAATTGGAACTAAGAGACTGGCTAGTCTTCTTATTGAATGAAATGAATGAGACACGTTCATGTTATGAACTATTGTACTCGACTGGCTGATCCCGAATATTGACATACATGCACATGCAGGCTTCAATCTATTTATTTATTTATTTATTTAGTTATTTTTCTACAAAAGAAGCATGTGTACTTTATGGTCAAGGCATGATTACCGTGGATAGATTTGATTGTTGTATTACGCTATGTAAGACCTGCAACCTAACCGCACTGGTATCGTTGTAGAGTTGTGCATATCGTACCCCGTACGAAAGTACTCATTTGAATGACCATGATCCACGGCATGGGATTTCACTCAACGTAGGGACTATTAAGTTAAATAAAATAATGATGGCATGGAGAGAATGGATTCCCGAGTTCTTACATGGCAGCCCCCTTGGGACAAGTAATACCCGACGGGCCGGCTGGTTCCCACAGATACTGTAAAACTGTCACACGGGCAGGGAACAGTATCTGCTTTTATTATTATTGTATATTGTATATTGACGGGCGTCCTGCTAGGACTCGTCTAATTCATGCATGGCGCACATGATTGACTGGATAGACTAGCCTTGCTCGCACATGGTAAGAACTGAGGAGTCCCTAATTGCATTATTCCAGGATAACTTGGGACTCATAATAGCAAGCCGTAGTAGTTGAATGGCCGTTTAAATTGATCTGTTTGTGTACTGTACCTACTCTGTTATCTAACTGGGATGATCAGAATGTCAGGACATGACGGGCCAACTTCTGTCCTTATTTGGTTGGAAGGTTGGTTCGAAGTGTCGTGATGTGATGTGAATCCTAGTGGAAAGCAGAGATCTATTATTATATTCTCTTACTTACTGGTTTTAGTTCTCATGTCGTGCTCCCTTGTGGTACTTGCTATTAGAGGTCTAACCTCTCTGGTTTTGCATGGCCTGATTTAGAGCCAGTTCCCGAGGACTCAGCGTACTTCCACCTCCAGGATGGTCAATACTAGAGGAATGGTCGCAGGAGGCCTCGAGTGGGTTCCTTAACTTCACCACTCGTTTTGTTATCTACTTTATACCTTGCCGTTTGGCACCGACATGTTAGTCGGATTGTCTTGTACTTACTTTTGCATAATTGTAATTAAGTCAGACTGCAGCTGATAACAATTGTGTATACTTACTACATCATCTGGCTGTATTTTGTAAAGCCAGATCTCAAGAACATTTTGACTGAGCGTTTGGGACGTCTTACTGCTTTACCTTACATGTTCCATATTTCTGTTTCTTGTTTGAATGATTGAGACAATAGATGTGTAATGACCATAGTAAGACTTTTATGTAGTATGCACCCCCTCGTCTGGTTAGACAGCATTGATCGTATTATACGGTATTCTTCTACCCGTAATACGTAGCTGGCTGAGTCACTCCCCCGCTCTCCAGTATTCTGGTTCTGGGGCGTGACAACCTGTTATCCAAATTATTGGGCCGGGCTGGGCTATGTCCAGCCTACGCTTGTGTTATAGCGTAGTAAGCTGTACTAAGTAAAGACAATAAATGGATCTAAGGTACTTACAGTTCTAATATCACACTTTGAATGTTCATCATAACACAACATATATGAGCGACAACAAATAAGTTCAGATTTAATTATTACATTCCTAAGTAATAAGCTGGAGACAAAGTCCAATGGCAGTGGTGGAGTAAACTGTTTTCAACACACTAATACCAAAGGAGTGAGCTAAGTCCAAGACAACTAAATGAGGTTCCCTGCGGGGACTTCCTCGAGGGCAACGACTTGGTCCTCTGCTGCGGATCCATAAAAAGTGTCACAGAGCATTTCTTCCTCAGAAAGGATGCCTGCAACGTTTTCTGTCAGGAAGGGAGCAAGTACTGGCTCTAAAAACTATATATATTGAGTATGGAATGAAAAGAGATGTGCTAAAATAAGAAACATGTCATATCATATTCTATCATATGGAAAATACATTTGTCATGGTGGTATATATACATATAGTGTTTGAAACTCTAGTCAGTACGTGATCGGTCAATGGGTATAAAATGTACCGATGTACAAGTTTACATGAATAAAATGTACATACGTACAAGTCTACAGGTATAAATGTACTGATGTACAAGTATACTGGATAAGGCCTACAACAAGGTTGCATGAGGTGCAACGAAGCTCGATATATGTACTAAGTTACAGTCTGATCACGTACTCAACTAGCAGTTTTTTCATTCCCAAAGTGTTAACATGTGGAAAGATTCTAAGAGCAGTATAAAATTATGAGAATCATATGGAAAGTATATAGAAACATGTTAAATGTAATTTCAGTTGCAAATAGCTAAATTAACAATATTCATACGCAGATCATTATCATGTACGGTAATTAAAGTTTGTAGTTTGTACTTGCCTCAAGTAAGGCAGTGCAATGAGAATGTAGAGGACGAAGCCTAGCGTCCTGTCACTATCAAAAGGATATAATAAACTCACTTTTCTATTCTATGTTCAAAGACTCTAAGCTACTTAACACTAACACTAGTGGTGCGACACAACTTCTAACTAGAATTTCTAGCTAAGTTATGACTTAGCATATCACACCAATTTGGATGACACCAAACCTATAGCAACACTTTAGCTTCCTCAAAATCCTAATACTAAGTTGGTTGGCAAAACTATGGCATTTGATTACCCAAAATAAGGAATTACCACACAAGGCATAATTGGTCAATTATAAATTCAGGTTGTCCATTGTGTTCCAATAATTATTTAGGTAGTTATAAAGCTCCAAGAAATATGAAATAAAATTCCAAAATCATCTTGTTAATTGTAATAATTTATTATAAATTTTTTGGAATTTCTAATCTGCTGTGGATATTTATCAAAAATCAGAATACATAATTATCTTAAAAGTAGGCTCTGAATATATATTTTTCTATGGTGATAAATATGTAAATTAAAATCTGAAAAAATTATTTTAAATTAGCTAAATTAACAAGTATTTAATTCTGGTTCTTTTTCTGAATTTTTATAGTATTTAAAGATTGTTTAAAAATTGAAATACAGCAAAGATACAGTTTCTGAAATAATTAATTAATTGTTCAATGTATTTATCCATGTATACGAAATTGAACCCAAGTCCAAAATACGGGACCCAAGGCCATGAATCAAGTCCAACATGACTTGTACAGACCTTGAATATATTTTGGCTCACTTGAGTTCCCACAACCCATGCTAGGTTTGGCCTCTAAGTGGCCGTATTGAACAAAATACGTAAAAATACGAAGTTGAATATGAAAGCAAATACCACATTCTATAAATAAAAATAATATAATAATATAGTAATAATACTGTAGATTATTCACATATAATAATATTTATTAATAATAATATATTTACATTGTATACACAGTGCAATACACAATATCATATATACATTAATATTAGTATTTAACATTAACATTAATATTAACATTAACATTAATATTAACATTAAATGGACGGCTGAGAGTGAGGGAGTTTTTAGGAGGTTTTCTAAGAGGGGCTTTTGATCCGCTTCCTATATATATATATATATATATATATATATATATATATATATATAGTGCAATACAGTATCCCGTATATATAAATACTGTATGTATACAGTATTAAACTATATATATGTACATTAATAGTAATATATCACTTACTTATATATATATATATATATATATATATATATATATATATATATATATATATATATATATATATATACACGTAACAGTTAGGGACACGGTCCATGCACTCGACACCGTGTCTTGTGTCCAAGAGAAGTTACAGGATTTCTGACACGATTCCTCCGTGTCAAGGTCACAGACGCACTCTACGACACATATAAGTGAAAATGAAACACAAAGGAAAGGGGGAAAGGAGTGCTACGTACATGCCCGACTTGGGGTCGGTTGTCAGGGCTGCTGGACGACGGAGGAGGCGTCGTGGGGGGTCGGGAAAAATTGTTCCAGGTTCGTCGAGGAACGACGAACACAATGGTGGTGGTGGCTCGCCGTCACGTCACCTACGGCGACGCCTAGATCAAATCTTGGGTTCCGACGGGCTATGAGAATGGTCGGCCTATGGCGGCTAGGGTTCGGGAGAGAGAGTGAGGGTTTTGAGATTACGAGGTTATATAGGGTCAGTTTGGGGGGGGGGGGGGGGGGGGGGGGGGGGGGGGGGGATTTAGATTTAGGCCTCGTTTGGTTCACGGAATCATTGGGTTGGAAAAGGAAAGTGATTACTTTCCTATGTTTGGGTGCCAAAGGAATTGAGGAGGAAAGAAAAGTGATTACATTCCTATGTTTGGGTGCCAAAGGAATTGAGGAGGAAAGGAAAGTGATTTCCAATGGAAGAAAAATTATGGGAGAGAGTGATTCCACCCATCCAAGAAAGGAATCACTTTCCCACATTGAAGTATTCACTTTCCTTTACAAATTCCTTGACATTTCCAAACATTGGAAAGGAAAATCAATAGGAATTGTAATTTCCCAAAGGAAAGGAAATGTCAAGGAATTGATTTCATTTTCCTTAGGGTCCATTCTGCGAACCAAACGAGGCCTTAGGGTTTGCAGCTGTGCGTGAGGAAAACGACAAGGAACAGTCGAGATTCTCCTTTTTTTTGGATAAAAAACCCAAGAAATTTTAATAAATTGATTTAAGGCTAAAAATTGATATTTGAGCTGCAAAAATCCCAATTTAAATTAGAAAAGAAATTCAGGGATTTACATGAACTGCTGTCAGCTGTCATACGTGGACCTTCTGCTCCATGTAAATTCATATATACCAAAACAAATTCTTCATCAACACTACCGAAACAGCATAAGTACCAACTCAAATGTCAATCTTTGTTGCAAGAATCATATATATCCCTTTGCTTCATTTTTTGCAGATTATGAAACCAAACAAATATCAAATTCAAGCTACATACTGCTTTCAAGCCACCAACCCAAAGAGCTAATAAATAGATATGGGAGCTGTAAGATTTCAAAACAATTACTACTTCTGAATAAGTTACACCTACTCAATCTGTTTCCCTGGTTGCAAGGCAAGTTCAGTCCAAAAAAGGGAACAATGAAATTGTATAACTTAAACTGAAAAGTTGTCTTCACATCGGTGGCTTGTTGTTGCCGAGCAGCTGTCCAACCAAGTTTGTTACCTGCAGAAAATTAGTCACCAGTTAGCTGAAAGCCATGAAGGATATTATCACATATGACTAAAATTTGAAGGTGTCATTCTTTGCCAAGCTAAGTTCAGATGAAATTTACTGAGCTGATATTTATGGAAGAGGTTTGAGGTTTTCCCATCAAGGATTATGTGCCTAAATCAGTCTTGAGCATTTAAGCTGAAACTAGGTATTGACATTTTTAGAAGAAAGACGGTATATTTCTAAAGGTTTGATGAACAAGCAACATCGTGACAGAACATTTTTAACGATACATGAAGATCTGGCACGAGCAGATGCCGTTCATTTCCTCCTCTGCATGCCATCAGGTTAACATATTGTACTGGCATTGTATGAAAAATGTCAGTGTATGAGCATTTTACATAAATGTTATTACCAAAATCATCCTATAGGCTATAGAACTGGTGTTGCTAAGCGTAGCATTTTTCACTTGTAAATCGGAGACTAATATCTTGTCAAGTATGTGTTTTGTCAAATGGGCCAAATTATTCTAGCATGACATAGAGACATGAAGCTAACTGGGTAACTTAATAGATGAACATCTTTCTAGTCGGATTGCAAATGTAGTATAGTTTGTTCCCTCAAAAAAACATACCTTAGTTTTAGGATACCAAGTTTCGATTCTCAACAATAATTACAAAAAAAAATACGATTGAGAATAAGATATAGATTGATGAGAAGCTATAACTATGCCATAGGCATCTTTTGCATACAAAGATTTCATATAATGTGAATAAGGTAAGGATCAAGGAACATATAAATCTGAGGCAAATAATTTGGGTATTTAGTTGTTGAAATATATCTGAACTATTTTCCACGATTACTTTATCTAATGTGATTGTTTGAAACATTACTTGCATAGTTGCTTTTCATGTAACACAGGTAGTACCAGTGCCAAGACATAATATATCCCAAAATTACCTGCCAATACTTTGAAACACAGCGATCAATGCAACTGTTCTCACCCATATTAAGCTCAGATTCCTTGTATCTGTGGAAAAACAATGTCACATTCATTGTTTACAGTCTTGTAACACTAATAGGGAAAACGAATCTTTAAAAATATAAAAGTTCTTCTGGATATGTAAAGCTCTATAAATTCATCTCATGAAATGTCGATACATTGGGATATGGACAAAGGAAAAGGAAGATGCAAATCTTGGTCTTGCACTTGAGGTTGAAGTGTATCTAGAAAGAGTTCATAGCACGAAACATGAGCAACAAACTTAAACAAGAGATGAACTCAGTATACCTTTTCTCTACACATTTGTCAAAGCAAGTGTGAGTGAGCCTGCATCAAGTATTCAAATAATGGTATAAGTTAGTGACTGTTAGTCTGAACTAAAAGGTTACATCACTGAATTTGAATGCTAGTACGTGATAATGCTTAAATATGCTTTCTACCAACAGTATATAGTCGCAAGTGTGCGTGATTGTGTGTGTGTGTGTGAGAGAGAGAGAGAGAGAGAGAGATGATGATGATGATGATGATGATGATGATAATGGCTTACAGATCTATTTGTTATCTATCAAGTTATTAGAAGCCAGACTTGACACAACGTAAGATATGGTGTCCCCATTTCCATTTTTCTAGAGACATGCATATATTTGGTAAATCCTGTCAGCAAAGTGTTACTCTATTAATTTCTGAAGTATGAATCCACAAGAATGGGTTCTTTGAGGCAGTGGAAAAGGATTCTAAGTGAGAGTTTGTCTCTCATCTCTCAGAACCACCCAAACAGACTTAGAGAAAGAGAGAAGTCGGCATAGAAAGCACGGCCGGCCCTGAACTCGTGGGGGACCAGGACGAACTTTCAAAATAAGGCCACCATACATAATGTAAAAAAAAATTTAAAAACTTAAGAAAAAGGGTAAACCAAGAATTGAACTTAGAACCTTTAGTATACAAGTCTAAAGTACTAACCACTACACCACAATAACTTTATGTTTAAAATGGGCCCATGTTATATACTAGTTCTATTTGAGATACAAAATTGTTATCATATTTATTTTTAAACTAATTATTTTGGGTCCCTTATGATCCGTGGGCCCTGGGCGGTCTGGGCCAGGGCCGGCCCTGATAGAAAGAAGGGAGAAAGCAGAGAAAAAAAGAAAGAGAAGAGAAGCTATCACAACCAACAAGCAAGGAAGTGGTTAATCATGTTTATGTGGGTTTGACCTTGTAGGCTCTAAGGCAAGGTTCGCAATATCGGTATTGGACCCTTCCTATGAGTATTTTGATTGGTGGTATCGGCGTTTTCGGATCGGAGTATCATATTTTTTTGGTATCGGGAAACAAATAATTACTGGAAAAAAGAAAGAGAAGAGAAGCTGTCACAACCAACAGGCAAGGAAGTGGTTAATCGTGTTTATATGGGTTTGACCTTGTAGGCTCTAAGGCAAGGTTCGCAATATCAGTATTGGACCCTTCCTATGAGTATTTTGATTGGTGGTATCGGCGTTTTCGGTTCGGAGTATCATATTTTTTTGGTATCGGGAAACAAATAATTACTAATATATTATTAAAATTTTAGAAAAACAATATTTTATGTATTTAGGCATAATTTTAAGTATTCAGGTGTTGTTTTTAGTAATTTGGAAATTAAATGAAATAGTACTCACCCTTGCCGATTGGTTTACCTCCGATATATAAGTTTTCTTTTTTACATGCTTTCACAACCTTATTAATTGGTCTTTTTCATTTAATTTTCTTTGCCAAATTGACTGGAAAAAAGAAACTCAATGTCAGTATCGATTAATATCGGTATCGGTCGCTATCGGATCGGCACGTGCAAAACCGTATCGGTATCGGCCGTATCGGGTCCGTGTCGGCCGATACTGCAAAGTGTGTTCTAGGGTCCTTAAGGATGCCAAATATGATGCATCCAATTCTATTGTACAGGATAATTAGTTCCATGGTTTCATCTAGTACCTTCTGAACTGGAATTATCTATATCCGAACATGTGATTTGTTTTGGTTTCAACTTTCAACCCACCAATTTGACAGGGTTCTTGCTAGAATTGTAAGTATATAAGAAATGCAGCTTAATTACCATTTTTAATACTCCACAATTGATAGGATATTTGGTTTGAATATACCCTCTTTTCTGAATCTAATAAATATTAATCGAGGGTTATGAATTAAATTCTATGATGACATATCCCTTGGGAACAAACTAACATATTTTAATTACAAGGCAATAGAAATATCACACTGACCTTTATCTAGACATAGAATGAGAAAAACAAAAGAAAGAAAAACGAGGTTGTCAAAATCAGTGGATATTATGCCTTAAGAATATACAATATATTATACTGGAAATTGCTGAGAAACCCAATTTCGGGGTTGGTTTGTATGAAAAACCCACCCGCAGGATGGGTTTTATGAAATGCCCAGAATTATATATTTCCACGTTAAATATTCCAAGATTCTCTTTAGATGCTCTGTATTTACAAAATTGCCATCTTTATAATACCATAACTACCCCTCGCACAAACTCAAATTTGGATTGCGATTTTCGTCTTCTTCTTCTTCACGAGAGATCTGAATTCCATTGCTCTCATCTTCAACAGAGATCGCAAAGATCATTCGTAGTTCACTGTACTTTTCTTCAGTCGAACTCCGATCATCGCTCATCATCATCATCATCATCGTGGAGAGATTTGAAGTTTTCCGACGATTAGGTCAATTGTGGAGAGAAGATCTTCTTCTTTTCCATAAGAGTTAGCATCGTTTTGAAAGAAGAACGAAAACTCCTGAATTTTTGTTCCTGACAAATTTTTTTCACAAAAAAAAACAAAAAAATAGGTTTTAGGTTTCTGTCGACTGTTCTCCATCATTCTCCGTGTTAAAATCACGGAGAATGACCATTCTCCGTGCTAAAACCACGGAGAATGGCCTTATCCATGTCAAAATGATGGAGAATGGTCATTCTCCGTGTCAAAATGACGGAGAATGGCTCCGTGTCAAAATGACGGAGAATGGCTCCGTGATAAATGACTGAGAATGGCCATTCTCAGTCATTTTAACATGGAGAACGGTCATTCTCCGTGTTAAAATGACGGAGAATGATCATTCTCCTTGTTAAATTGACGGAGAATGACCATTCTCCGTCATTTTAATACGGAGAATGGTTATTCTTGGTCAATTTAACAAGGAGAATAGCCATTCTCCGTGCTAAAACCACGAAAAATGGTCATTCTCCGTCATTCTAACACGGAGAATGGCTATTTTGTCAATTTAGCAAGGAGAATGGCCATTCTTCGTGGTTTTAGCACGGAGAATGACTATTCCCCGTGTTAAAATCACGGAGAATGACTATTCTCCGTGTTAAAATCACGGAGAATGACCATTCTTCGTGCTAAAACCACGGAGAATGGTCTTATCCATGTCAAAATGACGGAGAATGGCCTTATCCGTGTCAAAATGACGGAGAATGGCCATTCTCCGTGTCAAAATGACGGAGAATGGCTCCGTGATAAAATGACTGAGAATGGCCATTCTCCGTCATTTTAACACGGAGAATGGCCATTCTCCATTCTCCGTGTTAAAATGACAGAGAATGGCCATTCTCCTTGTTAAATTGACGGAGAATGAAATTTTTCGACGAGTTTTTGAAGTAAGGTTTGAAGATTTTTGAGAAGAAAACCTAAATTCGAAAGTGAGCAGCGTATGGAAGAAGAGAAAGTATCGAAATGTTTTTTTAAGAGTAGTTTCGTGGGTGTTTTCAATAAATTAGAAGGACAAAAAGGTCATTCGGAACCCCCTTTATATATTTTTTGCTAATTCTGGGCACGCGATGAAATGTTATTGTGCGGTGGGTTTTTCATAAAACTTTTTCGTTTTTTGGGCATTTCATAAATTTTCCCTATATACCACTGAGGTACCATAATGTTATTAATGATAATGCAACAAGTTTATAGCATTTACCAGGCTCAGAATCCATGAAGTTCAGATTTATCTTACTTGTTAAAAAGTTCTACTCTGTATTCCATTTCTTTCTCGGCCATCCCAAAGATCTGTTTGTTCATAGACAAATACGTAACCTGTCAGAAATGATATGAGAAATGCTACAAATCTTCACCACACACACACTTACAGCTCACTAATATCTATAATCTGACCTTCCCAGTCTTCTCAAGATCAATACAGGCTTTACAAACAAGCCAAATAACAAATTCAAATAGTTTGACAACTTCTGGTGACTTTTTTCTATTTTCTTTTTTTGCAAATCAGAGCATATGAGTGCCCCCACATAACCATAAGGCATTTGTATAAATAAAAAGACCTCTTAAACAAAGCATGCATTACATGACATACAAAATTGGAGTAATATTGCTCAAAATTAGAAGTTGATTGTAAAAATATCAACCTCTAATCAGGAAGAAACCATTCAAATAGCCAAACAAATCATTGAAGAACAAGAGAAACAAGATTCTTAGTGTATTTTTAAGAAGAAATCTTCAACATGTATCACATAACATAATATCTAGTCAACATAAAATTTTAATATCATGGCTAATGTAACTTCTGATCTATTACATTTTGCTTCTTCCTTTTTTCTATCACATAGTCGCTAATCAATGTAAGGAGTGAAAAAGAAGAAGGCAATATTACCTGCTCTTTCTCAAAAGTACTAGGGCCATTGTTGCTAGCTGCCATGGGGATGGCCTTTTACCTGATCAATTACAAGATCACAAGAAGATACGTTATGAAATGATGCATCAAGAAAGAAAAATGAGTACGTGAAAAATACAAAGAACTCAATTCAAATACTTAATTGAAAAGGGAAAGAAAATTCAATTTATAAACCTTTAATGATAGTCCTAGAAAACAGTACAAGATCTTGGAAGATAAAATAACGGTGTAGATGACCTTTTCTAAAGTTTCTGGAAAATATGATTATTAGTACTGATGAAGTAAATAGTTTTCTGAAAGTTGAGCCAAATAATTTTGATGCTCTCACTAACATTAGACTAGAGTAAATTTTTTGCATATTCCATTCTTCTGTCAACAGACGACAAATAGACAATAGAAAGAAGAAAAAAATAACATTACTTGCTATCCTAATAAAATATTGTAATAAACCAAAATTATGCCAGAAAGATTGATGCTTGAATTGATTCAGAACTTTAGGATCACAGCTACTCGGATTCTACAAAGACACATTCATGCTCCTTATAGCCCTCATAGCGCCACACGTTCAGCAATTAAGCTACATAAACTACATGCACTGAATGGTCACAAGCTCGTACTCTTCACAGCTCTTCTTTGCTTGGGCTTCACCTTCCCTTTATCAATAATAGACCAGAGCATAACCCCAAGTTTCCCTTTGATTCAATGTAGTCAAAGGCGCAAGGCGCACTCGAAGCGCAAATGATCCATATTGTCCGAGGCACAATGTGCACTTAAGACGCACGTCCGAGTGAAGTGAGGCGCAAAATAAAAAATAATAAAAATATACATAAATAAATTAGTAACGTAAGAAATAAAACCAAATAACATATTAAAACCAACAAAAATATGTGTCCAACTTTGTCCAACTTTGGCAACCGTGGAAAGGGTTACCTCCCTCCCACTTGTACGAGGTAACGACTATCTTCCTGCCTCAATTTAAAAAAAAAAAAAAAAAAACATAAGGCACGCATTTTCTTGGTTGCGCCTTGTTGAAAGGCGCACCCAAGGGGCGTCTCGCCTAGTGAAGTGTGAGACGCATATGTTGTGCCTTGCTCCGAGGCGCGCCTTCGACTACCATGCTTTGATTTTCCCCATTTCCTCGGCATGTAAAGAACAGTAGGGATATCGTCCCCGACAGCATGCTAAGCCAAAAATGAGCCTATGGCTGCACATGCCTTGGCAACTGCTAACCTTCCTCGACCCCATATAAAATTTCAGGTCCTCGAGTCCTTCGAGAAAGAATGAGCCATGTTGCGAACTAAGAAAACCCTGACGGAACTTCTCATTATGTAGATATCAAGACACAAAGGCAGGTGGTAAGGTCTGTCGGCATCCGCAGACCTATTCCCCGGCAACGCGAGTTCCGCTCGGGAGGGCATAGCATAACTCGGAACGAGGAAACAAGTGTCCGGATTTATCACATTCTATAGATATTCCGATCCGGTCAACCGTCTAATATTAAATTAGGATTACAAAAAAGTAAAGGATGAACCCACCACCAACTGCATCGACTTCTCTAGGCATTACGTCCATAGATTGTTATCGACAAATTCGATCGATGTTAACACCTCCTAAGCCACAATAATCACTGGGGCTGAACAAAGTGGTAGCAGATCTATATCATTCTATGGAAAATTTGGGGGTTTTCTGAAACTACTACCAAGTGTTTGTAAATTTGCTTCAATGTCAGCAAATCATTGCCATGTTAATTTTATACGAAGATTAAGGTTTCTTATTCTAATTTAAAAAGAAAACAACATTATATATATATATGGAACAGTAGAGAGAAAAAAAGATGGAACCTGATGATGAAGAAGAGGAGGAAGTGCTGTAAGTCTGTGGAAGCGGGAGGGAAGGAAGAACAAGGCTAGGGTTTTAAGACTATAACATGGGACTCTTTTAGGACTGTCGATGGTGATGGGTAGCCCGATAACCCGACCCGATTGTTTTAGAATGGCCCGAAATTCTTATTGGTTAGGGTCTGGTTAATGGTTATATAGCTTCAACTGACCCAGAAATCCGATTAGAGAATCCGAATCCACAACTCCATCATATTTGTAAGGGATATTTTAGCAAATATCCTCATTCATAATATAAAATCTAACATAGACCTCTATTATTTTAAAAAATTAGCAAATGTTCTCATTCTTTTGTGTTGAACAAATAAAATTTTAAAATATACCCTCACTTTTTAATCAATTTTTGGCTGATCTACACAAAAAAGAGCATTTCCTAATTTTTTAAAATAGTGAAAGTATATGCTACTTTTTATATTTTGAATGAAGGCATATGCTCAAGTATCCCTATTTATAACTATATGTTATGTATGAAAATTACCTAAATGATTGACGAAACATAAATCAGACAGAATTTTGAAGAATTTTTTTTTATAGAGAAATTTGACACTAGCCCGAACCTGTATATCTCAAAGGGTTGAGTCCGTATCTTACGCAAATCAGACCAATTTGCCAACCCTAATTTATTTAGTACGTTTTTTTATTACTGTTAGTGCCGGAGCACAATTTTTCGATGGAAAACTGAGAAGATGAAACAATTGTAAAAACAATGTTCCAACGCAACACTTCTAGGAAGGTTGCGCAAGTATAACGAAGATCTAAAAAGATCTCGTTTTAGTATTACGAGAATCTAAAAAGATTTTGTAATCCACAACAATCGATCGTAGTACTTCTAAAAAGAAGATACAATCTGAATTACTGGCTGCAATGAAGAAGGCGACTGGCGAAAGATGGAAGAACTCCTGCTGGGGTGAATAATCACCGTTGCTCAAAGCTTTATTAGCCCTACACGAACAGCTTCCAGGAACCAGTAAGTTCGTCGGAGAACTTGGAACACTCATGCTCTTCTGACTCCTCGGATGGACACGAACTCCCGTGCAAAAGCAACGCTGGTGCGGTGCCTTTCCTCTCTCTCGAAGGCTACTGGAAGATCAGAACTGTGTTAAAGAACACTTCTGAATTCTCTGTTAACTTGTGTTAAAAAATACTTCGTAAACTTTCTGTGGTGGCTTCTATTCCTTGTGTATATCTAGCCTTGAGAGAGAGAGGATGCCTTGTATAGGCCCTGCAGCAACTGTTCGGTTACCACAAAGTTAGGGACGTGGTAAAAATCACCCCGAACATGTAGCAACCGCCCAGAACATGCAAACGCACGTTCTGCTGCAAGTTGCGCCAACTGCGTGCACCCTGCGCTCCTTGCACTCCGCGCACTGAGCCACTTGCGCCAACCTGCGCCACTGCGCAACCTGCGCGACCTGCACCACCTTGCGCCACTCGCGCAACGTGCGCCACGCGCGCAACTTGCGCAACGTACGCAACGTGCACAACCAGCGCAACCGGCGCAACCTGTGCGCAACCTGACGCGCATCCTGGTGTGCAACCTGGCGCGCACCCTGGTCGTTCAACCTGTGGCGCGCAACGTGGCAGCGCAAGTGGCTCGCACAACAAGCGCAACTAAAGCGCACTATGCGCCTAGCGACGATGCTGACGTGCTAAGTGCAAAGTGCGCCAACAAAATGCCACATTACGCCTCATGAGCCCATGAGCCCAAGTCCGAGTCGCTAAGCCCCTACGGGGATTAGCTCCCATGGAAATAAATTTCCCAAGAGCAAAAAGCATGAATGCTTTCAATTGTTGATTTAGCCTTTTTCCTATTAGAAAAATAACCCCACATGGCACACCCATTGTCACGTCCCGCTCCCGCAGGAGCGATCGTCCTCGCTAAGGCGTGATGCCGCACGGGCCTAGGTTGCGCCCGTGCAAGGCTAAGTTCAGAAACGGCCGATTTGAGCTAGGCCACAGAGTCGCACAGAGTGTCCCCATTTGCAGCGGAAAGTAAATGAACACAAATTGAAATGAATTCAAACTCTTTATTGACTTTCAAAAAGTTTACAAGCGGCGCTAGGCCGAGTTTACAAGTCTCTCAAGCTCTCTCTCTCTGAAACATAAAAGGCGTGCCAAGTGGCTTACAAGATGGAATGATTCATGGCGATGTTCTGATACATTATGTCCTGTATATGGTGCTCCAGCTCCTTGTAACGCTCCAAGGCTCCAGAGGTAGCTCCGCGCCTTAGCACGTTCGAGGAACGCTCTGCACCCGCCGACGTTTCCTGCTTCCTGTAAGCAGACTGTGGGGTTATCAGTACATTGTTATGCACTGGTGGGGAGGCTAGCTCGCCCACAATGCTATCATTACCAAACACGTTCTATTTACTTTTGTGCATCTCTATCATTCATTGTCTTTCTAATCTTGCCTTAGGATCAATTTCATGGCATATTTCATAGCCTATCTCGTGTTGCCAATTTCAAGTGTCGCATGGAAATACATGCACGACTTACCCATACTTACCATCCGGCCTTCCATGTCCAAAGTAAACCAAGTTAGTCAACAATTCATAGGAAATAACTTAATGTGATTCATGTGAACTTTCAATGTCAAGGGCGTGTCTCTGCCTCGGGTCCTAGCGCGTCGTAGGCGTGTTTTCTAACTCCTTTGCCGAAGTACTTTTGATCATTTGTATGTTACATTCAATGTATGTTCAGAGGGTGCTTCATTAAGTTAACTTAGATTACTTTGATTTCAATGCAAGGACTTGCACGTGGATTGCCACCAGCAAAGCCCACTTAAATCTATATGCACCGGTCGCTGGCATGTCAGCCATTTTGGACATTATCCCCTGTGGCATTCTCATCTATCAAGCGTGATGGCTGGTACATCTTGATAGACTATTGAATAATCGGCCCTACATTTGGTTATGTGCCCATGCCCGCATACCTGTCCGCCCGTAGGCCATGATTCCGCCTAGGCCGGCCACGAAATCGTCGTTCGTTGCCATTGGAATCCCTTTTCACTCGTGCACGAGCCGTCCACGACCATTTCGTATTTTATTGTCATTTTAACTTAACGGCTGTCTCCGAGCCGTAGGCTAACCCTTAGCCACAATGTGTTATCGACCAGGTTGGCGTCCGTGCAGCGTGGGTAGCGAGCCCCGTTGCACGTGCCCGTCACACCTGTCGCTAACCATTCTTTTCTCTCTTATCTTTCATTCATTTATTCCTTTCTTTCTTTCTTTCACTTGTTCGTTCGTTCATCGATTCATTCACGTATTCATTCTTTCATTGATTCATTCATTCATTTATACATTTTGCAACTCCCTGTGCGGGAGTCGCCTTGGCGACCCATCGGTCCCATAGTCTTTCAATGTTGTTATACTCTACTCGGAACGACTATATTGATAGTCTTCCCGTTTCATTGTTGTAACCCATTCATTGTTTCATTGTTGAACGCATAAGGAACTTAAACGTAAGCTTGTGCCGTAGCACGAGCGTGGAGCACGGTACGAGAGTTCTCATATTTTCTATGTTTCTTTCCATATTCTATACAAGCATACAAGATGGGATTAATCCCTTAGCTAGGTGCGTTGAGTCATTCATTTATTAGCATGCGCGGTGTTATCGCCTAGCGATTCTATCAATAGTGTCCGTATTGTTATGTGTCTAGGCTAAGCAAAGACGGGTTCATCGGAGCCACCCACCTTAGCGATGTTCGCATCGGCCGAGCGATACTCCGAGCGCGCCCTTGAAAGTCTAAGTCTGGATTCATCTTGACGGGCCAATGTAAGCCTTGCATCGATTCTTCATCAGGTCGATGCCAACTCTTCGGGTCGTCGGCTCGTTCGAGCCGTTGTACTTGCCGTTTGAATCTGCGTTTCGCTAGGGCGGAGCGGGTCATTACATAATACACCACTCAAAACAAGTCTCGTCCTCGAGACTTCCCGAGTGCAGGTCATCCTACCATTCCTTTAACTCGTGTCGTCGTGTTTCTTAAACAATTCTATTGAACGGCTCTATCGTTCGATGGCATCGAACTATGCGCGGTTATCCTTCCAAGTTTTATGTTGCATGCGTTTGATGAATTTTATCGAATGACTGTCCATTCATTTTTGACTTGATGTTACTTATTCAATCGTCGAGTTTCTTCGAATTGGTTGCTATTTTTTCGTGTCATGGGACCGAAACGGCCGTACGAGGTGCGTTGAAATTCTCAAACACGAGAGTCGTAGGCTGAGGCAAAATCACTTTCGTTTATGTGCATCGCAACACATACTTGCAGCTGCATTCGAGTTCATCATATCGCTGAGTTTGGATCGTGCACGTATC
Organism: Iris pallida; assembly: GCA_029216955.1. Lineage (NCBI taxonomy): Eukaryota > Viridiplantae > Streptophyta > Magnoliopsida > Asparagales > Iridaceae > Iris > Iris pallida. Next base: position 16,009,171 of record JANAVB010002397.1, on the reverse strand, counting down.
CAAGGCGTCCCATGAATACGTATATTTCAACAAAGCTTAGCGACTAACGAAGTCGGACAAGCTACTTGTGATAGTTTTGATTTGCCGATCGCTTTGCTAACTTCGATTTAAAACCGAACTCATGTGTGTATCACATATCGTTTATCTCGGTCCTCGAGATAATTCGATTCGCTTCTCAAGCGCTCTTGTCAACGAAATCAATACGATTTCTTCTTAGCGGAGTCGACTAAGTCTAAGTAATTCCCGTCCGATTCGAGACCAAGTATTGCACTATTATCGAGTACGTCTTCCGACCTGTCACGCCCCAGAACCAGAATACTGGAGAGCGGGGGCAGACATAGCCAGCTACGTATAATGAAATGGGATCCACTCCACTATACGGTCACGGCTGTCTAGATATATGAGGGTTTATCTGCAAGCCATCAGTCTTCTATGGTCAATAACAAGCCTAGTGTCTCAATCACAAGCAAGTAAGTAAATGTTACAAGATGTAAGATCACCAAATATACAATAGTAAGGCGTCCCAAATATTACATATTCAGCTGATCATGAAGCTAGTCATTACAAAATGTGAGGACTAGCAAGAGTTTTAGTCATACATGATCAACCCTAGGTTGCCAATTATGTTACAGCCCGTAGGCAGACAATAAGTAAAATGTACACGAGCTAACACTGGCTCGGGGGCTAAACGCCTCAAAAGAATAATTTTACAATAGAGTGGGAGAGCAAAAATAAACCCACTCGTTGCCCTGGTTACGCCTGGTGTTCACCATCGGGCTGGAAAACCGGTAGATCCTCTGGAGCTGCTCTGGTATCTGGCCATACAAAAGCAGCTTGGTCAGATCCCGGAAAGAGCAAGTGCCACAAAGGAGGCTTCACTTAAGAACTAAAACTAGCAATCGGCATAAGAGTATAATTATATAGTAAGAGACCATAATTTAAGAAAAAGCATGACAGGTGAATATAAAAGACAATCTTGTACAGAATCAATAAAACACAGGACATATTGGAAAAGCATGACAGGATGATATACGATGAGATAACCATGGGACTATTCAGATAACCAGGTTACAACCCGTAAACCAAACAAGGACCAGGGTTGTAACCCTTCGTCTGAACAGAACTTGGTTTCTTCCACCATTTATCAGCAAGATAAATATAAGAAATCTGGTCATGTAACAATCTTGTACAAGATCAAGACAAGACTAGACTGATCGAAGTCCATCCAACATTCACGACCAAGCAATAAGTACGGCTTGATACTTTAACTGACTAGGGTTATCACAAGCCTAGTTACTAGCAAGATGCAGCGAGATTATTCCAAGTCCAGTTACCCGCCTGCTGCTACCTGAGTGACCCCAGCAAAGAAAAGGAAAAAGATAGCATGATATAGAAGACACACTGTAGTAAGATATATGTGTCCTAAGGAAGTGTCACACTCGACGGAGGGCTGGGTATGCGCTCATCTCGACGGATAGCAACAAATCCCTAGTATAAATATATATATAAGGCTGGGATCAAAGGGGCAACAGGTAACTGGAAAAGTCTCTCCATGAACTACTGGATTATTTTAGTAATTAGCCTTAGTCCATTTCAGTGGGTAACCCTGACCGTGGTACTCAGGGGTCCCTGTCCTAGACATGATGCAAGACAAGACGGATTCATTTGTACAAGCACAATTGTCCACGGTGTCCAGGTCATTCATACTTATCATGTCAGGCAGCCGTCGCAACGGCTTTACCAGGAGTATCATGTCAGGTTTATCATGTCAAGAGTGCGCCACGGCGGGCCACTATCAAGAATTATCATGCCAAGTTATCATGTCAAATTATCAGGTCAAGTCTATTTGTCAGGAGTGCACCACGGCGGGTCACTATCAAGTCATGGCAGTTATCAAGGGGAAGAGAAACTTGCACAATTAAATAATAATATATTTATAATATATATATATATATATATATATATATATATATATATATATATATATATATATTCTTGAAGCTAAGGAGAAACTCTACAACTTTCATGTTGGGAGTGGGAAGAAATTCTAACCACAATTCAAGCAAATAAAATATTTAAACAATCAAAGTGGACCCCATGCGGCCCAAAAGTGGGAGAACCTACATGCGGCCAAAGAGAGTGGGAGGCCACCCATGCGGCCAGCCAAAGCTTATGCGGCCAGAAAATAACTGAAGGGGCCATGCGGCCAGCAAAAAATATTCATGCAACCAGAAAAGACAAAGAGAGTGGGACCTGCAATAAATGCAAGCTTCCACTCAAGCAAAAGGAAAAGGGACACATGGCCACTCCAGTAGAGGTCATGTGGAACTCAACAATTAATGCAGCAAGGAAGAAAGTTCACGTGAACCATTTAATTGATGATCCACGTGAGGCAATGATTACATGTATATAATAAGCTAATGCATGCAATTATTTAATGAAAAGGCCATGCGGCTCATATATTTCCATGCACATGCTAATGCTAGCAAGAGCAATTACATGCGGCTATATACAAATCTCATGCGGCCCACGTAAAATTTTTCCCATGCGGTCAACCACAAATTTCCATGCGGCTCACTTAAGCCAAGCAAATGCTTAGGCCAAAATTTAATGCATGCTGGACATGCATTTCTAAGGCATTCAAAGTTTTTAAATATGCAAATCTATATGCGGCCATACAATTGAAGCAAGCAAGCAAGGCTTGCTAGAAGAACCCATGCGGCTAGGCATTGATTGCTACTCATGCGGCTACATTCAATAATAGGCCCAGCAATTGCTTTAAGGTGAATGCAACATTAAATGCTATTTACCATGGGCCTGGAATTGCTTTTAAGTCTAATTAGCATTTAATGCTTAGTATAAAGCATGAAAAATGCTTTTCCAGGAAAGCATTTAAAGCTTAAATGACATTTAAAGCTTATTATAAAGCATGGGAATGCTTTTCCAGGAAAAGCATTTAAAACTTGAATGGCTTTTAATGCTTATAATGCAAGCATGCAATGCTTCCATCTCATGCGGCTATGCTTCCATCCCATGCGGCTATGCTTCCATCCCATGCGGCTATGCTTCTTTGCATGCATTATTACACCACTACATGCGGCTAAGGCTTGGCATTTCCAAGCAAAATACATATTTGTGCGCTAATGTATTATTTCTAATGCTTAGTCTCCATGCGGCTCATTTTTATTTCATATGCGGCTAGCTACTGTGGATTGCATGCAGGCAAGGAAATATTAAAAGTAAGTAATATTTAAGAGCAAGCCATACGCGGCTCACTTGCATGCTGGTGTATGCAATATTTAATGCATGCATGCAATTAATGATTGCAAGGCCATGCGGCCAGAAAACCACTTGCCGCAAGAAATAGTCATGCGGTCAAGTACTGTTCTTCTCCTCAATTCAGAGAAGAAAAACACCATGAAGCCATACTTCCAAGCTCCATAATTCCATCATCCAGAGTCCAAATTCGAACTTCCATAGGTCAAAATGGGACAGAATAAAATTCTCTACAACATGGAACCATCAAAACTTGAAAATAATAAGGTTAAACAGATCAAACCCAAGAAAATCCGAAAATACCACAAAACTAGATCTACAAGAATTTAACCATGGAAATAAAAAATGCTAAGTACTAAAGTGGTTTAGAAACACATGAGAAAGACAATAGAACAATAAAAATGGGGTTCCTCCATGAAGTAAGATGCACTTGCCTAAGCTCTCTCTCTCTCTCTCTCTCTCTCTCTCTCTCTTGGTAGGTGAAGAGTAAAGATGGAGAAAAAGAAATGAGTAATGAGTAATAATGGAAGAGAGAGAGTAGGATTGATATTTATGGTGGGAGTGGTGGTAGGTGGGAGTGGTTCTCCACATAAAACCAAACCAACCCACAAAATCGAACCAAACCAAGCCAATGCAATCCCATGAGGAACCATGCTAATGCAACATACAAAAATAAAACCAAAGGCTAACTAATTATGACAAACCAAAAATATGAGCCCGAAATACGTACACGTATTCCCAATACGTAATACGAACTACGGGCATTACACGACCAATGATTCAATTCGTTATTCCAACTTTACTTGCGCATCATCCATCCCTATCATTCCCTTTGTTTGGGGCCAATCTCGTCGTCGTTCACGCACACTCCCAGTTCCCCGTCCTACTCTAAGTCTTATTTTCCAAAGTCTATCGTCCGTCCAGACGATACTCTAATATCAATCTCACAGGTTCAATCACTCAGTATAGGGTCGTCCGCCTATCCGCTAGGCTATTACTTTTCGAGGCTAAGTCAATATCAGGATTGGAATCACAGTTCCCCAACAATAATGCCAACACTGACCCCAATCCTAGGGTCAAACCAAAGTCGGTAGTATGGGGGGTTTTCTACCCAAGCTCGCGTCACTCAGATTTCTAAACATCGAGCACGATCACCTATTCGTATTAATGTATTCGTTGCGCATATTCGAATCCATTAAATCACCCAATCGACATACTTCACATATCCATTCTAACTAATTCTTGTATTCAATCACGAGGTCATCCAGCTCGACAATACATTGCTCCTCAATCTCACACGAGTCCGATTATTCACGGCGGTTCATGAATCACCATGCAACGCTCCCGCGGAATAATCATTCTCATCGGGGCGTAACTCTTGTTTGAGTTTTAGACTAACCCATTCTCGATACACGGATTGGACCTACTCAATCCTCAAGTTTAATTCTTCAAGCACATAAATTCATTCTCGAGTCCACCTTCACGTCAAACCACAGTCGAAGCAATCAGATTGCTACGCCATCCAAGTTCAATCACTTCCGCTGTATGAATCACCATATCAGCGCTCACGCGGAGTGATCATCCTAATCCGGCGCGACGTATGTGCGAGGCTGGAGTTGCGCTCGCATAAGACAAGAACGTCAACGTTATGGTTGTCAACGAAGCAAATCTAAGCATTCTCATTTTCATCCAAGCCAAATCAATTCGACAGTCTGACCGTCATGCGTTCAACTAGAAAATCCTCGGGCCAAGTCTATCTTTTCCTCGACACATTTTTAACATCCCAAGTATAGCATCCAACGGAACAATGACATTTGCACGATCGTTATTCGCCGAGTCAGAGTACCCCCGAGTTATCGTATATCGATTTTTGATACGCCTCAATACCATCGACGATATGCGTAACCTGACGATCTTCCTTTGCAACCGATTTCGAGTCATACGTTGATGCTGTTGTCCGAGTTAGATATTCCACAATTTTATTTAATATTCAAGATCAAGTTCAACTGCTATTCCTCAAGCTAGTTTCAAGATCGTTGTTCAAACTCAAGTCATAATTCATTTGAATCAATCCGAAATCGTACGCGCGATCATCTAAGTTTCCTCGATCACGACCATTCATTTTTATTCATCGTTCCGAACAATTTTCTAACTCGCGTTGTCCAATAACAAGTTGTCCAGCGATATCTCGTTCGGGACTTTTGAAGTCACGACCAACTAAGCGTGACACGTTCTAAGGCTTTGCACGATCGCATCGCTTGCCGACATACTCGTACTATCCGTAAATCCTTTAGTCTTGCTCGAACAATTTCTATGACGCCCATACACCACTCAGGTTTCGAGCCACTCGACTAGTCGTCGACACTCATTTTTATTCTTTTTCGAAGCTATCACATACACCACTCGGAGTCAAGTCATTCTACAAATCCTCAAAAGATCATTCGACTCCCAATCGATGTGTTCAATCGCACGTTCGTCCATTCCTCCAAGTCTAAGAACCATCTCTCGTGCTCGCTTTAGCGTCGGTGAAGTAGCGTCTCTATCAACATACGTTCTAAGTCTCTCTTATTCTCGTCCAAGCGATAGTCAATCTCGCTCGCAACTCGTTTGCACCATAAAGTCTAGGTGCGCGATACTCGGCACAACTTAGCCAAAAGGCTGCGTGCATAACCATCCCGTTCGAACTATACTTCGGTCTCGCGTACTCGTTCGCTATTGTCAGCATAAGGTTATTCAAGCACGCCTTGCGTTTGCTAACTCTTAGCATCGGTTCCTTCTAACTCAAGTACGTCGTGGTTCGGCACAAAGGCCTTCGCCTAGCGATCCCGTTCAACCGAGTACTTGTACGAGCTTTTGAAAATATTAGACTTATTGTATGGAACATCCCAAGGCACAACGAGAGAGAGCGTACCCATCTTTTGTTTCCAACCGAGCTTTCAAAACTGAGAAATTGACGTGAAGTCCAAGGACGTAAAGCCGTGCTCTGATACCAATCTGTCATGCCCCGCTCCCGCAGGAGCGATCATCCTCGCTAAGGCGTGATGCCGCACGGGCCTAGGTTGCGCCCGTGCAAGGCTAAGTCCAAAAACGGCCGATTTAAGCTAGGCCACAGAGTCGCACAGAGTGTCCCCATTTGCAGCGAAAAGTAAATGAATACAAATTGAAATGAATTCAAACTTTTTATTGACTTTCAAGAAGTTTACAAGTGGCGCTAGGCCGAGTTTACAAGTCTCTCAAGCTCTCTCTCTGAAACATAAAAGGCGTGCCAAGTGACTTACAAGATGGAATGATTCGTGGCGATGTTCCGATACATTATGTCCTGTATATGGTGCTCCAGCTCCTTGCAACGCTCCAAGGCTCCAGAGGTAGCTCCGCGCCTTAGCACGTTCGAGGAAAGCTCTGCACCCGCCGACGTTTCCTGCTTCCTGTAAGCAGACTGTGGGGTTATCAGTACATTGTTATGCACTGGTGGGGAGGCTAGCTCGCCCACAATGCTATCATTACCAAACACGTTCTATTTACTTTTGTGCATCTCTATCATTCATTGTCTTTCTAATCTTGTCTTAGGATCAATTTTATGGCATATTTCATAGCCTATCTCGTGTTGCCAATTTCAAGTGTCGCATGGAAATACATGCACGATTTACCCATACTTACCGTCCGGCCTTCCCTGTCCAAAGTAAACCAAGTTAGTCAACAATTCATAGGAAATAACTTAATGTGATTCATGTGAACTTTCAATGTCAAGGGCGTGTCTGTAATGACCCGCTCCGCCCTAGTGGAACGCCGATTCAAACGGCAAGTGCAACGACTCAAACGAGCCGTCGACCCGAAGAGTTGGCATCGACCTGATGAAGAATCGATACAAGACTTACATTGGTCCGTCAAGATAAATCCAGACTTAGACTTTCAAAGGCGCGCTCGGAGTATCGCTCGGCCGATGCGAACATCGCTAAGGTGGGTGGCTCCGATGAACTCGTCTTTGCTTAGCCTAGACACATAATAATACGGACACTATCACTAAAATCGCTAGGCGATAACACTGCACATGCTAATAAATGACCCAACGCACCTAGCTAAGGGATTAATCCCATCTTGTATGCTTGTATAGAATATGGAAAGAAACATAGAAAATATGTGAACTCTCGCACCGCGCTCCACGCTCGTGCTAAGGCACAAGCTTACGTTCTAGTCCCTCATGCGTCCAACAATAAAACAATGAATGGGTTACAACAATGAAGTGGGAAGACTATCAATATAGTCGTTCCGAGTAGAGTATAGCAACATTGAAAGGCTATGGGACCGATGGGTCGCCAAGGCGACTCCCGCACAAGGAGTTGCGTAATGTATGAATGAAAGAGTAATCAAATAAGTGAATGAATGAATCAACGAATGAATGAACAAGTGAAAGAAAGAAAAGAAAGAATGAATAAAAGATAAGAAGGACAGAAATGGTTAGCGACAGGTATGACGGGCACGTGCAACGGGGCTCGCTACCCGCGCTGCACGGACGCCAACCTGGTCGATAACGCATTAAGGCTAAGGGTTAGCCTACGGCTCAGAGACAGCCGTTAAGTTAAAAAGATAAGTTAATACGAAATGGTCGTGGACAAACGGCACGGGCGAGGGGTGGCGATGCCGTGGCCGTGAAGAAAAGGGATTTTCGCAGCATGATCAAAGTGTGAAGGACTTGCCGGTCCGGACGAAAATCAAAGTTTAGCTTACGGGCTGCCTGAGTGCGGGCTTGGCCATCAGGGGACGTAAGGTCGAGTATTTCAAAAGACTATCAGGGTGTACCAAGCCGCACGCCATGATAGGTGAGGAAATTACCAAGGAGAAAACATGTCTAAATTGGCTTGTAGTGCCAGCGACCGATGCATGTAGATTAAGTGGACTTTGCTGGTGGCGATCCATGTGCAAGTCCTTGCATTAAAATCAAAGTAGTCTAAGTTAACTAAATGAAGTGCCTTATGAATATGCTTGAAATGTAACACACCAAATGAAAATAAGAAATTCATACAAGTGAGTTAGATAACGTACCTACGACGTGCTAGAATCCGAGGCAGGGACACGCACTTGACATCGAAAAGTTTATATTGAATTGTGACTAACTTGGTTTACTTTGGACAGGAAAGGCCGGACGGTAAGTATGGGTAAGTCGCACATGTATTTTCATGCGACACTTGAATTTGGCAACACGAGATAGGCTATGAAATATGCCATGAAACTGATCCTAAGGCAAGATTAGAAAGACAATGAATGATAGAGATACACAAAAGTAAATGGAACGTGTTTGGTAATGATAGCATTGTGGGCGAGCTAGCCTCTCCACCAGTGCATAACAATGTACTGATAACCCCACAGTCTGCATACAGGATGCAGGAGACGCCGGCGGGTGCGGAGCTTCCTTCGAACGTGCTAAGGCGCGGAGCCAACTCTGGAGCCTTGGAACGTTGCAAGAAGCTGAAGCACCCTATACAGGACATAATGTATTGGAACATCGCCATGAATCATTCCATGTTGTAAGCCACTTGGCACGCCCTTTTATGTTTCAGAGAGAGAGCTTGAGCGATTTGTAATATCGGCCTAGTGCCGCTTGTAAACTTCTTGAATATTAATAAAGAGTTGAATTTGCTTCAATTTGTGTTCATTTACTTTCCGCTGCAAATGGGGACACTCTGTGCGACTCTGTGGCCTAGCTCAAATCGGCCGTTTCTGGACTTGGCCTTGCACGGGCTGTCACGCCCCAGAACCAGAATACTGGAGAGCGGGGGCGGACATAGCTAGCTACGTATGATGAAATAGAATCAATCTCACCATACGGTCACGGCTGTCTAGATATGTGAGGGTTTATCTACAAGCCATCAGTCTCTTAAGGTCATAAAATAGCCTATTGTCTCAATCTCAACCAACTAATAATAATTACAAGATGTCAGATCTCCAAATACATAAATATAAGGCGTCCCAAATATTACATATCAGATGATCATGAAGCTAGTCGTACAAAATATAAGGACTAACAAGAGTTCAGTCATACATGATCAACCCCCGGGGCTTGTCAATCATGTTACAGCCCGTAGGCAGACAATAAGAAAAGTGCAATACGAGCTAACACTTGCTCGTCGGCTAAACGCCTCAACAGAATAATTTACAATATTACAGTGGGAGAATAAAAAGAAACCCACTCGTTGCCAAGGTTCCGCCTAGTGGTCACCATCTGGCAGGAAATCCGGTAGATCCTTTGGTGCTGCTCCGGTATCTGGCCATACAAAACCAGCTGGGTCAGACCCCAGAAGAGCAAGTGCCACAAAGGAGGCTTCACTTAAGGACTAAAACCAGCAAATCATTAGCATTCAACATGTAAGAAAACAATAAGTAACACAGATTGGGGTTCGCGTACTACCAATGCACTTGTCCCAATCAGAGAAAATAATTAAGAGAAGCATCATGTTAAATAAAATATAGCTAGACAATATATATGAAAAGAAGACAATGATGAAAGTGACAATGAAGGGTACAATCAGGATAGTACAATCTGGAGTGACAATAGGGTTCAAGCATTATAGTGACAATCTGGAGTGACGATCATTATAGTGATAATCTGGAGTGACAATCATTCAATCATGCTGGTACAATCTTGCAATCGATCACTTCTAGGCAATACTATACTGGACTAGACTCCATCCAATCAATCACGGCCAATCATTGCCTACGGCTTTCTACATTAACTAACTAGGGTTATCACAATCCTAGTTACTAGCAAGATGCAATGAGATGCTCCAAGTAGTCACAGGCCCTGCAGCTACCCAGGTTATCCAGGCAATCATTATAGTGACAATCCAGAGAGTTCAATCATTAAAGCGTCAATGGAAGGAGAGTGCAAGACAATAGAGTTCAATCATTAAAGTGACAATCGAGAGTGCCCCACATGACAGTGGGCTGGAAATGTGCCCTACTCGTCGGCAGGCTACAAGTCCAAACATTTGCGGCCGGAATAACGGGGTCGCCTGTAACTGGGGAACATCTCTTCATGACTAGTAGATTATTCTAGTTATTAGCCTTAGTTTATTTCAATATGTACCCCTGACCGTGGTACTCAGGGGTCCATGCCCTAGACATGATGCGAGACAAGACTGGTTCATTTATACAAGCACAATCGCCCACGGTGTCAAGTCATTATACAGGTCATGTCATGTCAAGTAGCCGCCGCAACGGCTTATCGAGATATAACATGTCAGGTTATCCGGTCAAGTATACTAGTCAGGAGTGCGCCACGACGGGCCACTATCATGTCATGTCAGGTTACTGGTCGAGAGCGCACCACTATGGGTCATCATCAAGTCAGGTTGTCATATCAAGTCTATCATGTCAAGCCAATCATGTCAAGTTATCATTCCAAACATATTAAATAAATTCGTGATTTCAAGTTCATGACAAAAGGCGTAAGGATATAAAAGGGGCATAAAATATCTAATAAAATATCCATATACAGGACTAATATGAATCACCGGTTACAAGTCAAGTGTGCATCCCATCGGGTCACTATCAAGAAGATCAGAAAGTACCCGGATCATAAATTACAGAAATCAGAAACCATATTAGTCATAAGCAATTCATCAAAAACCGTGCCAGGTCGTGTTGGGTCAAGCAGTCGTGTCATGTGAAACAAGATCTCAAAACTCCAATCCATAGAAGAGAAGCCAAGCCTAGAGGATTAAAACAAAATCAACATGGACAATGGATTGCGCAGGGGTTAGAGTGCGCAAGGGATGAACTGCGCGAGAGTTGGATCGCGCAGGGGCTGGACATACTGGATTGCGCAGGGGTTAGAGTGCGCAAGGGATGAACTGCGCAAGAGCTGAGCCGCGCTGAGTCGGGTTGCGCAGGGATCGGATTGCGTACACACTGGATTGCGCACACACCGGCAGAGAATGGATTGCGCCAGGGCGAGCTGCGCTGGCTGGATTGCGCCAAAACGAGCTGCGCGAGGCTAGATTGCGCCAGCACTAAAGAGTGCTGGGCTAACTGGTTTGCGCCAGCGCTAAAGAGCGCTGGACTGGATTGCGCTCGGGAACAGGGGTCTTCTTCCCCAAACCGAGAGAAAAAGCCATGGAACTCAGAAATTCCAAGGACCACAACTAGGTCAAAACAAGTCCAAATCCAACTTTGCAAGGGTCTAAATTGTGTGAAATTAAATTCTCTTCAACATGGAACAATCAAAACATGAAAATGAACAAGTTTTATAGATCAAAACCACCAATTTTCGAAAATACTTCAATCCTAGATCTACAAATTCTAAGCTCCAAATGGAGAAAACTCAAGTTCTAATGTTACTTAGAATGAACTAATAAAGCTATTAGACAAATAAAATGTGGCCCTTAAGTGATAGCAAGATACAACTTGCCTAGGTTGGTGGAGAGGAAAGAGTAGTGAGGAAGAAGAAGAAGAAAATAAAATGAGGAGAGAGAGAGGGAGTTTGATATTTATAATGGGGTGGGGTGGTTCACCATGTCAAACCAAAATAAACCGAACCAAGCCAAGCCAAGTCATGTTGAACCAAGTCAAGGCCAATAAACTCTTTCTAGCAATTTAAACCAAATGAATCAAGAAATAAACCCAAGCTTCACTAACCCAAAATAATAAACCAATGAACCATTAAAACCAATTGAACTATCAATGCTAAATAAAATTCAAGTCAATGCAAAATAAACCAAGATAATTGATCATAAAAAATTAAATATGGGTCCAAAACACGTATACGTACACTAAATACGTATCACGAATTTGGGACATTACACGGGCGCAACCTAGGCCCGTGCGGCATCATGCCTTAGTGAGGACGATCGCTCCTACGGGAGCGAGGCGTGACAGATTGGTATCAGAGCACGGCTTTACGTCCTTGGACTTTATTTCGATTCTTTCAGTTTTGAAAGCTCATTGAAACAAAAGAAGTGTACGCTCTCTCTCATTGTGCCTTGGGATGTTCCATACAATAAGTCTAATATTTTCAAAAGCTCGTACGAGTACTCGGTTGGACGGGATCAATAGACGAAGGCCTTTGTGCCACCACGACGGACTTGAGTTGGAAGGAACCGATGCTAAGAGTTAGCAAACGCAGTGCGTGCTTGAATGAGCTTACGCTGACAGCAAACGAGTACACGAGACCAAAGTATAGTTCGAACGGGATGGTTATGCACGCAGCCTTTTGGCTAAGTTGTGCATAGTATCGCGCACCTAGACCTTTTGGTGCAAACGAGTTGCGAGTGAGATCGATTATCGCTCGAACGAGAATAAGTGAGCATACGAACTCGAATATAGTCCGCACGGGATAGCTATGTACACGACCTTTTGGTTATGTTGTGCCGCGTGTCGCGTACCTCGACTTTTGGTGCAATCGAGTTGCGAGCGATATCAAGTACCGCTCGGTCGGGAACGAAGCTACACTTAGGGTGTATATCGATAGAAATGCTATCAAACTAACGCTTAGGCGTGCACGAAAGATTGGCTTGGATTTTAAGGATTAATGCGAACGACTTAGTACATCGAGGCGACGTGAGCGATTACACTAGAGATTCGTCGAACGAATCTGAAGGATGTCTGAACGCATGACGCGAACGTGATTGAGCACTAGATCGTATGGCTTGAATCCGAGTGGTGTATGTGATAGGTTCGGAGAAGAATAAGAATGAGTGTCGATGACTAGTCGAGTGGCTCGGACCCTGAGTGGTGTATGGACGTCATAGAAATTGTTCGAGCGAGACTAAAGGATTTACGGATCGTACGAGTATGTCGGCAAGCGATGCGATCGCGCAAAGTCTTAGAACGTGTCACGCTTAGTTGGTCGTGACTTCAAAAGTCCCGAACGAGATGTTGCCGTATAACTTGTCAATGAGCAACGTGAGTTAGAAAATGGGTCGGAACGATGAATGAAAATGAATGGTCTTGATCGAGAAAACTTAGAGGATCGCACGTACGATTTCGGATTGATTCAAATGAATTGTGACTTGAGTTTGAACAACGATCTTGAAACTAGCTTGAGGAATAACAGTTGAACTTGATCTTGAATATTAAATAAAATTGTAGAATATCCAACTCGGACAACAGCATCAACGCACGACTCGAAATCGGTTGCAAAGGAAGATCGTCGGGTTACGCATATCGTCGATGGTATTGAGGCGTATCAAAGATCGATATGCGATAACTCGGGGGTACTCTGACTCGGCGAATGACGATCGTGCAAATGTCATTGTTCCGTTGGATGCTATACTTGGGATGTTAAAGATGTGTCGAGGAAAAGATAGATTTGGCTCGAGAATTTTCTAGTTGAACGCATGACGGTCATACTATCGAATTGATTTGGCTTTGATGAAAATAAGAATGCTTGGAATTACTTCGTTGACAACCACAACGTTGACGTTATTGTCTTATGCGAGCGCAACTCTAGCCTCGCACATGCGTCGCGCCGGATTAGGACGATCACTCCGCGTGAGCGCTGATATGGTGATTCATACAGCGGGAGTGATTGAACTTGGATGGCGTGGCAATTTGATTGCTTCGACTTGTGGTTTGACGCGAAGGTGGACTCGAGAATGAATTTGTGTGCTTGAAGAATTGAACTTGAGGATTGAGTAGGTCCAATCCGCGTATCGAGAATGGGTTAGTCTAAAACTCAAACAAGAGTTACGCCCCGATGAGAATAATTATTCTGCGGGAGCGTTGCATGGTGATTCATGAACCGCTGTAGATAATCGAAATCGTGTGAGATTGTGGCACAATGTATTGACGAGCTGGATGACCTCGTGATCGAATACATGAATTGGTTAGAACTGGTGATTGAACGAAATTGAATATATGCAACGTAAGTCTTGATACAAATTAGGTGATCGTGCTCGATGTTTAGAAATTTGAGTGACGCGAGCTTGGGTAGAAACTTCCATACAAACGAACAAATGGTTTGACCATAGGATTTGCGGCGAGCGTCGTGCAACGACCTTGCACGACGAGCCACGGACCTGTCGTGTAACTATTACCTTGTGAGCTGACCTAGCGGATAGACGGACGACCCTATGCCGAGTGATTGAACCTGTGCGATGGCATTTACAGTATTGTCTGGACGGACGATAGACTTAGGAAAACAAGACTTAGAGTAGGACGGAGAACTGAGAGTGTGCGTGAACGACGACGAGATTGGCCCCAAACGAAGGGAATGATAGGGATGGATGATGCGCAAGTAAAAGTTGGGATAACAAATTGAATCGTTGATAGAAAGAAATACTTGATAATGGTGCAATACTTGGTTTTGAATCGGACGGAAATTACTTAGGCTTGGTCGACCCCGCTAAGAAGAAATCATACTAATTTCGTGGACAATAACGTTTGAGAAGCGAATCGAATCATCTCGAGGACCGAGATAAACGATATGTGATACACACATGAGTTCGGTTTTAAATCGAAGTTAGAAAAACGATCGGCAAATCAAAACTATCACGAGTAGCTTGTCCGACTTCGCTAGTCGCTAAGCTTGGTTGAAATGTACGTATTCGAGGGACGCCTTGGATACGTACACGATCCAAATACAGCGATATGATGAACTCGAATGCAGCTGCAAGTGGGTGTTACGATGCACATAAACGAAAGTGAGTTTGCCTTAGCCTACGACACTCGCATTTGACGAATTACGACGCACCTCGTGCGACCATTTCAGTCCTATGATACGTCAAAAAAATAGCAACCGAGTCGAAGAAACGCTTGAATTGAATAAGTGCCATCAACTCTAAAATGAATGAAAAGTTATTCAAAAAAAAAAAAGACCAAACGTATGCGACACGGAAGTTGGAAAGGTATCGAGTATAGTTCGGTGCCATAGAACGATAGAGCCGTTCGATAGGGATTGCCTAAGAAACACGACGACGCGAGTTAAGGAATGGTATGATGACCTACACTCAGGAAGTCTCGAGGACGAGACTTGTTTTGAGTGGTGTATTATGTAATGACCCGCTCTGCCCTAGCGGAACGTCGATTCAAACGGCAAGTGCAACGACTCAAACGAGCCGTCGACCCGAAGAGTTGGCATCGACCTAATGAAGAATCGATACAAGGCTTACATTGGCCCGTCAAGATGAATCCAGACTTAGACTTTCAAAGGCGCGCTCGGAGTATCGCTCGGCCGATGCGAACATCGCTAAGGTGGGTGGCTCCGATGAACTCGTCTTTGCTTAGCCTAGACACATAATAATACGGACACTATCACTGAAATCGCTAGGCGATAACACTGCGCATGCTAATAAATGACCCAACGCACCTAGCTAAGGGATTAATCCCATCTTGTATGCTTGTATAGAATATGGAAAGAAACATGGAAAATATGTGAACTCTCGCACCGCGCTCCACGCTCGTGCTAAGGCACAAGCTTACGTTCTAGTCCCTCATGCGTCCAACAATGAAACAATGAATGGGTTACAACAATGAAGTGGGAAGACTATCAATATAGTCGTTCCGAGTAGAGTATAGCAACATTGAAAGGCTATGGGACCGATGGGTCGCCAAGGCGACTCCCGTACAAGGAGTTACGTAATGTATGAATGAAAGAGTAAACGAATAAGTGAATGAATGAATCAACGAATGAATGAACAAGTGAAAGAAAGAAAAGAATGAATGAATAAAGGATAAGAAGGACAGAAATGGTTAGCGATAGGTATGACGGGCACGTGCAACGGGGCTCGCTACCCGCGCTGTACGGACGCCAACCTGGTCGATAACGCATTAAGGCTAAGGGTTAGCCTACGGCTCAGAGACAGTCGTTAAGTTAAAAAGACAAGTTAATACGAAATGGTCGTAGACAAACGGCACGGGCGAGGGGTGGCGATGCCGTGGCCGTGAAGAAAAGGGATTTTCGCGGCATGATCAAAGTGTGAAGGACTTGCCGGTCCGGACGAAAATCAAAGTTTGGCTTACGGGCTGCCTAAGTACGGGCTTGGCCACCAAGGGACGTAAGGCCGAGTATTTCAAAAGACTATCAGGGTGTACCAAGCCGCACGTCATGATAGGTGAGGAAATTACCAAGAGGAAAACATGTCCAAATTGGCTTGTGGTGCCAGCGACCGATGCATATAGATTAAGTGGACTTTGCTGGTGGCGATCCACGTACAAGTCCTTGTATTGAAATTAAAGTAGTCTAAGTTAACTAAATGAAGTGCCTTATGAATATGCTTGAAATGTAACACACCAAATAAAAATGAGAAATTCATACAAGTGAGTTAGATAACGTGCCTACGACGTGCTAGAATCCGAGGCAGGGACACGCACTTGACATCGAAAAGTTCATATTGAATTGTGACTAACTTGGTTTACTTTGGACATGGAAGGCCGGACGGTAAGTATGGGTAAGTCGCGCATGTATTTCCATGCGACACTTAAATTTGGCAACACGAGATAGGCTATGAAATATGCCATGAAACTGATCCTAAGGCAAGATTAGAAAGACAATGAATGATAGAGATACACAAAAGTAAATGGAACGTGTTTGGTAATGATAGCATTGTGGGTGAGCTAGCCTCCCCACCAGTGCATAACAATGTACTGATAACCCCATAGTCTGCATACAGGATGCAGGAGACGCCGGCGGGTGCGGAGCTTCCCTCGAACGTGCTAAGGCATGGAGCCAACTCTGGAGCCTTGGAACGTTGCAAGAAGCTGAAGCACCCTATACAGGACATAATGTATCAGAACATCGCCATGAATTATTCCATGTTGTAAGCCACTTGGCACGCCCTTTTATGTTTCAGAGAGAGAGCTTGAGCGATTTGTAATATCGGCCTAGTGCCGCTTGTAAACTTCTTGAATATCAATAAAGAGTTGAATTTGCTTCAATTTGTGTTCATTTACTTTCCGCTGCAAATGGGGACACTCTGTGCGACTCTGTGGCCTAGCTCAAATCGGCCGTTTCTGGACTTGGCCTTGCACGGGCGCAACCTAGGCCCGTGCGGCATTACGCCTTAGCGAGGACGATCGCTCCTACGGGCGCGGGGCGTGACAGTGTCTCTGCCTCGGGTCCTAGCGCATCGTAGGCGTGTTTTCTAACTCCTTTGTCGAAGTACTTTTGATCATATGTATGTTACATTCAATGTCTGTTCAGAGGGCGCTTCATTAAGTTAACTTAGATTACTTTAATTTCAATGCAAGGACTTGCACGTGGATTGCCACCAGCAAAGCCCACTTAAATCTATATGCACCGGTCGCTGGCATGTCAGCCATTTTGGACATTATCCCCTGTGGTATTCTCATCTATCAAGCGTGATGGCTGGTACACCTTGATAGACTATTGAATAATCGGCCCTACATTTGGTTATGTGCCCAAGCCCGCACACCTGTCCGCCCGTAGGCCTTGATTCCGCCTAGACCGGCCACGAAATCGTCGTTCGTTGCCATTGGAATCCCTTTTCACTCGTGCACGAGCCGTCCACGACCATTTCGTATTTTATTATCATTTTAACTTAACGGTTGTCTCCGAGCCGTAGGCTAACCCTTAACCACAATGCGTTATCGACCAGGTTGGCGTCCATACAGCGCGGGTAGCGAGCCCCGTTGTACGTGCCCGTCACACCTGTCGCTAACCATTCTTTTCTCTCTTATCTTTCATTCATTCCTTTCTTTCTTTCACTTGTTCGTTCGTTCATCGATTCATTCACGTATTGATTCTTTTATTGATTCATTCATTCATTTATACATTTTGCAACTCCCTGTGCGGGAGTCGCCTTGGCGACCCATCGGTCCCATAGTCTTTCAATGTTGCTATACTCTACTCGGAACGACTATATTGATAGTCTTTCCGTTTCATTGTTGTAACCCATTCATTGTTTCATTATTGAACGCATAAGAAACTTGAACGTAAGCTTGTGCCGTAGCACGAGCGTGGAGCGCGGTGCGAGAGTTCTCATATTTTTCATGTTTCTTTCCATATTCTATACAAGCATACAAGATGGGATTAATCCCTTAGCTAGGTGCATTGAGTCATTCATTTATTAGCATGCGCGGTGTTATCGCCTAGCGATTCTATCAATAGTGTCCTTATTGTTATGTGTCTAGGCTAAGCAAAGACGGGTTCATCGGAGCCACCCACCTTAGCGATGTTCGCATCGGCCGAGCGATACTCCGAGCGCGCCCTTGAAAGTCTAAGTCTGGATTCATCTTGACGGGCCAATGTAAGCCTTGCATCGATTCTTCATCAGGTCGATGCCAACTCTTTGGGTCGTCGGCTCGTTCGAGCCGTTGCACTTGCCGTTTGAATCGGCGTTCCGCTAGGACGGAGCGGGTCATTACACCCATGTGCACCTCCACACCACATGTGCATCTCTAAACTAGCAAAGCTAATATATAGAGATACAAGCCCTTTGGTCTAGCAGATGTGGGACTAAAATTCATTTTGAAAAAGACCAAAACCCAACAATCCCCCACATATCTCTATATATGAGTATAAGTGTTCCCCACAGTAACTGTCCATCATACATTAGGAGAGATGTCGCTGACGACTTGAATCTTCCCGCATGGTTCAAACGACAGACTATAATACAAGAATGGACTAAGCCTTGAATTCTGCATCATAGCTGAAATTCTTTCCACTCACATAATGTAGTTACATGTGCTTCTGGCTACACATTAAAGGCCCTGTGCCAGCCTGGTTTCAGTGTATAATTTTGGGCGTCTACAAGTTTACCCTCAAGAGACGGCCTGATATCTCTTTGTCCATACACTATAGGTGAGTTCATTATAAAGAGACATGGCATGAAGCACTTTGCGTTTTCCTTGCGGTGCTACGCCGCTATGACATGGCCCGAAGCCAAGGAATTACCCCTCCCTGGGAATCACCCCATATCTGGGAACCTTTGTAGTGTCATACTACTGTAGCATGAGGCAACTGCCTCTTTGTAGTGCCAAACTACCCAGCATGAAGCCTTGGGCTTTCTTGCGGTGTTACGCCACAACGACATGGCTTGCAAGGCCGAGGCTTTATCCCTAGCCGGGTACCTCATCGTGGTGTCGTGCCACTGTAACATGAGGAACTCCTCATCTTTGTAGTGCTGACTTCACCCTTCTTTATATTTAACATACAGTATTAGGCTAACTGCCTATTTGCGGTGCTACGCCGCTGTGACTTGGCCTGCAAAGCCGAGGCTTTATCCTATTCCTGGGCAGCACCCCACATATAGGAACCTCATTGTGGAGTCACCCAACTGTAGCATGAAGTTTCACTCCTTGTAGTGCTGCTCTACCGTGCTTCCTGTAAAGCACACCAGGCATTCACTCTGCCTGAGAACTCATTAAGGCAATTAAGTCAACCTTCCCACAGGAACCGTTTTTCGCAGAAAAACAACAGTAGACAACAGTGGTTATAGGTCCGTAACCTCTCCATGCCCTATAAAACATGTACCCACCGTTCCTGATATTCTTCCAATTAATGGTCCTCCCTTGAACCAAAAGCTAGATGCCTAGTAGATAAATCTTTGAACTAATAGCATAAAACTTTATGGTAGGAATACAATAACTAATATCAGAATGCCTTCAAGCCCATTTTACATGCTGAGTCATCGACCAGCTGGCGCTTGAGGCCCTTGGTGAACGAATCCGCCAGGTTTTCCTGACTCCGAACATCAATCACTGCAATAACACCTCTCTTGATAAGATCGTGTACTGCCCTTTGCTTCAACCGTACAGTCCTCTTCTTTCCGTTGAAGAGGTCATTTGATGCCACCGCCGCAGTCGCCTGGTTGTCGCAGTATATCGGTATTGTCGGTATTTGTGTCCCAACCACTGAAAGATCATACATAAGCTCCCGAAGCCATTCTGCTTCCTCGGCTGCGGTATCAAGTACAAAGAACTCAGATTCCAATGATGACCGCGAGAGCATAGTCTGCTTCTTCGACTTCCACGATATAGCAGCTCCATCCATTGTGAAAATGAATCCACCTATGGATCTCTCGCTCTCCATCTCTAAGCACCAGCTGGCATCACTGATACCTTCCACTACCGGCGGATCTCCGCTGTAGTACAGTGCATATGTCTGAGTCTTCTTGAGATATCTCATAACCCGTTTCACAGCTTTCCAGTGTTCAACACCTGGGTTGCTCGTGAAACGACTCAGCATTCCCACGACGAAAGCTATGTCAGGCCTTGTGGCAGTAGTAGCATACATCAAACTCCTGATTACGCTTGCATACTCCAGCTGCCTGACGCTTTCTCCTGAATTAGGCTTCAGCTTCAGATCACACCTGTATGGCGTATCGATCCCTGGAAGATCCCGATACCCATAACGAGTGATCATTTTCTCAATATAATGAGACTGTGACAGCGCTAGTCCAGTGTCTATCCGGATGATCTTGATCCCTAAGATCACATCAGCTTTCCCCAAGTCCTTCATACTGAACTTGTCGAGATGAACCTCTTTGTCTCCGTGACACAGCTCATATCCGTACCTAGGATAAGCATGCCGTCCACATACAGACAAACGATCACACCTCTTCCATCAGCAAACTTCGTGTAAACACACCTGTCCGTCTCGCTGACCATGTAGCCATTTGACCTTATAACTTTGTCAAATTTCTCGTGCCACATCTTGGGAGCCTGTTTAAGACCGTACAAAGATTTCACCAACTTGCAGACTTTGTCTTCAAGACCCTTGATGACAAATCCCTCTGGCTGTTGCATATAAATCTCTTCGGTCAGCTCGTCATTTAGGAAAGTCGTTTTCACATCCATCTGATGTATCACCATCTTATGTATCGCTATGAGAGCAATCAACATTCTGATGGTAGTCATCCGGGCTACTGGAGCATATGTGTCAAAGTAGTCGATTCCCTACTTCTGAGAAAACCCCTTGGCTACCAACCTAGCCTTGAACTTGTCAATAGTTCCGTCTGCTTTCATCTTCTTCTTGAAGATCCATTTGAATCCGATGGGTTTTGCTCCTTCAGGAAGATCAACCAACACCCAAGTGTTATTTGAGGTGATAGAATCAACTTCATTGTCAATCGCCTCCTTCCAGAAAACAGCGTCTCTGGTCTTCATCGCCTCATCATAGGTAAGCGGATCAGCTTCCACATGATAGGTGACAAAGTCACTTCCGAAGTCCTTCGGCCTCCTCACTCGCTTCGTTGACGGCTCAGCGAGATCTGGTTCAACCGTTGTTTCAACAACATCTTCTTGGACTACATCTTCATTGAAGACCTGCGCACCCTCATTATTCTCCGGAACATCCGCAAGAACAATATTCTTGTGCCTTGCAAATTTGTCTTCAAAATATTCTGCGTCGCGAGATTCAATGATATGATTTGACTCAATATCAAGAAATCTCTGAGCATCACTCTTCTCGGCATACCCCAAGAAGATCGTCTTAGTAGTCATTGTCCCAAGCTTCTGAATCTTCAGATCTGGAAGTTTGACATATGCCAGACACCCCCACACTCGAATGACATTCAAGTTAGGTCTAACTTTGAACCAGAGTTCATGAGGAGTAATGTCAGAAGTTGCATGAGGCACCCTATTCAGAATAAAAGTGGCCGTTAGTGCAGCTTCTCCCCAGTAGTACTTAGGAAGGCCAACAGTCAACAACATTGAATTAATCATTTCTGTTAACGTTCTGTTCTTCCTCTCTGCTACTCCGTTTGATTGAGGAGAGTACGGAGTCGTAGTCTCATTGACAATTCCATGTTCTTTGCAGAATGATGCGAATTCATGAGACCTGTACTCCCCACCTCGACCACTTCTTATTCTTTTGAGTTGTTGTCCAGTCTGCCGCTCAGCTTCGGCTCTGAACTCCTTAAACTTATCGAATGCTTCGTCTTTAGCCTTCAGCAAGTAGACGAACGCATACTTTGAGAAGTCATCAATGAAGGTTATGAAATACTTCATCCCAGCCTTTGTAGAGAACTGTCTGAAGTCACAGATATCGGAGTGTACCAACTCCAGAAGATCTGTACTTCGATTAACCCGAGAAAAGGGTTTCCTTGTGATCTTTATTTGAGCACAAACTTCACATTTCTCTACCTTACCCCCACACTTGGAGATAAGTCCTAGACTAGACATTCTATTTATTCGTTTACAATAAACATGTCCTAGCCTATTATGCCACAACTCAAGAGTATAAGCAGAAGGAGTGATTTCATTAATCACATTAATTACATTGGACTGATTTACAAGCTGAATTTTGAACATTCCTTCGGTATAAAAAGCTTTCCCGAAATATGTTCCCTTGATAGACATCACTATCTGGCCAGCATTGATGTCCATCCTGAGGCCTGCGTTGCAGAGTAGGCCTCCTGAGATCAGGTTCTTGGTGATAGCAGGTACGTGCTTCACGCCTTGAAGCGTCAGAGACTTCCCCGAAGTCAGCTTCAACACCACCGTCCCGATCCTGAGCACTTCAGCTTGTGCCTGGTTCGCCATCATAACCACTTCAGAAGTAGGTGTGTAGGTGGTGAACCACTCCTTACTGGAGCAGACATGGCAGGAGGCTTCAGTGTCTACCCACCAGTCAGAGTCAGTCCTTACCGCATCAACCTGCGCAATCATAGCAACAACGTCAGTGATCATAGATACCTTACTAGGCTCTCCTTGCTCTGATTGCTTGGTCTTTGCTTTGCATTCACTTTTGAAGTGGCCCTTCTTGCCACACTTGAAACAAGGCATCTGAGACTTTGCCTTCTTTCGCTTGAAGGAAGTCCCCTTCACGTTCAGATTATTAGGGTCCTTCTTCTTGTTGTGGGAAGCCGCCTGCTTTTCCCTTGGTTTCTTGGTATGAACCAGATTGGCGTTAGCCAATTGCTTGGACAGTGCGTCCACCTTCAGTTGAGACCGTATCTGATCCTCAACATAGATTTTCTTCAAGAGATCTTCAAGGCTGATCTCAATAGTTCTTTAAGACAATCCCTCCAACAACAAACTTGTCGGGTAGGGGCATCGCCTTGTCTTCCAACTTCTGTCGCAGCTTCAGAAATTCTTTTACCTGCGGCAACATGGACTTCTCGTCCTCAAAGAGCCATTTGTGATATTTTTCAACCACAAATATTTTGCTCCTGTTCTTGTCTTCTTCGTACAGTTTTTCTAGAGACTCCCATATGTCTCTGGCAATTGGTTTCTTACTGTAGGATTCTGGTAGGGATCCTCCATAGCATTCAGGATAAGCAGCCTGCAAATGCTATTTTCTCTTCTCCACTTGGTCTGAAGTTTAGTAGCCGCAGTGATTGCGGCAGCAGACCCAGTATCTGGAACGGTAGGTTCCTCTTCAAGAAGCACGTGATCCACGTCTCTGAGTTGAAGAGTGAGATAAACCTTCCTCTTCCAGACTTGATAATGCTCTCCATCAAACTTTTCTAACTTACAAAAGTCAGTATTGAGGAGTGAAGCATTAACGTTTTCCATCGTAGCAATAAAGCTTTGAGATTGTTAGTGCCGGAGCACAATTTTTCGATAGAAAACTGAGAAGATGAAACAATTGTAAAAATAATATTCCAACGCAACACTTCTAGGAAGGTTGCACAAGTATAACGAAGATCTAAAAAGATCTCGTTTTAGTATTACGAGAATCAAAAAAGATTTCGTAATCCACAGCAATCGATCGTAGTACTTCTAAAAAGAAGATACAATCTGAATTACTGGCTGCAATGAAGAAGGCGACTGGCGAAAGATGGAAGAACTCCTGCTGGGGTGAATAATCACCGTTGCTCAAAGCTTTATTCGCCCTACACGAACAGCTTCCAGGAACCAGCAAGTTCGTCGGAGAACTTGGAACACTCCTGCTCTTCTGACTCCTCGGATGGACACGAACTCCCGTGCAAAAGCAACGCTGGTGCGGCGCCTTTCCTCTCTCTCGAAGGCTACTGGAAAATCAGAACTGTGTTAAAGAACACTTCTGAATTCTCTGTTTACTTGTGTTAAAAAATACTTCGTAAACTTTCTGTGGTGGCTTCTATTCCTTGTGTATATCTAGCCTTGAGAGAGAGATGATGCCTTATATAGGCCCTGCAGCAACTGTTCGATTACCCCAAAGTTAGGGACGTGGTAAAAACTACCCCGAACATGTAGCAACCGCCCAGAACATGCAAACGCACGTTCTGCTGCAAGTTGCGCCAACTGCGCGCACCCTGCGCTCTTTGCACTCCGCGCACTAAGCCACTTGCGCCACTGCGCAACCTGCGCCACCTGTGGCGCACTATGCGCCTAGCGACGTGCTAAGTGCGCCAACAAAACGCCTCATGAGCCCATGAGCCCGAGTCCGAGTCGCTAAGCCCCTACGGGGCTTAGCTCCCATGGAAATAAATTTTCCAAGAGCAAAAAGCATGAATGCTTTCAATTGTTGATTTAGCCTTTTTTTCATTAGAAAAATAACCCCACATGGTACACCCATGTGCACCTCCACACCACATGTGCATCTCTAAACTAGCAAAGCTAATATATAGAGATACAAGCCCTTTGGTCTAGCCGATGTGGGACTAAAATTCATTTTGAAAAAGACCAAAACCCAACAATTACAACTCATACACTTACATATTTTTACGTTTGGGAGTCTCGAACTCTGTCGGTTCCGTCTGATGTCCGTGTTACTTTTTCACATGATCTTACCAGCGCCAGTTTATCTAGCATGTCAAAGCTTAAGGTTAGTTTTGTTCCCACTTAAAATAACAAAGGAATCAAATGTCAAATGGTGTCGCACGAGCAATTGGTGTTTTTTATTTTTAATCATTTTTTTATGACGACAACAACAAAAGCTGGAAGATAGATACAAATTTTATTTATAATTTTTTCTCAAGATACTAACGGAAACCGAAAACGTTCCATTCTATTTCTGGAAGTGCTCTTTGTGTTCCGAAAATGCTTATATAAGCACCAAATGATTGACAATTTTGACAGAACGTCCACCAGTTACACAAGTGTCTAGTCTAATTGTGCAA
Source organism: Iris pallida (assembly GCA_029216955.1). Classification (NCBI taxonomy): domain Eukaryota; kingdom Viridiplantae; phylum Streptophyta; class Magnoliopsida; order Asparagales; family Iridaceae; genus Iris; species Iris pallida. The sequence goes on along the minus strand of JANAVB010002397.1, from coordinate 15,983,954 downwards.
ATTGGTGGAGTTAAAATCTTATAACCACTCAAAACGTGAGACCGTCTTCCGTTGATGTAACACTGCAACATCAACTAAGAAAAATAAAGAAATTTTTTGACTTTTATCCCACTTATTAATATGAAATTGTACTTGCATCCCATTTTTAAATTTTACTATACTTATATTTCATTTTTTGTCACGAAAAATATTCATTTTTCCACAAAAAATATTCATTTTGTCCTGAAAAATATGTGTGTGACAAAAAAGTGTATCGTAAGTCTAATAAAAAAAAAAGTATAATGTAAGTACAAATTAATATTAATAAGTGGAATGAAAGTCGAAAGATCCTAAAAATAAACCCACAAACAAAATACAAGGTGCACAAGTAAAAAAAATGAAATAATAATAATAATAATACATGCTGTCATTAGCTTAGCTCAACCAAGTACGACCTTACTGAAACTCATACCAGACGAACATCATCGACTCCTAGATGGATTTCTCCAGCCTAATTAATCTTCCCTCTTCCTACCGATGATTTGTAAAGCTGAGACCGTGCCATGCACAACGAACGTTCGAACGACGACTGATCAGCCTGGGACGTTGAAGTGGAAGAGCCAGGAGACGACGAACGCAAATATCATGCAAGCAAGCATGAAGTTGAGGAAGCGGTGGCCTTGCCAGAAGCCTTGCGTCTCGGTCGCCTGCGCGCGACGGACGCTGCTGTTGCCTGTTTCGTGACAGTGCTCCGTGAGCTCGGTCTGGCTCAACATATCAACCACATTTCTTGCAGTCGACCCACAAATCTCGCACGTCCTGAAAATTATTACAGCCGGAACCAAGCAAGCATTCAGTGTAGTGCAACTTCGACTATTTTTTCAAAAAAAAAAAAAATTGAATGGAAGATGCATAACAAATCAAATGTTAACCGATGTGTCGGATGTCAACGGATTCATTTTCAGTAGCTATAATACGACCAATCAGTTAACAGCGGACCGCTCCTAATTGACAAGGATACGGAGATTCATATAAAGGGTTAGTTACAATTTAGTGATTTACATGAAATCCGTATAAAAGTTTGTTTAGTTTTGCAGAACCTGTATAATGTACCTAAAGTTACAAAAGCCTCCCATATACTAGGCAAAAAAAATTCTCAAAAACATAACAATCCTCGTAACATGAACAAGTAGTTTATGTAAAATATATCATACATCTCGATATGATCTATAATTTATGGATGAGTCATGACGTTGAGCAACTTTTTGCTATATATAGAGATCAGTACATTTTTTTACAGTAAAGAAATGTCAAAATTAAGAGACCTATACAGAAATGCAGCATATAGGCCGCTTAGGACTATGTACAACTCCGACTCCACTCACCCATGCACCAATTAATTATTATATACAAGAATTTAATAGGCTTCCACCCTAACTCGAATTCATGCTAGATGGGACAGATGCCTTCCACCTATCTTAATCTGCCAATGAGCTTAGAGGTGATTGAATATATATATATATATATATATATATATATATATTCTACTATATTCTACTATATAATAGAAAAACTTAGATGGTGAAACTTTTGAATTCCGAAAATATCCTTACATGTTTATACTAATTAAAAATAGTTCATTAATTTTAATAAGGACAACTTAGTAATTAGAAAGACTACCCTTTGGTCTTCCTAAACTAATTAAGAAATGTTAAAATGCGTGCAAGGCACGTGCATATATGCTAGTATATATAATGAAAATTTGGTGGTTAAACTTTTAAATTCCTAAAATATCCTTGAATATTTTATAAACAAGATGTTATTATGTCAACTTATATGTCATTTATGTTTAAGAGTCAAAACAATAAAGTTTGCATACAAGTTTTCTGTTTCCATACAATTTTTCATGTTCCAATGGTAATTTTTTCTTTCCTTACCATTTTCTAAAGATTATTATTCTCAATAGAAAATTCAAAAAAAAAAAAAAAATTGTAATTTGAATCTCTTGGCATTGTAAAAAGAAAATACATACACATGAATAATCGCCTGAAAAAAGACCAAAAGAAGACAACTGATCTTATAATATTCTAATTACAATACGTGCAAAGTATGTACATGTAGACTAGTATATATATAAAGAGATTGAGAGAGAAAAAGGATTAGGATTCCGCTATTAGTATTTTTGAATGTTTCCAAAATAACAGCCGTATAGTCCAAAAAACAAATCCAAAACCCAACATTTACTATTATGGAGATATTCATGTATATATATGTGTGTGTGTTTACACAAGTAAAACCCATGGACCCTCATGGCCCTCGTTGGAACTATTTTTGCTGAGATTGTCGATTGGGTGTATTAATTATATATATTTTTGGATGGTAACACTATCAGTGACACCAATTAAATTTAGGTAATAATAGCATCATAAAATTAATAAGAGGATATTTATGTAAAACTAAACAAATTAAAATTTATATTTTTGTCTGAACAACGACCAAATTAAACATGTGAATGAAAATATTGAATTCCTTTCTCGTGGAAAATGAATGTGAAGGAATAAAAAACCTTCATCCAAACGTATGTCATCTAAAGGACAAGTTTCGTTCGCGGAAAGGATATGAAATGAAACGAAATCAATTGTTTGCTCTTTCATCTCCGTTAAAAAATTTACAATTTTCATCAATTTTCTTTTTCTATGTTTGGAAGGCCAGTAATATAGTCAGAATATATCTTTAATCATGGATAGTTTAGTCCGAAATTTTTGTAATAAATGTAAGAAATTGAGAGGGAAAGTAAATCATTGGAGTGGATGAGAGAACCATTTTTCCTCTATTTCATTTCAAAAGTTCTAGAGGAATTCATGAGTTCTTAAATTTTTTAAACTAGTCAATGAATAACCGTTGGATACATGCATCTAATTCCTTGATTTTTTTTAATGACCTAAATAGAAAAGGCCAATGACCTATATAGAAAAAAAAAAATGTTCACGTGTCATAACAATATTGTAAGTTTCTATTTTGAGTTACTATTTGAGTTTATGTAGTCCAACTGTTTTTTTTTTTTTTTTTGGAATCATTTTCTTTTCATGTTTTTTTTTTTTGACATTCAAACACAGAAAATAAACGGTTTTTCATTTTTCAGTTTCTGATTCCGTAGACAAAACGTGGCCAAAGTCACAAGAAGCCTCACCAATGATCAAGCTAATTTAATCCAGATGCTACAAAGAAAAGTAGCTAGCTTTCGTCAGTTGATTCTCCCCCACTATTATAACTCCAGAGGGGCAAAATAAAATCATCAGACATGCTTTGTGTCATCAACAGATTATGCGTTACATAAATAAGGATTCATGTTTTTTTTTTTTATACTAATGAGGCATTAAGTACATTGGGGGGAAAAAAACACAAAAATGTTCATACTGCATTCAAAATTAAAATCCAGAGAGTTTGGAAAATGAGCCTATATAAAATTGGACCACTAGTGTAGTTTTGACCCGTGTTAGCAAATTGGCAAACGAAAAAAATTCGGGACAGTGAAAGTACGAATCTAAATTGACATAATGCAAGTAAAATACGTTAAAAAAAGTCAAATATTCATCAAATGAAAATAATGAGATAAAAAACTTCACATGTTTAAATAGGTTGTCAAATATTGTTAATTAAACAGGTTTCCATCTCAGTACGCAAATATTATATATTTCTGAAAGATACAAATTTAATTTGCATATAATAAAAATTTTGTTCGGATGATTGCTAACCAGGGTTTTTTACTAAGTTTTATACTATCATATGGGAAAAGGCTAAATCTTCTAAAGAATACCGATGTACTAGTTCTCACAGCACTAGCAGAAGAAAAAAGAAATATTTAACTTGGCACTCGTGAGGGATCCAAACAAGCCAGGAACAATCATCATTTCAATCCCCTCACACTCGAAAGAAGCAAAGACAAAAGGGGAATTCTTGACAAATCTGCACTCAACCCCGAGCTCTTACTTAATGCCTTTCTTAATCAATTTGATTCCTTGAGAGTTATTTTTTTCCCCAACTTTGGCCAGTGAGTGTTTCTTTAACACTTTTATGTTTCTAAATCAGTATCATCATGTGCTTTGATCTCTTTTTTTTTTTTTTTCTCTCTCTCTGGATGTCGCTTAGGTGGAAATATGTTTCCTCTACGCTTATACTTTACTACTATGTGTTTTCTATAAAATGTCTGGCTTTTGTACAGCACACACACTAACATATCCCAAAGATACTTACATTATGCAATGAAATTTAGCTCAAGGAACTCAATAGTCCAGGAGAAGTACTGATAAGTACTAACCAATCCTAAAAAGTGTTGGATTGTATCTCGTTTTTAGTTGAGAAAAGGTAGTTCGCTCGCAAGCGGACTGACCCGTCCGTCGCGTGACCCAAGTCCATCCCCAAGTCCATCGCATCCCCCCCCCCCCCCCCCCTCCCCCCCCCCACCACCACCACCACGTCAGTTGACCTGCAAATGGGACGGCGCCACGTGGCAGACGGACTGGCCCGCAGGTAGGCAAGCTAGCAGCACTGTTGAGCTCAAAAATGGGTGACCATGATGTTGGTAATTTAGTTTCACGTCGGGTAGAAGGTGAGATCATGAGATGTAAATACTTGAAATTGGTTCAGATCTTATCCGAGAATTCTCTTTTAAAAGATAACGATCTAATTCAATATCGCACATATCACATTTCCAAACAAAAAGAACATGATAAGTGCATAAAAGGCTCATAAATGATATGAGCTACCAAAGAAATACGCTAGACAAAATATTTAACGTGACATGATACAAACACGTTATTGATGTTGTCATGTCCTAATGGGTTTTAGAGTGTCCGTTCGATGTCCGACACGACAAGAAAAACTTAAAAAATTAAGTTTTTTTAATGTTTTTTAGACTTACATTTTATTTATCATTTTTCTAAAAATATTTTTTTTTTATTTTTTGTTACAAAAAATATTTATTGTCACAAAAAAAAAATTCTGTGATAAAATATAAAATGTAACTCTAATAAACATAAAAAATGGGATGTAAATATAAATTTAAATTGATAGGTGGGAGGAAAGTAAAAAAAAAATAGCTAAAAAAATGTTGAACGTTATTTACTCACTTGTTTCCTCTGATCTTGAACCAAGTCTCGGCGCAGTGCTTGTGGGCGGCGCCCAGCTCGTCCTTGCAAGAGCAGCCCAGCACGATGGGGACGCCGGACTCGGCAGCATTGCTCTCGAGGCCGAGCTGGCATATCCTGCACTCCTTCTCAGCCGCAGCCTCCCCGCGCCCCGTGTCGGCCTCGAACGAGCTCCCGCAGGACTCGCCGAGCGCTCGACCGGGGGACACGCGGTCCTCCCCGTCAGGGACGCAGAGGCCGCAGTCGGCGTCATAGGAGGAGGACCGGCGGTGGGGCCCTTGTTCTATATCTATGCAAGAATGCTCCACCCCTGTCGACCTCATTTTGAGTAGAATATGAGGTTGCGCAAACTTTGTTGCAAGCAAACGTCCGTGCCTTATATTATAGATATTGCTAAGGAATATGCAACCTTTGGTACTTAATTAATCACCCAAGGCTTCAAATAAGTAAAGAAGGAAATAGACCCACAAAGGAAAATTCAAGCAAAAGCTAAGAATATCAAGAGCCAACGTAGAATAATAAAAATAACAGATGTGATGTTTTGATGGAAGGTGAAGTGGTGTTTTCGACAAGCAGTTGCTTGGTGATTAGCATGGCAGTACATGAGCTGACTATAATGGCTGGATAGTTCAGATTAATTGGACGTTTGTTAAGAGGTTTTTTTTTTCAGAAAAAATTTAAGATAAAAATCTACTATGTAGATTATAAATATTTATTTTCAAAAATTACGTAAAGCATGAGAATTCTATCTTTTAAGTTAAAATGAGAGGATATTTTTTGTCCGAGTCAATTTTTTGCCCGAGTAAATTATTTTTTGGTTTTTGTTTATTTCTCTCGTCTTTTTTATCTTTTGGTTTTTTTTTCTTCTCATTTTTTAGTTCTTTTTCATTTTTGTTATTTTTTTCCTTTTTCTATTATTTTAAGAATCTTGTTTTCAGTTTTTTAAGAGCGACTTTTATTTTTTGGGTATTTTTTTATTTTCCAAGTTTTTTTTCAAATTTGTAAAGTTTATTTTTGTCTTTTTTCATTTTTTAAGATTTATTTGGTTTTTTTTTTCGTTTTTAAGAATGTTTGTCTATTTTTTTTTTAGTAATATTTTTTGTTTAGTATTTTTTTCAGTTTTTCATATCTTCCATTTTTTTAAGAATTGATTTTTGTTTTCTGTATTTATCATTTTTAAAAAACTTTTTTCCCAGAAAATATTATAAAAATTTATGAAAACATAATTTTAAAATTAATATTTTTTTTGATTAATTTAAACGTTTCAAGATTTACTACAGTAATAAGTAGTTTTGGATTTTACTTTTTAAGTATAGAGAATCAATGGACAAAATGGGGACAGTGGAATGACAAGCAGAAAGTAAAAGTAAAGAAGACAATTCTACAGTGAGGACTAATCAGTGTGTCGATTAAAAGAGAGAGAGAGAGAGAGAGTAGTACGTAGGAAAGAGTTGGGCAGGAGGAAGAGTGATAAAGTAGAGCCTACTGCCTGCTAGAGCATCCTTAGCCACGAGAGGAGGGCTCTCGTACATTTTTCATTTTTGTATGTTCCCATGCAATTATTAACCAAAGGTTTCTCTGTACAGTCCATCTGTCCATACTCCAGATAGGCCACGCCCTCTATCCAACTCCATCCATTAGCTCCGTTTACCAATAAATATATATATATATATATATATATATATATATAAAATAGGAAAAAAATAAATTGTCCACTCATCCCCAAGAATTATTTTTTGTTTCAATTTTCTATATTTATTATAAAAAATCAGGACCATGCTCAAAAAAATATCATTATTATATCTTTGGCCTTTCCAAAAAAAAAAAAAAAAAACTAATAGATATTACAATTTTGCACGTCCATGAAAAGAGCAAAATTTAATTTTTCTTTCATTTTCACAAACCAAACAAGGTCTTTGGCCTCATTTGGTTTGTGGAAAGGAAAGGAAATGAAATCTTAATTCTTTCCTTTTATTTTAGAATTATAATTTTTTTTATCAATTTTACACTCCATGTTTGGAAGGACAAAAAAATATGGTAGAAAAAGTAAATCCTTATGATAGAAAAGTAAATACTTAGGTGAGTAGAAGGAACCACTTCTTCCATATATATATTTTTTGGTGAATTATTTTTCTTTCTCTTTAATTTTTTTTTGACATCCAAGAATTTTTTTTTTCCCAAGAATATGATTTCGCCAACCAAACGAGGCCTTGTTGTAACTAGAGATGAACTCTGAAATACAATATGTTAACATGTTAATAAAGAGTTGCATGTTTAACTCCATATCTTCTACTATATAATGAGGATTCAAAATGGCTCAAAAGTGAGCCGTCTAAGCCGTATGTATATCATGGTACATTTTATTTAAAAAAAATTATATAAAAATTTGTTGAAAAAAGTTTAAATTTGTCAACATAGAAAATAGAACTCAACAAAACAAGAAAAATATCTCACACCTTAACCACATGAATTAGAAAAAATATTTGACTATAATTGAATAATATTTTTATTATACGTTACTATACATACAAAGTACGTATATTTACTAGTGTTTGTATAGATGAACCTTCAGATTTATTATTGGACCACACGCATCAATGGTGCTTGCATCGTAGCTTCCTGTTTCTGTTTCGTTGCAGGTAACTGTGATTCCTGAAATTTCAATTCCAAAAATTGGTCCAAGATTTTCCATGTGGTGGTGGTGAAAATGAGAATTAGCTCCATTGAGAATATAATTTCTTACTTTTTTTTTTCTATACAAAACCTGGGAACCTCAATTATCTAAAATGGAAGGATTTGCAATCTCTCAAAATCCCAATTCTTGATGGAAGGATTTGAGTTCCTTGGGAACAAAAGAAGCTTTTAAGTAGACCTGTCAATTGGGCCGGGCCGACCCAGCCCGACACGAGCCCGGCCCAGCCCGATACGAGCCCGGTCTGAAAAAATTGGCCCATGTGTCGGTCCGGTTCGATTAATCGTGGGCCCTGTCCGTGTCACGCCCCGAGTCGACAAACCGTTCGTCCCGGTGTTACTTTGCCGATTCGATCGTCCTCGCTAAGGCGTGATGCCGCACGAGCCTGGAGTTGCGCTCGTGCAAGGCAAGATGACAAGTTCTCAAATGGTTATCTTTTTTGATTTTGATATAAATACGCCAAGTCGAAACTTCACAAATCACATCAGAATATAAGACGCAGTATAGGAAGATAGAAATGCTTTTCATTCATAGCTTGCAACGAAGTGCAAGTCGTAATTTACATTGGATGCCGTTGCGGCTACATTGATTGAAAACAGAAAGAAGATACATTCGACAAGTTGCCTGAACTAACGCTTGCCGTCCCATACATTCGCCCCTTTATGCATAAGCCGTCGACTTGAATTGGCTTCAAAATACTTCAGCATAGGAAGAGCTTCAAAACGCCTCTCCGTACTTCAGCTCCAGTTTAGTTGAGCGCGCCCGTCGCACCTGGGAAAATTGGGGGAATGGGATTAGCACACTTGCTAAGTGGACGAGACGAACCCACTCGTCTAAACCGACTCTGGTTGTTAGGGTAGGCATGCTTTAGAGTTGTCTTTCTATTAGAACTAAATGAATTCAGTTCATATTTGATAGCCATCTTTGCGTAATAAAGCATACAGTGAACCATAGCAGTTTATCATATTTCTTACCACGGCCGTGCTCGTCCCTGCATGAAAACAGAGATAATATATTTACACCTGCATAAGACAATAGGTGAGCATGCTACTATCTTATATGCGGTCATTGATGTTACACATCACGTGGGACTTTATATGGCATTACGACGTGCCTGTCAGCGTGGGTTGCAAGCCCTGCTGCAGGTCCCGTAATGCCTCGCGCCGGAGCACGACTTTAATTTTTCCTCCTAGGTCGATTCGGTTCCGATGTCCCGGATACCGCATCGAGGAAAGATCAACTTGTGCACAAGCCGTCCATGACCATGCCAATGCGTGAACAGTTTAATATGTGCAAGCAGTTTTGTATAGCGCGGACAGTATTGAACGACATTATCATTTTCCCCCAACTCATGCATCAATTTATTTTCCCCGAAACCATACTCTCGATTTAGCGTCCCGCAGGCACCAAATTGTCCGAGGCATCAAATCCCATAATCAACGTTTCATAATATTTTGCAGCACTTGAAATAGTCTATCTTTTTCCGTAAACCTTAAACTTTCTAGTTTATGTGAAAAACTTGTATTTGTAAATCGATACGTTTTTCCCGAGTTCTTGACTTAGTGGATTGGCATGCAATTAACTTGGCATCGTTCGATTTGAATGAATTCGAAGCAAGGAATATGTTTGCGGGACAGAATAGAAAAGAAGGCCGAATCACCCACCGATCACTTTGCTTTGTGCAGGTCGTCGAAGCACTACGCAACGTCAATCCTTAGTTACGCGAGCTCCTGCAATGCATCAACACTTTGTTAGATTTCCTTCTTTTCCCCTTGCATCGAAATTTGTAATTGCATCCTTGAAAACGACGCGAAAGCACTTCAATCAAGCCCAGCGGCAAAGCTCCAAGAAAACCATACAGCGGTCCGGTCCCGTCGAAGGGACTCTTATAGAGAGCTCGCGCGCCGAGACGCAGCCCGCTGCATCTAGGACTTGTTCCAACAGAAGTCGTTCCATTAGTTGGATCGATTCTCGTATCTTCCGTCCAAATCGAATTGAATCGATACCGCAAGGCGTTAACGTTTACCAAGCTTAGCGATCGAGTCAGATGGCCATCTAAGTTCCCGGCCGATCTGACTCGGCGCTAGCATATTATGAAGTTCCGTCGCCTATCGAAAGCGGGGCGCTACATAATATACCACTAAGAAAAAGTTTCGTCCCGAAACTTAAGAACAAGGGTCTGACCTTAATTTAGACGAACAACGCGGGGTACTTCTCCTTCATCTCCGCCTCCATCTCCCATGTCGACTCCTCGACTGAATGGTTCCGCCAAAGCACGCGGACCAAGGACATCGACCGATTTCGCAGCACCTTTTCCTTGCGGTCCAAAATTTGAATAGGCTCCTCCGAGTAAGACAAGTCAGTACGTAGCTCCAACTGATCGAAGCTAACCACATGACTTGGATCGTGTACGTATTTTCGAAGTTGTGAAACGTGGAAAACATCGTGCACATCGGCTAAGGCAGGAGGTAGTGCGATCCGATAAGCAACCGTCGCAACTCGCTCAATGATCTCGAAGGGGCCTACAAATCTCGGGCTCAATTTGCCTTTAACGCCGAACCGCATCACTCCGCGCATGGGCGTTACATTCAGAAACACATGGTCCCCGGCCAAGAACTCTAGTGGTCGTCGACGAAGATCTGCGTAGCTCTTTTGTCGACTTTGCGCGATGCGGAGTCTATCTCGGATCAAGCGGACCTTTTCGACGGCCTGCTCCACCAGTTCCGGTCCCAGCACTTGTCGCTCTCCGACTTCATCCCAGCATATCGGCGAACGGCACTTCCTTCCGTAGAGCGCTTCGTATGGAGCCATCTGAATACTCGACTGATAACTGTTGTTATACGCAAACTCCGCAAGCGGCAAATGCGTATCCCAACTTGTCTTTAGGTCGATCGCACACAGACGCAGCATGTCTTCTAGGATCTGGTTGACTCTCTCCGTCTGGCCGTCTGTTTGGGGATGGTACGCCGAACTAAAGTTCAGTTTGGTCCCCATCGCCGCTTGGAGGCTCGTCCAAAAACGCGATAGGAATCGCCCGTCTCTGTCCGAAATTATTGAGGTCGGCACCCCGTGCAGTCGAACAATCTCATCGACGTAGATTTGCGCTAACCGATCGACGCTCCATCCTACTTTAATTGCGATGAAGTGAGCCGACTTGGTCAATCTGTCAACAATGACCCAAATCGCGTCATTCCCCCGCGGCGTCTTCGGAAATCCCATAATGAAATCCATCGAGATATTGTCCCACTTCCACTCGGGAATGGGGATGTTCTGCAGCTCGCCGCCTGGCCTTTGGTGTTCCGCCTTCACTTGCTGACACGCCATGCATTGCGATACGAACGTAGCCACGTCCTTCTTCATGCCGTGCCACCAAAAGTTTGTGCGTAATTCTTTGTACATCTTGGTGCTCCCAGGATGTAACGAGTACTTCTCATAATGCGCCTCCGTCAGAATTTCTTTTCTGAGTTCGGCAGTTTCAGGGATGCAGAGCCTTCCCTTCAATCGCATCGTCCCGTCTCCGTCTTCCGCAAAGTCAGTCGCCCTTCCCGTTGAAATCAGCTCGTGCATCTTCTTCAGGAATGAGTTGTCCTCCTGTGCGGTCTTTATCTTGCTAAGCAGGCTCGATCCTAACTTCAGTTGAGCTAGGTGCAGGTGTCGATACTCAATTCCGAGTTCGATACCCATCGCTTCAAGGTCTCGCCGTATTTCCTTGTTTATGGCCAGTGTTCCCATAAACATTCTGCTGAGTGCGTCGGCCACCACGTTTCCCTTGCCCGGCGTGTACTCGATCGTTAGCTCGTAATCCTTTATGAGTTCGAGCCATCGTCGCTGTCGTAGGTTGAGTTCCCGTTGCGTGAACAAGTACTTCAGGCTTTTATGATCTGTGTAGATTCTGCATGCTACACCATAGAGATAGTGCCGCCATAACTTCAATGCAAAGACGATCGCCGCCAATTCTAAGTCGTGCGTCGGGTAATTTTTCTCGTGCTGCTTCAACTGCCGTGAAGCGTAGGAGATGACTTTGTCTCTCTGCATGAGTACGCACCCGAGGCCAGTTCCCGACGCGTCGCTGAATATCTGAAAGCCTTCGGGACCGTCTGGAAGTGCAAGGATTGGAGCTGAGACGAGCCGTTGCTTCAACTCTTGAAAGCTGGATTCACAGTCGTCGCTCCATTCGAATACTACTCCCTTCTGGGTGAGGCGAGTCAGAGGCGACGCTAGTTTTGAGAAACTTCGCACGAATCTACGATAGTAGCCCGCTAAGCCCAGGAAGCTCCGAATGTCGCTAGCCGAGGCAGGTCGTTTCCAATCCACCACCGCATCAATCTTCTTTGGGTCCACCGCGACACCTTCGGCAGAGATTACGTGCCCGAGAAATGTCACGCTACTCATCCAGAACTCGCACTTACTTTGCTTGGCGTATAGTTTGTTTTCACGCAGAATCTGCAGTACCGTCTTCAAATGTTCCGCGTGCTCTTCCCGATTCTTTGAGTAGACAAGGATATCGTCGATGAATACGACTACAAATTTATCTATTTGAGGTCGGAAGACTCGGTTCATCAGATCCATGAAAGCGGCCGGGGCATTCGTCAAACCGAACGGCATGACGAGGAATTCGTAGTGACCATATCGAGTGCGGAAGGCAGACTTCGATACGTCGTCGGACTTGATCTTCAATTGATGATAGCCTGAACGAAGATCGATTTTTGAAAACACAGATGCGCCTTGCAGTTGGTCAAACAAGTCGTCGATTCGCGGCAGAGGATACTTGTTCCGCACGGTCGCCTTGTTGAGTTCATGATAGTCGATGCATAGCCGCAACGATCCATCTTTCTTCTTCACGAACAGTACGGGAGCTCCCCACGGAGAGACGCTAGGGCGAATAAATCCGCGGTCTAGCAACTCTTGTAATTGCACCTTCAGCTCCTTCAGTTCTGCTGGAGCCATTCGGTAAGGTGACTTGGATATCGGCCGTGTATCCGGAAAGGTGTCGATGCTGAATTCAATTTCTCGATCCGGCGGCATCCCAGGCATCTCGTCAGGAAAAACGTCGGGAAATTCTGCCACAACATCAGTCTGCATTGTGTTTGTATTATCCGTCTGCGTGTCTCGAACAGATGCCAAGTATCCCGCGCAGCCGGAACGCAGCATACGCCTTGCCGAGATTGCCGATACCATCATCGCCGTCTTCGAGGCCGTACCGCACGAATATGAGAACTCTGTCTCGCCAGGAAGACGAAATCCGTGCACTCGATCGTTGCACGACAAGCGCCCAACCAATCCATGCCCAGGATTATGTCGTAATCTTTTATGTCTGGTACGACGGCATCCAAGGATAGATATCTTCCTCCGACGCAAATATGGCCATCCCTACAAATAAAGTTTGCAGGCATATCGACTTCCGACGGAGTGCTAACGCTAATATTTATATCTAGTGATTGCATGGTTATTTTATTTTCTTTCGTAAAATCAGAAGATATAAAGCTATGCGTCGCACCCGAATCGAATAATACTCGAGCAGGTATACTTTTGTAGAGTAATATACCTGTTACAACAGTATCGGACGCAAACGCCTCGTCCCGAGTTAATACATAAACTCGGCCTTGAGCTCCGTGGCGTTGGTTCTGCTGGTTGACGGGCACCGCATTTGCGCCTTGCAGCATCGGCGCTTTATGCGAATTCGGGACGTTCCTCGGTGGGTTCTGTTGGATCGGAACGGTTCTCGTACATTGCGACTTCGAATGGCCCTTCGCGCCACACCCGAAACATATTCTGTGGTAACAATCACTCTGGCGATGCCCATCCCTGCCACAAATATTGTAGTGTAATCCCGAAAACGGACGCCGATTCTCAAACGTGTTTGGACGCTTAGATATTTCCGATCCCCCGGCGTCGTTAGGACGCTTGTTGAAGTTGTTACGAATGCCTCTACTCGACATACGGCCAAAGACGCGCTCACTATTAAGAGCGACATTATAGGATTTGCGGTATGTTCGGCACCTCTGATTCATGACGTCCCTTCGCAGTTCGTCATTCAGGCCTTGTTGGAAGCGTTCACACCATGCGTCCTTGTTGGGCAGGAAGGCGCCGGCAAACTTCGCCAGCTTTGAGAAGCTCGAATCATAATCGTCGACAGACATATTTCCCTGTCGCAGCATCATGAACTCGTCTTCTTTTTGTTGACGGACGGCGCGAGGAACGTACTGTTCGAGGAAGGCTCCCTTGAACATTTTCCAGGAAATCGTGGCGTCTGTATCTGCTTCATAGATTTCCTGCTTTTTAGCGGCCCACCAGTCATACGCCCTCAGTTGTAACTGTAACGCCGCACAAGTTACCTGCTGGGACCCTTCGATGCTAAGCAGATTAAACAGGTCCTCCATCTCCGCGAGCCATCCCACGATCACATCAGACTCCGCTCGGCCGTTGAACTTCGGTGGATTCATCTTGCGGAACTCCTTTGCCTTGAACAAGGAAGAAGAATCTATCATTTGCGGTTGAGTCTCTTCTTCCTCGTTTTCTTCTTGGTTGCCTTGGTTTCCCTCGGGCCCTTCGTCCGTCGTCTTCGTGTTGCCCGCCATTCTGCTGACTATTTGAGTCAGGGCATTCATCTGTTTTTGTTGCGCTTCGAATTGGGCTTTGAATTGTGTCTGAAGCTGCTGCTGCTGCAGCTCCATCAACTGTAGCATCTTTTGCATAGTCGTCTCGCTAGGCTCGGTGCTTTTTGTGCTCGACGTACTATCTACAGTTTGGGTTGGGGCGGGATTGTTCCTTTTCTTAGTCATTCCTACAAAACAGAGTAAACCCGTTAGTATTTTTCAAAAATATCTACGGGCTTACCTGTATGGAACTTTTATTTCACGCAACATGCCGACAAACATTCAATCGAGCCATCGCAACGGACATTCCAATAACGAAACATCTTTCGAAAATCCGAGGAAACATAACTGTGCTCTGATACCAATTTGTCACGCCCCGAGTCGACAAACCGTTCGTCCCGGTGTTACTTTGCCGATTCGATCGTCCTCGCTAAGGCGTGATGCCGCACGAGCCTGGAGTTGCGCTCGTGCAAGGCAAGATGACAAGTTCTCAAATGGTTATCTTTTTTGATTTTGATATAAATACGCCAAGTCGAAACTTCACAAATCACATCAGAATATAAGACGCAGTATAGGAAGATAGAAATGCTTTTCATTCATAGCTTGCAACGAAGTGCAAGTCGTAATTTACATTGGATGCCGTTGCGGCTACATTGATTGAAAACAGAAAGAAGATACATTCGACAAGTTGCCTGAACTAACGCTTGCCGTCCCATACATTCGCCCCTTTATGCATAAGCCGTCGACTTGAATTGGCTTCAAAATACTTCAGCATAGGAAGAGCTTCAAAACGTCTCTCCGTACTTCAGCTCCAGTTTAGTTGAGCGCGCCCGTCGCACCTGGAGAAATTGGGGGAATGGGATTAGCACACTTGCTAAGTGGACGAGACGAACCCACTCGTCTAAACCGACTCTGGTTGTTAGGGTAGGCATGCTTTAGAGTTGTCTTTCTATTAGAACTAAATGAATTCAGTTCATATTCGATAGCCATCTTTGCGTAATAAAGCATACAGTGAACCATAGCAGTTTATCATATTTCTTACCACGGCCGTGCTCGTCCCTGCATGAAAACAGAGATAATATATTTACACCTGCATAAGACAATAGGTGAGCATGCTACTATCTTATATGCGGTCATTGATGTTACACATCACGTGGGACTTTATATGGCATTACGACGTGCCTGTCAGCGTGGGTTGCAAGCCCTGCTGCAGGTCCCGTAATGCCTCGCGCCGGAGCACGACTTTAATTTTTCCTCCTAGGTCGATTCGGTTCCGATGCCCCGGATACCGCATCGAGAAAAGATCAACTTGTGCACAAGCCGTCCATGACCATGCCAATGCGTGAACAGTTTAATATGTGCAAGCAGTTTTGTATAGCGCGGACAGTATTGAACGACATTATCATTTTCCCCCAACTCATGCATCAATTTATTTTCCCCGAAACCATACTCTCGATTTAGCGTCCCGCAGGCACCAAATTGTCCGAGGCATCAAATCCCATAATCAACGTTTCATAATATTTTGCAGCACTTGAAATAGTCTATCTTTTTCCGTAAACCTTAAACTTTCTAGTTTATGTGAAAAACTTGTATTTGTAAATCGATACGTTTTTCCCGAGTTCTTGACTTAGTGGATTGGCATGCAATTAACTTGGCATCGTTCGATTTGAATGAATTCGAAGCAAGGAATATGTTTGCGGGACAGAATAGAAAAGAAGGCCGAATCACCCACCGATCACTTTGCTTTGTGCAGGTCGTCGAAGCACTACGTAACGTCAATCCTTAGTTACGCGAGCTCCTGCAATGCATCAACACTTTGTTAGATTTTATTCTTTTCCCCTTGCATCGAAATTTGTAATTGCATCCTTGAAAACGACGCGAAAGCACTTCAATCAAGCCCAGCGGCAAAGCTCCAAGAAAACCATACAGCGGTCCGGTCCCGTCGAAGGGACTCTTATAGAGAGCTCGCGCGCCGAGACGCAGCCCGCTGCATCTAGGACTTGTTCCAACAGAAGTCGTTCCATTAGTTGGATCGATTCTCGTATCTTCCGTCCAAATCGAATTGAATCGATGCCGCAAGGCGTTAACGTTTACCAAGCTTAGCGATCGAGTCAGATGGCCATCTAAGTTCCCGGCCGATCTGACTCGGCGCTAGCATATTATGAAGTTCCGTCGCCTATCGAAAGCGGGGCGCTACAGTCCGGTCCGGTCCCGTATATTAGGTCGTGCCGGACCATGTATATTGGCCCATAATATAGGCCCGGCCCTGCCCGGCACGTCCGAGGCCCGGTCCGAAGTCCAACCCGGTTACAACATCCCCTACACAATCTCCTTGATTTGTCTCAAATCCTACCAGCTAACATCAGTATTGTCACTTTCACAAGGAAAATAAAAGAAAAGAAAATTATGTACACAACAAACACTCTGCCCTGCAAATATGTTTTGTACCACTGCCTCAAGCAACAAGTGCAAGTGGTGGTGGCCTATGTTATTATTATGATTATATAGTGTGGTAGTGAATTAAATTGAAATGAAATGGATGTTTGAACTTTGAACTGAACTGAATTGAATTGAAATTCAATTCAATTCATTTCAATATATATTAGTTGCAAGTTGCTGCAACAACATACATGAATGCATCCATACATCAGCTTAGTCAAAGTAGTAGTTGGTTGCCATCAGCTATAAGCTTCACCGTGCATGTCTCACATCACTTATATATGGCCAACCATGTACAATCATTTATACAAAATTATGTAGACCCATGAATGATAGATGTATATACTGAACTGAATTGAATTAAATGATGGCCTCCAGTGCGACCCGTCCCGGCCCGGCCCGGTCCGGCACGACCCGAAAGCCCATTGTGCCTTCGGTCATGTGCCGGGCCGGGTTTAAAATTTTCATTCATAGCCTGGCCCGACCCGGCCCGCTACATTTCATGGACTCAAGAGGCCCGGCCCAAGCCTGGCTTGGCCCACTCAAATTCGTGCCAGGCCGACCTGGCCCGGCCCATTTGACAGCTCTATTTTTAAGAAAAGATATAATTCGAAGAGGTTTTAAATCTCGGCTTACTAACATAAGGGCCGAGAAAAGCTCGACCCATATCAAGTATTTAAGTATTTTAAGTAACATGTAAACTACTGTTTATAATATATTTTTGAATCCTTAATTCTGATATCAATGTCAAGTATTTACTTTCAACTCCGGAGTAGACAGTGAGTGGCAGACAAGAATTGATTTTAAAAAATGTCCGGTATGATTCAACTGGTTAACCCATGAACCGGTAGCTTTTTTGGGTCGAATCAGTGTTGATTTACTTTTTCGAAAGACTTAATTTTAATTCGATACTCTCAACTATTCCAGTTTTTCAACTTAACAGCCTAAATTTTTTTACTCGACAACTTGATATCATCAACTATTAAATAATTTCAACTTGATACCTAAAATTAAAAAAGAATACAAAACTATTCCTCCCTTCCAAACCCAACCCCATCCCTCCTCCCCCGGCTGCCCCCACGCCCCTCCTCCGTCGAATGCCTCCCCATGCCCCCCTCCGCCCGCTGCACCTCCCCCCTCCCTGTCGGCTGCACCCGCTACCTCCGCATGTGGATGAAGCGCCAACGACGGCAAGGGGTGGTGCATCCGACCGTGGGGGGTTGCAATCGGCCAGGGGTACAGCCGGCGGGGGTGGGGCAGCAGAGGAGGAGGGAGGTGGGAAGGATAATTTTGTCCTTCTTATTTTAGGATATTAAATTGATGCATACCAAAATTTACGGTATTAAATTAAAAAAATAGAAAAATAAAATAATTGAGGGTATTAAGTTATAATTAAACCTTTAAAAAAACAATTGTAGATATATATTTTTGTTGTCAAAATGAGTGTTTAGAAGAAATTGAATTTGGGTCACTTAGGTTAATCCAATTGTTTGAACCGATTTGACCCAATCCAGTGTCTTGTCCGGGTCAATTTTCGGTTCAATTTTTAAAACACAAAACTAGAAATTTAAGATGGGTGGAGTAGCTAGGACTGACTTATATAAAAGGAGAAATATATATAAAAAAAAAATTGGTGGGCTGAAGCCCATCCCATCCAAGTGTGGTTAGGCCTTTGGTGCCAGACAAGTTCAGATCACTTGAGCACTTTCAGGATTTTGTACCATTTTATGACATTGGATGATGTTGTATTTTACCACTGGTGACAATTTCCATGTTTTATGAGAAAATAAGACACACTTCAAAGGTATCAACTCCACTTACATTGAAGTTTAGTATACAATAAAGAACTTGGAATCGATCACACACAAAATATTAGGATTTGACAAAATTAAAGATCCACAATGAAGTGATGTTAAGTTTGGCTTTTGTTGGCTCCAAAATAACTCGATGCACAACAATCATAAGTGAATCGTTTAGTAGTATTCAAACAAAGGCGATGCTGAGATTTTCTTTCCAGCAGGAATCTCGGCACAGATGTCTGGATTAGTGGGCTTCTTTTGTAAAATGGGAAGAACTCTTTGTTTCTCGTCATTTTCTGCTAATTAACATGAACATGAGAGAGGGATGGGATAATCTCCCATGCCATTTTGATACTCAACTTAAATCGATCTTGAGGTGAAAATTATGTAAATTAGCAAATTTTTGGATAAAAAGAAAATATACTTTTATGAGAAATTAAAAGAGGACTATATATAGTCTTCTTTCGATAACCTAAATTGCTTACTTTGCTCATCAAGGTTCAGGGTATGGATACGTAAATATTGTTGATTATCCTTTTAAGGCAAAGTATAATCAGATGCACCGTGTCCAGACATAATTTGTAGAATGGGTGGGATTAATGAGAGAGATGTCGTGATTATTTGTCATTACCGCAATTATATTGCATATAATCATTAACACACGAAGAAAGCGGGTTTGGGTCACCGACGGTCACCGACAGGCATTCACCTGAACCTCTAGGCGTGGACCTCGACCAGCGCCGTCTCAAGCCATTTGGAGGCCCTAGACAAAAGTCCGTGAGGCCCTTTTTTGAAGATGAGGAGACCAAATCTTTTTCCGAGGGAGAAGAAGAAGAGTTGATAACTGTTATTTTTTTCTTTCAAATTTTGATAGATTTAATTACGTTTAAATTTTTTACAAATAGGCAAACCGATGTTTCCTTTTTCAGCTGGACTTTCCTAAAAAAATGCATAATTACATATATATCCACATACTAGTATCAGATATTTTTGGTATCCCTAAAAAAAGAGTTATTTGTATTTACCCCCCAATTGCTAATCCTATTTCTACTTCCCCCCCAATTTTATTTTAATTAGTGTTACCTCCCCAATCTTTGGGTAAAGTGCAAATAAACCCTCCTAAAATTTGCAATTTTGTATTTGAAGACCCTTTTTTTTAAAAAAGATCCCATATTTTAATTTTTTGCTCAGTTTGCACCCATGCGATTAACAGACATTAAAATACGTCTACAAATACAATTTTATCCCTCCCCCCACTCTCCCCCCCCCTCTGGTGGTGGAAGTTTGTCAAGCGGGGCCGACCAAAGGAGAGGAAAGGGTGGCCGGCCAGCGGAGGGAGGAGGGGACGGGTCGAGCTAGGGGTGAGCATTCGGTTAATTCGGTTCAAACCGAACCGGAAACCGAATTGAACCGAAAATCGAATAAGCAAAACCGAAACGGAACCGAATTAAATCGGTTCGATTTACGGATTATTTGCATTTTTTGTTAATATATATAGTACTTAAATATACATAAATTTATATATATATATATATATATATATATATTAACTAAATTTTCTTATTCTGTTTTTGGTTTGGACCGAAACCAAAACCTAAGACCGAAACAGAATAAGAAAATTTAGTATTTTCAAAACCGAAATAGAATAAGAACTTTTTTAAACCGAGCCGAATCTCTTATTCGGTTCGGTTCGATTTTCGGTCCAAACCGAATAATGCTCATCCTTAGGTCGAGCATGGCCGACCAGCGGAGGGGGGTCGGCCAGCAGAGGGAGGAGGGGTTGGGAGGGCTGGCTAGCGGAGGGAGGTGGGGGACGGGTCGAGGGGGCCGGCTAGCAGAGGGAGGACGGGCGGTCGAGGGGGGCCGAATAAGAAAAAATCGAATTGAACCGAATAAGAGTTTCGGTTCGGTTAAAAAAAGATTCGGTTCGATTTCGGTTTTGAAAATACTAAATTTTCTTATTCGGTTTCAGTTTCGATTTTGGGTTCAGTTTCGGTCCAAAACCGAATAAGAAAATTTAGTTACAATATATATATATATATATATATATATATATATATATATATATATATATATATATATATATATATTTTATTTTTTATTTTTTTATATATATATATATATAAATATATATATATAATATATTTTTATATATATGTATATATAAAAATAAAAAATAAAATAATATATATATATATATATATATATATATATATATATATATATATATATAATATATATATATATATATATATATATATATATATATATATATATATATATATATATATATATATACTAAATAAATTTAGGTATATTTAAGTACTATATATATCAACAAAAAAGTGCAAATAAACCGAATAAACAAAATGGAACCAATTTAATTTGGTTCGGTTTGATTCGGTTATGGAACAATTCGGTTCGGTTTTGATTTTGCTTATTTGATTTTTGGTTCGTTTTGAACCGAATTAACCGAATGTTCAACCCTAGCTCGACATGTCCCCTCCTCCCTCCGCTTAGGGGTGAGCATTATTCGATTTTGAACCGAAAATCGAACCGAAACGAACCGAATAAGAGATTCGGTTCGGTTTAAAAAAAAATCGGTTCGGTTTCGGTTTTGAAAATACTAAATTTTCTTATTCGGTTTTGGGTTTCGGTTTCGGTCCAAAACCGAAAACCGAATAAGAAAATTTAGTTTATATATATATATATATATATATATATATATATATATATATATATATATATATATATATATATATATATATATATATATTATAGGTATATTTAGTTATTATATATATTAACAAAAAAAACACAAATAAACCCAAAATCGAATAAACCGAAAACCGAAAACCGAACCGATTTAATTCGGTTCAGTTCGGTTATTGACCAATTCGGTTCGGTTTTGGTTTTGCTTATTCGGTTTCGGTCCAATTCGGTTTTCGGTTATTCGGTTCGGTTGGAACCGAATAAACCGAATACTCACCCCTACCTCCGCTGGCCGGCCACCCTCCCCTCTCCTCTAGTCGGCACCGCTTGACAAGTTTCCACCATCGGAGAGAGAGGGAGGAGAGAGTAGGGGGAGGGGTAAAATCGTATTTTTAGACGTATTTTAATGCCTGTTAATGACATGGGTGCAAATTAAGCAAAAATTAAAATGTGAATTTTTTTTTTTAAACAAGGGGCCTTCAAATGCAAAAACGCAAATCTAAGGAGGGTTTATTTGCACTTTACCCAAAGATTGGGGGGGTAACACTAATTAAAATAAAATTGGGGGGAAGTAGAAATATGATTAGCAATTGGGGGAGGGGGGGGGGGGGGGTAAATACAAATAACTCTAAAAAAAATGGAGTCCTAGACAGCTGCTTCATTTGCTAAAGGATGAGCCGGCCCTGACCTCGACATATATATTATCAGAAGTCCTCAAGTCCTCGGGCAAGTTAGGCAAGAGTTCGACCGATTGCTTTCTTAAAAGACTCATTTTTGGGTCGGACATACTAATAATAAGAAGAATGAGAGCTCACGTATCAGGGTTTGATTTTGGGTCTGAATTAGATCTCACTCAAGAGACCTTCGGAGGGCACAATCTTCTCCGCTCGGTGCAAGCAGTTTATCTACTTCTTTTTTTTTTTTTTTTTTTTTTAATTATAGACAAAACAAGGGGGTCCAATAACAAAACAAAGTCCAATGAAAATTGATCAACTAAATTGTGGCTCAAAAATATAGACAAGTTATTTTCCAAGAGTTCTCTTCTCTACATTTTCAGTCAAGAGAGGATCCCAAAAGCGTAATCAGCATCTTTTATTCTCTCAGGGTACAGCTAGGAATTTGCTACATTGTCCGCAACACTGATCCGCAGGTTTGGCCTGTCTGCCACGTATCGGCTCCCATTGGAGGAATTTCTCGTGCCGGATACAAGAGAGCGAGCGCGGGGGGGGGGGGGGGGGGGGGGGGGGAATGGGTTGATGCCGTGTGGCAGGACGGTTACGTCCGCGGTCTGACCGCGGGCCATATATCATTTTCCCTATATCTATTCTTACAAGACTATCTGCTCAAGACCATAGACAAATGCAGATTCACCTCTAACTTACTCCAGAGAGGTCCAAGCAAAGAGTGGCTAATATGAGTATTTTGGCAATTACTCGAATCCAAACCGAAAAGAAACCTATATGCTTGCTAGTCATGAACTTGCCGCAACTATAATTCGTTCCATTTGTCTTCAACTTCCTGATGTGTTTGATGCAAGCCTCCAACTTCGAACATCCAGTGCGATTTGGTCTCTTACCAAACGAACACTCTCTAAGTCTAGACCTGTCAATTGGGCCGGGCCGGTCCAGTCTGGTCCAAAAAATTGGCCTATATACCGGTCCGCTCCGGTCCAGTATATTGGGTCGTACTAGATCATATGTTGACCCATAAGATAGGCCCGGCCCGAAGCCCAGGCATGACCTGTCCCGAACCGACGCCTGTCCTGACCCGGCCCACTCAAACATATGAGATATGCTGACCTTTCCATCCACCTGTGATTTGTAGAACATGTTACTTCCTGGACGTAGTATGGTTATAGGATCCATTGATGAATCAGATTAGGAAATGGATTGAAATGGCTTCATTTGTCTTGTTTGTGTAGTGTATATGTTCCTGATGGAAGATTAGATCGTCGATACATGTTCATCATCATTAGTTTGATTAGTATGATTGATGGTTCGCATGAGAAGGTTAATTAAAATCATCAATTGTTCTTTCAACTTGCTGCAAATTTTTGTTTGCTAAATTCTTGCAGGAAAGGAAGCACGAATCGTTATTGCTTACACAAGATTGATTATCTTAGTAAATTACTGTTCTTTTTCTGACGACACAAACTAACAAAGCCTATTCCGTGAAGCGTTGGAACTCCACTAGTCACAAAAAAAGACTATCTTGATCTTCTACCAACTCGGAAAGTTGACGGTGATGGATTAACTAATGTTGCATGGTTACAGAAAGTACGTTCCAAATAATGGTCAGCAGCTGATCGAACTTGCGAAGTTGGTATAATATACTCAGTGACAGTTGTCGGTCCCATATGTTTGTAAGGGAACAACATGGTCTCTTGTTGCTCTATATATAAAAGGATTCGATCGATAGCTAGTCTTGTGCAGTGTAAGCAAAGTTCAGCTCCTCCTCCTCCTTGACATGACACGCTTTGTGTTCCTTCTACTATGCGCTCTCCTTTTCATTGCGTACAATGCTCATGCTAGAGTCGTGGAGCACACATTCAATGTAATTGATTCAATATTTTCTTTATTATTTTCATTTCTTTACCAACTCCTTTTCTTTTTTGATATGTTAGCACAGAGTTATCATGGTTAATACTAGCATCAGTTGAATGATAAGCACAGATTTGCTTAACTAATTAGCATGTGTCGTAGATTTGCGTGCATGGACTTGTAGATTTGCGTAGTATGTGTGCTAAATATATGTAACATTTTCAGTAGAGGAACATCGTCGTCGAAAGTTAAAATTTCAAAATGTGATGTTTTATGGGGATTAATATATACATTACTCTAGACTAGGAGCTAATCGATCACTACTTTACCTTTTCTTTTTATGATACCAATATCATAATATCATATATGTTCGAATTTTATATGAGAAGAAGAAGAAGAAGAAGAAGAAGAAGAAAGGACGACAACTCCTAAAATTGTAGGCAAAATATATTTTTTTTTGAGAAAATAATTTTTTTTTTCCCCGACAGTACCATGTAACATCTTGGGATGAAAAAACACACTTTGCACCAGCTAACAAAAAGTATTATTCGACAAGTAAAAAAACATGAGACATATGTGCCTTGCCTAGTATCAGTTATATTCCATCTAACAGTAACAGATCATTTTCCACTCGACACATTTTAAACTATATACGCTTAGCATACAAAAGTTCTTCACCAGCCTAATGATACTATAAAATTATCCTAATAGCATTCTAACTATAGTGTCGAACGTTTTTGACATCTTCGCTTTCAACTGCTAAATTTTAAAAATTTAGTTTTATAAAAAAATTTGAAACATTTTTTCGTCAATTTTGAAGCACATCGGAACCACTTTGAAAATATATGACAATACAAGTATTTAAATTGCACTTTTATATTATATATGTTTTGAAGTAGTCTAAACGTGGTTCAAAATTGACAAAAAGTGTTTCAAAAAAATAATTTATAAAATCGGGATATCAAAATCGAGCAATATAACGTTAAGATGTAAAAATATCCGTATCCTATAGTTGGGATGGCATTTTAGTAATTTAGCCAAAAAAAAAAACTCATATATGCAGACAAAATGCCCAGCGATCGTACAAAATTCTCCTCGAGAAGAAACTGTCACCCAAACTTAATTTTGCTTAAACAAAGCAGCTTCGTTAAGCTGGAGTGCTTACGTATATTTATTTTTTGGGATATTTAGTAACTAAATAACCCTTTATTTTGTTCAGACAAACAAAGAAATGGCTGAAGTGCCAGTCCAAGTGGGTCACTTGAACCCTATTTTTTTTTTTTTTCCATTATCAAACACAAACATTAATTCGTTTGCAGTCTAATCCTTCTCGACTCACTTCTTAATCAAATCCCTACAGATTAGAAGAGTGGGTTGGGCTCTTCAACTAACCATACCTAATAAAGATAAATGGACAAAAAAATGACTTGGGAGTCTAAAAGCACCTAATAAAGGAAAACTATTGCTCTCAGCTGACAATATATGCGGAAATTCAATGATATCAGCATGTATTTGCAGGGATGATTCATGAAAGCGAACCTATAGCCAACACTCCAATAGCATCATTAAGCTAATCAATATATTTATGTTAGGATCAAGTTAATTGGTGTTGTTATGACATCTCCCTGGTATATAAGATTAAGGGGCTGGGGAAACGCTCACATAGAAGAG
Organism: Iris pallida; assembly: GCA_029216955.1. Lineage (NCBI taxonomy): Eukaryota > Viridiplantae > Streptophyta > Magnoliopsida > Asparagales > Iridaceae > Iris > Iris pallida. The sequence continues at coordinate 15,958,379 of JANAVB010002397.1, read as the reverse complement.
CGATGCCACGTTGCCCGCACCAAGGGCATGACAGCGCTGGCCCGCGGCTACGTGACATCCAATCATTGGCTTGAGGGATGGACCCATGCTAGTGTCTCGGAGCCCGTGTCCCAAATACACGTGTCAAAGACACCAAGCCGGCTTTGGTCTAATGTCCGTGTCCCAAAGACACCCAGCCGACCCCGTGGGACTTGATCCCATGACCTCCCCCAAACGTGCCAATGGACTGAGCCACTAGGCTACAAGCCCATTGGCGGAGCCCCATTCATTCATTTTCTTTATTATTATTATCAAATCGATAACTAAAAGGAAAAAAAGAAAAAAAAAAGTATCTCTCTACCTTAGGAATACTAGAGCTAAGTCTCCTGGCTGAAATTTGAGCCAAAGCACGGAGTCCAGTGTCGTAGCTTTTCAGTAATTAGCCTATTTTCCCAATATAATTATTATGCATACTTTAGAAGCAATGTTGAATGCATGTGTGTCATTTAATTTGGACTTCTAATTCATCCATGTTGGCCTAATTAATCCAGTCAAATTTATCCACATAACAATGCAGATAGACCTTCATCGATCAATCAGTTTAAACCAAGAAATTTCTATTTTGTTAACAAATGGAGCATAAAAGAACATACACTGTAAGTTGCACTGGATATATATGTAGCTATATCAACCAATGTTGGAATCCGAACTTTTTTTATTTTTTATTTTATGATAAAGGAATTCTTCTACAATGTTTAGGTGGGGAACCTGAAAGTGAGAAAGCTGTGCAGAAGTAGAGTCATCATAGCAGTGAACAAGAGACTCCCTGGACCAACCATCAGAGCTCGTGAAGGCGATAACGTAATTGTCCATGTCGTCAACGACTCTCCCTACAACATCACAATCCACTGGTAATTAAAATACTAATTACTCTAAAACTCCTTTCTTTCCATAATTAGTTTCATTCATGTGTGTGTATATATATATATATATATATATATATATATATATATATATACACACACACACAAAAATGATATTAGACTTCAAAAAAAAATGTGGATGATATGACATAGCTGATAACATGAAAAATTAAACATTAAACATTAAAATTAAAATAATATCAAATTAACATGAACATTAATATTAAAATTAACATATTAATATTAAAATTAACATGACCATTAATATTAACTTTAACATTAACATTAAAATTAAAATTAATATTAAATTAAAATTAGCATTAACATTAACATTAAAATTAATATCTAAATTAATATTAATATCAAATTAACATGAATAATAATATTTACATTACATTAATTAACATTTAATTTTTAACATTAAAATTTATATTAACATTAAATTAAAATTAGCATTAGCATTAACATTAACAATAAAAAAAATTTGGGTAATTAATTTTTTGGGTTGAAACATGACATGTCAGCTGTCATGTTAGATGCAATATAATGAGAGATGACATCACCAAATTTTTTTGGAAGCGAAATAACATAATTGCATATATATATACAGAGGGTGCTCCTACCTTGTCCGTGTGCGAGCCAGCCAACCGCCACGTGGCGTCACCCCATTGGCAGGTCAACATACGTGGGATCCATGCAAATAGGGGGCCAATGAGGTTTAGCCATGCATGCAAGCAGGCAGGCCAGCCCGTTTGTGGTCAAGTTAGCATTTTCCATATATATAACCATGGTTGCTTAATTCATGCAGGCATGGGATATTTCAGCTGCTCACTGCATGGGCAGACGGACCAAATTTCATAACTCAATGTCCGATAGTCCCCGGCAACAGCTACACCTACAGGTTCAACGTCACAGGCCAAGAGGGCACCCTCTGGTGGCACGCTCACGCGTCGTTCCTCCGAGCCACCGTCTATGGCGCCATCATCATCCGTCCGAGCGCCGGCACCAGAGCCTACCCCTTCCCCAAACCCCACAAGGAGGTCCCCCATAATACTCGGTATCCTAACATTTTTCGACCGCTCGGTCCGCTCTATAATTGTAACTCCAGATGTTAACAAGGCTTGGTCGACAAAGAAAACGCTGATGAGCAGCTCCTTCATGAACTGAACTTTTATGTGCAGGTGAGTGGTGGGATGCCAATGTCGTGGATGTCGAAAATGAGGCCCTGCAGTCCGGAGGTCTGCCCAATAGCTCCGACGCATTTACAATCAACGGCAGGGCTGGCCATCTGATGCGCTGTTCCGACAAACGTAAGCTAGCTGGCTATGGACTTCCTTTAGTATCAGCAAAAACTGTTCATTTCGGACACGTATCCAACACGACACGACATGACATGGCCAAACAAAATACAAAGACCCTAGAGGAACCGTCGGTTCTTAATTTTAAAAACTCGGTCATTATAGCCATTGGAGTACACGCATCTCAACTCTTAACTTTTACAATGACCTAAACAGTAAAAAGTCAAAAGTTTAAATTATAATCTAACTATATGTGTCATAACTATATCGTAAGTTCATATTTGAGTTTCTATAATCGAACTCAACAAAATATAGAGAGATATGTCGAGAGTGTTGTTGACACTCCTAAAATGTTATCTTATACTCATTTTTAATTTTCTATCATTCAAATTCCAAATATATCTTTGTATTAAATTTGACATTAATTTCTGTACGCATGCAGTGGCGGATCTCAGTAGAGGGCTGGGTGGGCTCCCAAATTTTCTTTTGTATAATTTTTTTTTTTTTTTTTGTATTTTTTATGTGAGTCCGTCTATACCTTAACCATTTTAACCCACTCCAATTCGAATTTTTGATTCCGCCATTGAGTGCATGATGATATTTGAGTAGTATCAATAATGTTAATGCAGAAGAACAAATTTAGAAGTTAAATAATAAAAAATTAAAGAAGAGTATATAATGATATTTAAGGAGTAATCGTCATATGTCAAAATCAACGTGTCTGTGTCCTATAGACAGAATCTTGATATATCAGTGGCTAAATTTATTAAGTTTCTCCTGGCGAATGCAGAAACCTACAGACTTGAAGTGGCGCAAGGTGAGACATACTTGCTCCGAATCATAAATGCTGCAGTCAATAGCCAGCTCTTCTTCAAGGTTGCCGGACATGCGCTAACAGTCGTGGCCGCTGATGCCAGCTACACCGCGCCATACACCACCGACGTCGCGGTCCTCGCCCCGGGCCAGACGGTTGACGCCCTCATGGTCGCCGACGCACCCCCGGCTCGCTACTATATGGCCGCCATCGCATACATCAGCACGCCCAACGTCACTTCCAGGAACACCACCGCCACAGGGATCGTTCATTACAAATCGGCAACGCCGACGCCGGCTCCTCCGATTGAGCCGCTGATGCCTGCTTTCAACGACACCCCGACCGCACACAAGTTCTACACGAGCTTGACTACCCCAACCAATCCCGGCGCGCCCACCGTCCCCCTCCGCGTCGATGAGCACATGTTCATCACCTTCGGAATCGGACTCGCTCCGTGCGGCGCCGACCAGACAAAATGCCGGGGCGTGGCGGCCGCCGCGAGCATGAACAACGTGTCGTTCGTGCACCCGTCCGAGATGTCCCTACTGGAGGCACATTTCAGGGGCGCGGAAGGGGTCTACACGTCGGATTTTCCGGACAGGCCGCCGAGCGCGTTCGACTACACGAACAGCAGCGTGAACACCGACCCGGCGCTGGCGTCGCTGCTGTTCCCGGAGAAAGGGACGAAGGTGAAGAAGCTGAGGTACAATTCGACGGTCGAGGTGGTCCTGCAGAACACGGCGCTTCTGGGGATAGAGAACCATCCGATTCACCTCCACGGGTTCAATTTCTTCGTGTTGGCCCAAGGGTTTGGGAACTACGACGCGAGGAGCGCGGCGGAGGAGGACGACTTGGCCCATCCGCAGGTGAGGAACACCATCGCAGTTGCAGCAGGGGGATGGGCCGTAATCCGGTTCACAGCTGACAATCCAGGTGCATGTCCGAAACTTGGTTCTACGTTTCTATTATTCCCCCTTCCACTATGTTGCGCGGACACATATAGGACACGACGCAGCAAGGACCGATGCATTACACAAACACATACATGGGACCTTTTTTGGAGTGTCTGGATTGTGTGACACACGTGGCTGATACGTGTCCGTCTTAACATGATCTAGTTGCCCGAATGTCCGTACTTTCTAGCTTTTACCATACCAAGGATATGCTTGGTAGCGATGTTTTCACCAGTTCTGGAGTATTTTTGAACCGACCGTTTATGAACTGCTTGTTAATTTTTTTGATGCACTCGTTATGGTTGGCTAAATTTTTTCTCAAAATTGGTGGCTTTATAAACACCCCAAATTGATAGGTTTTGAGAGATTTTATTATTTTCTTCTATTTATATCCTCACTAAAAATATATAATTATAACTACTAATACCCTTCTCTATTTAATTTTTTTCGTGTAAAAAAATTTCAGAACTTCGCGTTAATGAATTAACAAGTATGGATTGGATGGGTTAAAAAATTGCTATTTAAAAATCATTCAAAATCGATCCTTATAACCGATACTCTAAAAACAACTCATAACTGCTATCCCTACAATTGCCAAGCAGACCCCAAAGTTCTCTACCATTGGGCTGGCGTCCTTTCATCTGTACAAAGTATGTTTAGTCCCAAATAATTTTTGAATGAATACCCCCCTTGTGAATGTACAGGTGTGTGGATCATGCACTGTCACCTTGACATTCACCTGCCGCTGGGGCTAGCTATGGCTTTCGCGGTCGAGAATGGGCCCACTCCTTCCTCTACTCTCCCTCCACCGCCGCCTGACTTCCCTCGATGTTAGGCGGAGCAACCTGAAGCAGAAGTGGTGATACGTTTGCAGATTAATTGGTGTAAAATCAGTTTGAACAGTTAAGTGCCAAAATGAGTAGAAAAAGAGAGAGAAAGAGAGAGGAGGAAATGAACAATCAAGAAGACATTGTTTATCTTCATTATTCATTTTGTGTTCTGTTGTGCAGTCAATCATTCTTTTTAAATTAGACATGTTTGTTGACGAATTCGATTGGGAGATTGTTTGCATTTTACCAATTAACAAGCATTGCTCTTTGGCTAAATTATGATTAGCCCAAGCCTCCCTCCGTCAAGCCAATTTCAAGATACAATAACAACATTACAGCTGCAAGGGTGTGTTTATTTCCCATGGAAAGTGAAAGGGGGGAAAAACGTTGAAATGTGTTTGGCATGTTTTGTAGGAGAGAAAATGAAAAAGAAAAAAAAAAAAGAAAGGGAAAGAAAATTACTAACACAATTTTTGCAAATACTTATCACTCGCTTGCCTCTCCATTTTTTTCCTCCCCCTTCTACGCTCCGCCTTCTCTCATTAGGGGTGAGCATTATTTAGTTTTGGACCGAAAATCGAATCGAACTAAGCCGAATAAGAGATTCTTCGGTTTGAAAAAAATTTGGTTCGATTTCGGTTTTTAAAATACTAAAAATATATATTCGATTTTGGTTTCGGGAAATCGAAAACCGAATAAGACTTATACAATTATGTAAATATCCACAATTTTATGCATATGTTATAATTAAAATTTTTATATTTTGAAAGCAATAATTTTATTTATGTGTTTTAAAACCAAATTTTGGTAATTTAACAACTAGTCTAATTTTGGATGCAAATACAACAAATGTGCATATAAAAATTATAATTTTTAGTATCATTTTCAACTTCGGACCCTTCCTATTATACAATAGAAATAGTTCAACCAAACAAACCGAAAAAATAGAATTGTTACTCGGATTTGATTAATTTTGGTTCAGTCGGTTCGGTTGAAATCAAATAAACTGAACGCTCACCCCAACCTCTCACCACCTCTACCTCATTCTTTCTCTCACGATTTTTATCTCCATTCTTTTCTTTTCAGAAAAAAAAATGTTAACCCCACACACACACACACACACACACACACACACACACACACACACACACACACACACACACACACACACATATATATATATATATATATATATATATATATATATATATATATATATATATATATATACTAGCATATGTGCACGTGTCTTGTACGTATTTTAATATTTTTTAATTAGTTTATGAAGACTCTTTAGGAAGACCAAAGGATAGTCTTCCTAATTACTAAGTTGTCCTTATTAAAATTAATGAACTATTTTTAATTAGTATAAGATGTAAGGGTATTTTCGGAATTCAAAAGTTTCACCATCTAAGTTTTCCTATTATATAGTAGAATAGATATATTCTCTTTCTTTTTATTTTTATTTCTTTCACTTTTCCTTAAACCAAACACACCATATGAGTAATAGAAAATCTCCCATGATGTCTTGTAGTTGAATGATCTGAAAATGGTTGGTGAGGATTAAGGTTTAATTCCAGTTGAGGACCAATATATTTGAACCAACCTATACAATCGTTGAACCCAGATTCAACCCAGACTAACCTGACCTAGGGTCAGTAATTACCAGCCAAGCCTCAACCCACGACAAGCATGGATCGTGTCAGGCACCATGTGTCGATTTGGCCAGGTTGTTTCTAGTCATTGGAAAATTTGTTCAATCCAATATGTTTCTTAATAATTCCCCGAGCACATAAAGGATCAACTCACATATGATTATCCTCACAGGAGAAACTAAGGATCTGAAAACCAAGGATAAAGGATCTATTGAAGTGCAATGGTTTGCATAGCCCGATGGAGCAGACAAGTCTGCAAATAACCGAAAGAAGGTTCATCAGAGACCATGAAGTTCATTCGCCAACAGTTGGACAATTCAATATTCCACCATGTTTTCCACAGAGAGTTTGTTGAATGCATTATGACAGAAGCTGCACTATTTATACAGCCGGAAGACATTGAGAATAAGACATTTCCTTTTTGTCAAGTCGTAACTCGAAGTACACCGAGGACACCCCCTGTTGCGCAACATCTGAACGAGATTTATAGGATAATCTTGGCAATAAAAATAGTGATTGATACAAGCTTCCGGCTCTACTACTCTTGAATTCTCTATCAGACAATTGGGATAGATTGGAAGTATCAGTGAGTTACTCCACAGTCTACTCTAGGGGACTTGTCATTATGGAGCTAGTTAAAAGCTTCTTGATGAATGAGAAGATACGGTATAAGCAACATGAATTATAGGAGGATACCACCATGGTTTCTTCGAAAAGGAAAGGGAGGACCAAGTCACAAAAGAGAGCTTCAGGAAGTTATTGAGATCTTGGGAAGGTGGATCACAGGGACAACTACCATTAATGTGGCAAGAAGGATCACTGTCACGCTCCGGTTTCGTAAAAACAATTAAAAGTCTCGGCACTGGACGTAATTTCGAACAAGTCTAAATTGTACTTGTACAAGACGTGAATTTGAATAGTTAATATTTGATCCCCAAAACAAAAATATTACAACGGAAAATGAGCAAACAAATTGAGTCATAACAAGATATATGAAAATGTATCTCTTATTGATAATTATAACGGATGACAAAGACTCTCAATATCCAATTGAATTAAGCCAACTTGGCTTACAATACAGGATTACAACTCACGATTACAAACGATTTGTATTATTCCATATATGACGTCATTTATAGCACATATAATATTTTCCAACAAAAATTTCAACTCGTCCAACGATTTCTCAATGCCTCAGTCAAAGTGACTCCCAACAATTGTGGATGGGGTAAACAAATGATAAATTAGGTTCACTAAGGCATTTTTCAATCTCGAAATTTTATTTTTCATGCCTGGGTGCTGGAACGGAACAAATGTGCTCCAAAATAGAAAAATGTTCCTAATATGTTTTAATTTAATATTAAAAAAATGCTTTTATACCATTCCAAATATGTTCCTGAATTTGTTTAGAACATATTTCCTCCATTCCAAAATGGCCTTTATGGTGTAATGTTTTATATTGAACACGACGGTGGGCATGTTCGAAAGCTTGAACCACTAGGGTACCGTACCGTTTGCTTGGTCGGTGCAGTTAAGGTTTAGAAAGTTGTTTGGAATAGAAGCATGTTCTGGTTGAAGAAATAAATCAGGAGCATGCATTCAAGATTTGTTGGAGGCTGGTGGTCAAGGACATCGGTCTTTGTCGAGTAATTGATCACGAAAAGATCCCATTGATTCTGGAGATGCTACACATGGAGGTTACCTTCGACTTGGTGATCGAGTTGCTGGAGATGACATGTGATGTGGAGCAGCCTAAGGGATGCATGGTCGATGACGACAAGGAGCATAAACTCGCGAGGTGACATGCATAGAATCAATATTCCTTTTAGACTGGTTATTGAATTTAGAGGCATGAGTGCACTCTGGAAGTCGCGAGAGGGCGGAAGTTATTGGAAGGCCATCAAATATCCGTCAGAACCCAGAGAACTCATCCATTGGATATCTAGGTACGATACGGTGAGGTAATTTTCGAAAACAATTGCACCAGGTTTTTTGGCAAGTAATCCAATTTGGATATTCGACTAGATATTCGCCATCGGATATTCGCCAGTCGACGAGTCAAAAACTTTGCTAGTTTATTTTATTTTAGGTGGATCCATGTGAGTGGTTGGTGCTCGATCTAAACTATTCTTGTTTTCTAGGACTAACTTAGGGACTAAAGCAAGTCACGATGTCTTAAATGGATTAGGATTTTATTGTTCCCTATAAATAAAAAGCAAAGAGGAATTGTCAAATAGCCCTTCTAGTGTTCATGGATATTAATTTCATCGTTCTAAGAGCAACAACTCTCGGGTATTCCACTTCAAGATAGAGAGAGGGACTATGCGCAGGAGGGAGAATCATATACTCCGTCAAGTTGAGATTGTCATTGTCGATAAGGTAGGCAACCATTACTAGGTTAGCATATGTTGTAAGGATTGAGTATTCTTTTACGATCTCCAGCATTGTATCATTCTCGTGAGAATTGTAAGTGATCGACTCTTGAGACGAGGGATCGAGTCGACAGCATATTCGTTTCATAAATAAAAACTTGTAACTTGTCCTAGTGGCAATAGCCACCGCATATTGGACATTTGATCTTGTCTTGGCACCATAAGCAGGTCTACGGTTCGTATCTTTGTGGGATCGATCAGTGGTTGAAGCTTCTCTGCATCTCAGATCAGGGCCGGCCCTGAGCAATTTGGGGCCCGAGGCAGAACTTCCAAAATGGGCCCTCATATATAATGTAAAAAAAAAGTATAAATAAAATAAAATTTTATTGTAGTCAAGATTTGAACCAAGAACCTATTAAATATAAGTCTAACAATGTAACCACTACACCACAATATTTTTTATTACAAAAGAGAGACATGATACATATTAGGTCTATTATAGACAGTTCCATGTTAGTGCCCCCTTTCGTCGGGGGACCCTGGGCCGTCGTCCGGCCTGCCCTGGGCCAGGGCCGCCCCTGTCTCAGATCCCTAGATGATATACCTCTCATGTTCATTTTTACGTACCTTAGCTAGAATTTTGACCTCAATATAGATAGTTAATGTCAGATAAATAACTAGTCATAAAAACTTTGTCAAATCTTTTATTAATTGAGATTTTTGTGCTTCATAGCCGACCTATTATGATGAGAAAAAGGCTTGGATGATGATGATAATGAATAATATGTTTCTGCCGAAACAATATTATGAAATCCCTACTATCTAAATAATATTTATGGATACGTACGTAATGTTCCCTACACAACATCATCTCTAGCACCAGGATACCTAGGATGGTTTTATCCGCAGCAAATGCTTCTAGTTGTCTTCACATTGCTTTATTCCCTGCTGAATGTAGGTTTCCTTCATTCATTGGTGCCATTTGTCATAGTTGCTGATATCTTATTCCTTGAATAATGGAATCATAGCAGGGAAAGAGTAATGAGTATTCAGAAGCAAACAAAGCAAGTAGTGACCTTTGTGTAGGATGGCTAATCAAATCATTAGGTCACACTCTTAACTAATCTTACAAAAATCTTGATTCTGTAGGATCGTACGTCTGGTCGGTGATAGGCTAATTTTTAAATACTCCAGTAGCGTACGTGTTCCCAAACGATTGGCCAGTAACTTGTTGAATCGAGTGCAGGTTCCTGCATTGATTGATAGCTAACAAACATGCATGTTCCTGACTGAAATTTAAATCAAGGTAAATGGCATTGTTTGTGTAGATTATAGTGTTCTTTAGCATTATACTATGGCTAAATTATCTCAATGGCATCCCCATTATAGCGTTAGAATGTTTTTGATATATTAATCTTTAACTGTTCAATTTTGATACCCTAATTTTATAAATTATTCTTTTGAAGCACCTTCCGTCCAAATTTAGTTACAAATAAAAGTTTATCATGAAAAAAATAGTATTGTTATTCATTTAATTACAAAAACCGATATATCATCCAACAACAAACACAATTGTTAAGGATCCGTAATTATAAAAATATTAAAGATTCAAGAACTGACGAAAGGTACTTCAAAAGAGCAATTTACGAAATTTTGGTGACAAAATCGGCAGTAGAAAGTTAACATGTCAAAAATGTTCAAGCGCTAATTTGGAGTTCCACTAGAATAATTTAGCCTAGTACTATTATAGATCAGGTCTTCTCTCTTTCACAGTTCGAAGTCAGCATTTTTATTGTCTTATGGTGTACATCTGGAGCTGAGTTATTTTCGCTAATAGTGAAGCATATATACTTACATATCTTTGTCATGCTTCCAGTTCTGATCGTAATAATTTCTAGTTGCAGTAAGCTTGTTTGAGACTCGTCCGCACAATTGTCAGTTTTAGTTTGTTGAAGGTCGCCAACTATTTCTATCAATATTAGGTAGGCCAGGCCGACCCTGGCCAGGACGACCGTCCAGGACTCACGGATCACGAGGGGCCCAAAATAATTATTTTAAAAGTAAATATGTTAATAATTTTGTATCTCAAATAGAACTAATATATACCATGGGCCTTTTTAAATATAAAGTTATTGTGGTTTTGTGGTTAGTACTTTAAACTTGTAATCTAAAGATTCTAAGTTCAATTCTTGGTTTTAAACTTTTATTTATTTATTTATTTATTTTACATTATGTACGGGAATTTTATTTTGAAATTCGTCCTGGGTCCAGGTAGGCAAGACCGCTACTTATTGACATATTGTTCCATTTTTATTTGGCTAAATTATGTATCTTAACATTTTAGCTTAGGTCAACATTTTGTTAATTGTCAATAAAACTCGTGATTTTTTTGTTTGTGACTCTATCCCTCTCTCAAAGAAGAAAAAGAAAAAAAAAGAAGTAAATCCCTTGAAAAAGGAGTTTGCTAGGTCTAGGAAATTAGAACATTGGTGAAGGCAATAAAAAGAAGGATACGGCAGTGCCCATTAAAGTGATTCGGTTGTTGCAAAGTATTATAGCCATGGCCCTTGAGAAAAGGTGAACGAATGAAAAGAAATTCACGTTGACAACCCCAAAGAACACATGGAAGCTTGGTAGTAAAATAATCATCATTTGACGATCTAGCCTCAATCTACTCATGGATCTCATGATGGCACAATGATTATTTAGGATTTGCTTGGTAGTTAAGCTTTTTCAGTTGCAGGCTGGCAGTGGCAGAAACTCATGACCCTATATAATTTTAGCCTCTAGACTACTCAACATCCACTAATGCAATTTGAATTGTTCATTGCGAGAAAATATTTCAGGTTTACAATTTTTTCTAGTTGATATGTGGAAATTTATCAGACATGCACATTTCACATAGAACAAGATTTGAGGTCGAGTCGTGTCTTAGTACCATGTGAAAGTTCCCGCCACTACATAATTCTAGAATTGCAACGAAGAGAAGGATTAAATGTGTCTTTTTTCAATAAAGTAGTCCCCTCGAAACTTCTTGTGATGGACATTGGATCCATCTCAGCGGTTTGTCTACTCCCAGGTTCCTCTCTGATAAGTAGCAGTGTCTTGATATACCATAGTTTGCAGTAATGGTCGATATGATCCGATATGACCGATACCGACATTGATGGCCTCATTTTCAGTCAATTCGACATAAAAAATTGAATGAAAAAAAAAACCAATTAGCAAGGAAGTAAAAACATAATAAGATTGTAAAAGTATGTAAAAGAATAAAACTTATCTGTAACAGGTAAACCAATCGACGAAGTTGACTAATATTTTATTTAATTACAAAATTACTAATAAATAACACAGAAAAAACTTAAAATTATGCCTAGATATATAAAATATTTTTTTTCTAAAACTTAAATAATTTTTTGTTTTTCGATATAAGAAATATGATACTCCGATCCGAAACCGCTGATTCTGTCGATACCGTCGATCCCGAAGGATCCGATGCCGATATCGATACTGTGAACCTTGTGATATACCAAAGTTTTCGCGCATTTTTTTCCAGTTTATACACTATGCAATTTGAATTTGTTACCTGGACTACTTACAACCTACTATTTCCACCGTATGCTCTTCACCCTAATTTTCTTCCCCATATTCATGAATCTCATCGTCCTCGGATACCCTTGAATTCCGCAATCGCCAAATCTAGCACGTCTGACACCGGGGCCGGGGCCGGGGAGTGGAGCTGGTGTTATTGGCATGCACTAAATGCCATGTCCCAACAATTTTCCTTGAAAAAGAAACATGACATTACAAGACTAGGTGGGGATTGTTCACTACTAGCCCTTCTCTCAAGTGAACTACTCCAGTGCTGCACCAACTGGGTGGACACAGAAAGAAGTTGGGACCAGCTTCTAAAGTTGGCAGCATGTCCTTGGAGATGTTGGGGGCAAATTAGCATACCATGGCCCATCCAGGAACCCCCCCTCCCCATTCACATCAAACTCCTGCCAACACTATTTACTCACTTTTTAATATGTTCTACTACATTTAGGAACTAGAAAAATTTTTGAAGAAAGAAGGGCATTTAGCTAGCCAGACATATGTATGTATGCAGGGCCGGCCTGGGGGTCTGGGTTGTCCTAGTCGGAGCTAATTTTGGTTGTTCCTTGCCCTTGACTCCAGAAAGAAAGGATATTGTGTTCGGGAGTGTTCGTCCCTGTGTTTGACAGCGAGTGAGCTCGGATTCCGAGTCTCTAATGATCCTTGAACTACTCGAGATCACTCCAACGTTAACTCAAAATATGGACATAAAAGATTGTCAGTTCAACTAACAAGATGGATTGGGGTAGACCGCAAAGGTTAGCTGGAGACTTAGAGGCCTAGGGGTTGCCCTAACGGGGGCAGGCCCTATATTTATGCCCCAACCTAATTGCATCTCTTGCATGTTTTCGTATGCCATGGTCCCCTATGCTCGTTTGATCCTTCTGAAACTTCATTTGACCTGTAACTTGAAATGGCAGTACCTCGTCTTAAATCCGTGTCCTCCTTACTGTCTATTGTGCACATCTGGCACGCGGAAGGGCGGATTTATTATCTCGCCGACAGTGGAGGAAATGGAGGATGCTCGATGTCGGAAGATCTTGAGTACATATCTGCAATGACTTGAATGTTTCGAGCCTAATTAAGATGTAATATGTATATGCCAGGTTTACTTTCAGTATGATCTCTTATGAAGACTTGTGATAACAGAAATTATAAGAACTCAAGTAATCCTTTCTAGTGAGCTATATAGTTTATAGCAGTCATGCAAGTAAAACTGGAGTCACAATGAATCAATGATCAAAAGTAGCATGTTAGTCATGTCAGTAACTCACTCTTTTATTTATTTATTTGAACACATGATCATATGGAATACTTAGCATTGATCTATCTGTAAATGCTATGCTACACCATGTAGCTATGGTCTTTCTAGGTTGCTGAAAGCTTGGCTGTTGGTACAGGACCACACAATGCGTCAAGAACAAACTAAATTGGGTTTAGATTGGGATATAATAGATGTGAATGGCTTAAGAAATTGTAGCTAGGGGGGAATCACACATTAATGGTAGATGATTGAAATGGAATTCTATAGCTAGTTTCTTGGCTGACATAGCCCTTCATGTGTAGAGCCATGTGAGGATGGTGGTAGATGTTGTTGCTCATCTTTACCAAAATGCCCACACATTATTAGTATGTTAAAACTTGCATATTAATCTATATTATATTTAACTATCTATCTATGAGAAAGTGTAGTTTTTTTGTTAACATGAAATAGTAGATTTGTTGATGTTGGCAATGGTTAGCCCTTTACAATCAATATATGTAGATTGCACAAATTAAGGACCATGGTGGGATCCAAAGCCTCAACCACCAACCTTTCAGGCCCTCTTTTCTTCATGTCTTATACTTGTGATAATAATTATTGTAGCCACCAAGTTTCTTTACGAGTGAGAAGTGTTGTTCTCTATATATTACTAGTCAGTTATGACAATATAAACTCCATCCTTCACCTGTACTAAACCAACGGCGAAAGGGTAGCAAAGTAATTATACGTACTATACACTGTGCATCGATGAGTAGTTCTGGTGGGAGAGGGAGGATTTAAAAGGAGACATTGTCCCATCAAATTGAGTGTCTCTTGCACAATGGATCTCCTCCCGGCCATGGGGGGAGAGCTTGCGGTGAACAATGAATTTAGGAAACATCCAAAGGGATCGCATTGATTCTTTCCTGAACACCATTGTTCTATGGGTTGTCGAAAGAATCATGTGATCCTTTTGGATCTCTCCTCTATCCATTTCTGATGTACAACAGCTTCTCTTCACCATGTCATGCTAGTTGCAGTACTACACTTGTTCTCATCGATCATGGTAAGTTGTACTACTCAATGTATATACATAAGTTTTCCGTAAACTTATTTTTTTCAGTTTGCTCAATAGGAATTAGGAAGAGATCAGCAGAAGCTTCTTTGCTTCATATCTCATCTGCAGAAGCTTAATTATACTTCATAGTTCATACTAACCCTTTCTTCATGCAACATTAAGTACCCTTTCTTCATGGATCGCCTTTGGAATCAAGCTTTTTCCTCAAGAAAGGGTGGAGAAGAAGCCAAATTTTGATCATTTAGGTAAAAGGCGTTCTAAAATGAGCAACAGTCTTGATTAATTTTAGGCCAAAAGCCTTAATCGATATCCCAAGACTATGATGGAGATATGATTCAAGAAGATGGGGACTTTTGGGAAAAGAAAAAGTTCTCTTACATATTTAATTAATGTCTGAATTTCATTAGCTAGCTCTATTATTTTCTTCTTTCTGAATTCTTTCCTACATGATAGGTGTGCTCTCATGAGCTCCATATGGGTTATATATGTAAAACAATAATATCAGAATTACGACCAAATAGAGTTGTAATTCTTTGCAACCGCAATGTATCGGTTGTCAATTGGTGCCCCGCTTCCCCCTCTATCCCACATGAGAAAAGGGTGCCAATTGGCAACCGACACGTGGAGGTTGTAATAGATTACAACCCCATTTGGTCGTAATCCAAGCATTGTCCCAACTGTACCAACAGGGGAGAAGACTGTGGACCAGCTTCCGTTGCATTGTCCACACAATTGAAATATTTTTTCATAGAAATGTCAGATATATTGTTCCATTCAAATATGTTAGATGACTAAAGTAACACTGAATATATATATATATATATATATATATATATATATATATATATATATATATATATATATATATATATATATATAAAATATATATGGAACAAACAAATACACCTCCAAAGGTTATGTATAATTGTGACAATTAGCGATCAAAAATATAGTCATATTATCCTTTGTTTTTTGTTTTCAGAAAAGTTGAGATTAAAATCTTACTTCAAGGAAATGAGAATAAATAAGTTTAAAAAGTTGTTGGTCCATGTGGAAGTTGAGATTCGTATCCTATAAGAAAAGATAATATGTGGATGAGCTCATGTGGAAGTTGGGATTCGTTTGAAGCATCGATCACATGAATGAAGAGCTTCAAAGACTCTTATACAAAATCTTTTTCTTGGTATACTCTTCCATTTGAGATTTACCGACAAGACAACTTTGCGCGAGCCTCTTAACCTCTAATGACCCTTGTGCAAATGTTATCTGTCGATATCGATACGATATAGTCGATATCAATACACTTTGGCATGTCCCAATCCAATACGGAATGATACTGATATCGGGATCTCTTTTTCAGTCAATTCGGTAGATAAAAATAAACAAAAAAATCAATCAGTAATGATGTAAAACAATAGTAAAATTATAAAAGCATATAGTTAAAGAAAAATTAGTTATTGCAGAGTAATGGTGACTATTAGGGTCTGGTTGGTAACGGTGTTTTTACCGGTTCTGGAGTATTTTTGAACCGACTGTTTATGAAAATTTTTGCTTGTTAATTTTTTTGAGTAGCTTTGGTCGGCTCAAAAATTCTCCAAAATTGATGTATTATAATTTTGGGTGGCTTTATAAACACCCCAAATCAGTGAATTTTGAGGACTTTATTATTTTATTTCATTTATATTCTCACCACAAATATATAATTATAATTACTAATACCCTATCATATTTAATTTTATTAGTGTAAAAAAAATTCAGAACCGCTCATTAGTGAATTACCAAGCGTTTAAAAGCCGCTACTTAAAAACCATCCAAATCGGATCCCTCATAATCAGTATTCTAAAAGTACCTCATATATTGCCAAGCATACTATATAATATTTGCTTTCGGATATTAAAAAAATCGATACTCAATTTTCTTTAGAAAAATCATACTATATAATATTAAAAAAATCGATACTCCGATCTGGAAACGTCGATATCCAATTTCGATACTTATAGAAAGGTTCTTATATCGATTACGGACATAGGCCTCATTTGGTTTGCGGAAAGGAAAGGAAATCGATTCTTTGCTCTTTTCTTTCCTTTGGAAATTGCAATTCCAATAAATTTTCTTTTCCGTGTTTGAAAATGTCAAAAAAAATTGTGAGGGAATGTGAATCCTTAGAGAGAGAAAAAGTGAATCCTTGGGTTGGTAGGAAGAACTATTTCTTTTTCCTATTTTACTTCTCCCGAGGAATCAATTTTCTTTCCTACTCTTTTTCTTTGACATTCAAACATAAAAAAATGAATGAATTTCTTCTTCCAAGACTCTGATTCTGCGAACCAAACATGGCCATAATGTGGCTCCAACCGTCGCGATGGCAATGCTAACTTTCAATTTATACTTCAATAGCAAGATCGGCAGTTTAAAGTTTTGATTACTTATACTTGAATAACAAGAAAATCCAGTGTCATACGAAGATGAAAGACAATTAGCTCAAATACATGAACAGTTGATAATTCTAAATGGAACTCCAGAAAACTTCCCATCCTTTCTCTTCCTCTTCCTCTTCGATCAAGTAGTACATGGAACGAAATAATCGATGCGCATCGTAAAGGCTTCTCTTAGTTTTAAGCTTACGCGAGCGGAGAAGGAGACGGAGGAGAATAGGCAGCTTGACTGGTCTCTCCGTCGACAACAGGAGCAGGAGTAGGAGCAACAGAAATTTCATCAGTTTGATCCGTCTCGCCACCGGCAAACGGTGCAGGAGCAGAAAGTTCATCCACCTCACTGGTCCCTCCACCGGCGACGGGTCCAGACGCTGCACCGGAGCTCAGTATCTCCAGCATGGCGCGGTTGGGGTTCTCGCGTCTAGCAGCGCACAGACCAGGAAGAAACACACCTGTTCGCGCGAACATACAAAGAATTATATATCCGAAGAGGGTGGGCGAGCTTGACGACCGCCCCAAGTCCCTTAATAGGCAACATTTCCAAACAAGGTTCAAGATTACTTACTAGCTCAGTCATCCCTTGCAATGGAAACGCCCAGACATGATCTATATTCACTTAAATAGTATTCCGTAGCAATGAGAAGGCTTATAATAAAGTTTAGTAACTAAAATATAACTATAGATCAATAAATACATTGAGAGAATCGTTCTCACGAGACCAACTAATTTATTTGTTATTTTTTCCGAAATATTTTTTTTCTCCAAATAATCTTGTTTTTATTTTGTCTTGTTTGAATGTTAAAAAAACATGAGCAAGATTTTTTATTTGTTAATTTTTTAAGATGAATTCATATATTAATATTGATTGATAAAATTGGTATCGAAAAAAAAATATTCACAAAATTTGTTTAGAAAAAACTGGATGTTTTCCATCGGTTCCACAGGCCTCACTTTCAAATCCTATCCTAGTTCCGAGAATTCTCGGAAGGACCCTGGATTACACTTGTGGTACATTACTCCATGTGTACCTAGCCAAATGATGTTAGGTCATATACAGGTCATAAAAACTTTTCAATTCTGCTTTGTACTTTCCTTGTGCACAGTTGCCACCAATTTTATGAAGAGCAGTGCTATGTTGCCCGCGGGTTTGGACTGCAATTCTGGCCTGCGGGCCACGTGTCACACTCTCATTGGAGGGGGATTGGGCCCGGTGTGATGGGGTCCGCGTGCGGTCACGCGCGCGATCATCCCCCGCGGGCCAAAAAGGGTTCCGTTTTATGAATCATAATGTTGATGATAATGCATTCGAACAGTGTGAGAAGCAAACAAGTCATACAAGGTGCATATTAAGGCAATTTTGGAACTAGGATTGTTAGATATGAGAAGACAAAGGTTATGATACAATATAAACAACATGAAAATCAATAATCCAATCTGTTAACATCAATACTATCATATTAATTATATCTAGAGATCCCCTTAAATTCTGAGAATTCATGTTAATGATTTAATCTAAGGAATTAATACGAATTTTAGATGTTGTCTTTCGATTGGTCTTGATTCCAGTGAAAGCCGTCTTTCATATATTAAAAATACATTTGTGTTCAACTAGAAGTATAAAGGACGTCGTCCAGTGATCGAAATTTTTTGGAATAAATCGAAACAGTAATGTGGGGATCAAAAGAGCCAAGAGTATCAGACCGTATACTGGCAATAATACCACCAGTCTGTCGATAAAGTTGGATATCGTTCCAGAATAATTGGGGATCCAAAATTACTTCACACTATGTAACAGAAGTATATTGAAGATATACTAGTGCTCCGTGTTCATGCTAGAATGTAAAGGGTTCAAACCTAAAAGAGTTGTTGTCCACGATTCAAATTACTCATGACTTTGAAAATGTTAGGATCATATTTAAGGATTTACATGTATTTTGGATCGGCGGTCTTGTAGTCTTGAAGAGTTTGGAGGCTAAGGCTTTTTCGTAAGGTTCGCTAATGATCCATTAAGAAAATCTAGAGAGAAGAATAATTAGAGCTCATTAGAGATCTAATAAAGAAGGATTTCGCATTATGGTATTGTGTGTTTAATTCTTGTAGGACTTTATCTTATGTGATTAAATAATGTTATTCTCACGTTGGCCGTGGACATAGATCAATCTAGGTCAAACAACGTTAAACAATGCATGTTAAAGTGTTGTGTTCTCGGTTGTTATTGTTCGGTTAATTTGTATTTTGTTATTCTCATCGGTGATTTGTGTGTGAGCATTGCACAAAAGTTGGGCAAATTTCATTTCCTAATGCCTCAATCAAAAGATAAAACCTAAGATGAAAGCAAATGACGATGCACCTTCTCCGGCAGCAAGATTGAAGTAGAGGTCCATGATGTTAGGGCATCTCTGGTAGCATTCCGGGGAGCACAACTTCACGGTGAATTGCGACTCGAGGAGCGCGTCGGACGAGATACCGACAGTGTAGCGATCGACCCCGCACGTGTGAACGCACTCGTCCGTCTCGACGTAGTCCGCTAGGCCATCGACCACCACCCCCGACGTGCGGCATTGGTACTCGGTCATCCCACCACCGCGTTGGTAGCTCTCGAGCACGCACCGTTTGTATGACGAAGAGACTGCATACGCGCAAAGGTCCTGCGGCAGCTCCTCGCAGATCACCTCCGCTGCAGAAAGCGTAGAGTATGATTAACCGAGTCGAATGGAGGAAGAAATTCAAATGGCTGACCCTGAAAGTTTTGAAATAAAAACTAGAGCCATGTTTGGCTTGCAGAATTAGGATATTGAAGTCATTTCTTTTCTGTGTTTGAATGCGAAAGAAAATGAACAAAAAAAAATTTAAAAAAATGGTTCTTCACTCATCCATTGGATTCACTTTTCTACTCCCAATTATTCAAACTTCTCCAAACGAATAATTTATTTAATGTAAATTGCAATTTTCTTCGACTACAGAAACTCAAATAAGAACTCAAAATAAAAACTTACAATACAGATGTGACGCGTGAATTTCATTAACATTGAAAATGTACTTATTTTACTTTTAGTCCCTTCAAAATTTTAAGAAAAGAGATACATGTAATCCAACGATTTTCATAGCCGAGTTCTAAAAAATTAAGAACTCATGAGTTCGTGTAGGATTTTTGTCAAATGGAATTATAAATTTAAATCGCTGACCCTAAAATTTTGATATAAAAACTTAAATTGTAATTGTCACCTATCAACACATAATGTCGGAATATAATATAATGCATGCGAGGTTGGATAATTAATATAGGTAGATGACATTCATTTGAAACTGCAAATTATGCGTGAAATAACATGTATGTACTTACCACGGACGGAGGGGACGGAGGCGAGGAGAAGGGATAAGGAGATGATAAGAGCGAAGAGAATTCTTGACGCCATCGAAGACTTAGCTTGTTCCTCTTTGTCCTTCTCTCTGATTCTATGGATTGTAAGCTATGATATATAAAAAAAAAAATTGAGAGAGAAGTTTGGAATTGGAGTTGAGAGGAATGGAAGGATTGGCATGGGTGTTTATATAGGGGAGAGGCCACAAGCTAATTCTAGATTTGTTTACTATATTTGCAGGAAATTTGGTGGAAAATAGAATACCTGTCTCGTCTATGTTCCTAAGGCCGGCCTAATTTCTATCTGGACCTGGAACTCGAAACCGAAACCGCAATCAATTTTCGGATCTTGGTATAAGGTTTTTTTTTACAGAAATAATAATGCTATTTATGACCCAATTTATTTTAGTTGATACCATTACCCATGACTTGGCGATAATGTGACACTGAGATGTCAACAATTTTAGTGTTATGGATAATATATTTTTTCAAATTTCTTATTTTTCTTATTCTAATTCGATTTTTGAATTATATCATAATTTTTAAACAATTTTAGTGTTAAAGACATTTTTTTTATTAATTTCTCATTTGTAATATTCTAATTTTATTCTTGAATTCTATTATAAAATCTCTCATTTGTGATCTAGATTTTCTAATACTAAGATCCATGTCACGTCAACGCCATGTAATCGTCATGTTATGGGTGATGATATCACCTGAAAAACTTGAATAATGAGTAACATTTTTTGTTTTTCGTAACCCGATAATGGTTAGATCAATGAGTATGGATCGGATGCGGCACTCTGACTAACCGCAAGTTCGACAGAACTTTCTTGTGTTGTAGCCAAGGTATAAATACATTCGCTACAGATGTTGGTAAGGTCGAAGAAATGGTATGTATAGTCTAGTTTAGTATGCTTATAACATGCAGCAATGACAAAAACTTTGTGAGTTTTTTACATTTGAAGATCCATGTAAACAAGTGAAACAATATGACAAATGCTAAAGGTTTTCAAACTACTTGCATTGGATTCGTTAGTATGTGGCTACTAAGCATATGCATAGTAGATGAAGCTTAATTAGAAGAGGTCAATTGTCACATCACATAGAGGCCAAACGATGAGAAACTAGAGTGGGAGCTAGGATCAAAGGATTCTTTTGTTCATATGAGTAACCGGTTTAATTATTCTTAATTCCACTAATAATAATTACTTTTGCGATAGTTTCGATAGTCACATTCTTGGAGGTTTCTTCCCTTGCCACATGGCTTGACATCATGAGAAAGGGACGATATCTTGTTTTTAAGATGCAATTCCACGAAATCGATTTGGCGACAAGGAAATTTTTTAGATGAAACCAATGTGGCGACAAGACAAAACTTTTGATGATATTATATATATACTCATCAATAATGGATGTTTCACGTAGACATGGACAAAATGTGATATGTACATGCTCTAGGACTTGTTTGCGAAGAAATACAATACAATGTTGAATAGAGAGTTTTAAGGACCAAACTCAGTTGGTTTTGTGGTCAGCGAGAAAATGTATCCGTCTTTGGCTAGACGGACGGATATGTGTGTATAAAAATTGAAGACAGTGGATCCAAATAGTATGCAATGCGGCGTGCACAAAGTCCTGTACATTACACCAGACATTGCAAAAAATAGAGAGTTTAAAGGGAGTATTTTTTGGGAAAGAGATTTCAGTTATTATAGTAAAGATTTTTCAAGTGCTTGTAAGGTTTTTAAAAAAAAAAAAAAGCAGAAAACGGATGCACACATATTAGTAGTGTTTCCACATAACAAGAAGGACCATCCCATAGAGCCATGAAAAACAAACACCCCTTCCTTTCCCAACTCTCGGGCTTCCTAACATGTTACTATTAGGGCCCGTTTGATAAACCGTATTTGAAGGTTGATTTTATGGATTTGGAGTTAAATCCATGAAATCCTATATTTGGTTGAAGATGGATTTAGATATGAAAAGTATAACCAAATCCAAATTTTGGATTTGGAAGAAAGAAAGTTAGATTTTGGAGAAAAAATAGTTATTTTTTAATTATTTCGTTGTTATATTAAATATTTAGTTAAAACTAATTAATAATTAATAAGTAATAAATAAATTAATAATTAATAATTCATTATGTTTTAAATATTAATTTTTTTACAATTATTATTTTTATAAAATATATATTTTATAATGAATTAAAATTAGTCATTATTATTGTTCTAAAAATTAATAATTGAGTGTATCTTATTAATTTAGTATAATAAAAAATAATTAAAATTAGTCATAATTTTTGTCTTAATTAATAATTTATTAATTTATTAATTATAATTATAATCTTGATTAATAATTTAGTAATTTATAATTTTATTTCAATATTTTATAATAGTCTTATTTAATAATTTATACCTTTACAAATCATAATTATAATAATTTATTAATCATAATTATAATATTAATCATAATTATTATAATCTTTAATTATAATCATAGTCTTATTATAATCTTAATTAATAATTGATTTATTTTTTTAATCGTAATTGTGATCTTAATTAATAATTTTTTAATTTACTAATTTATTAATTATAATTATAATCTTGATTATCATAATTTAATTATCATAATTTATTTATCATAACTATAATTTCAAGTAATAATTTATAAATAAATATTTAATTATAATATTAATTAATAATTTAATTTCTTAATTATAATCTTAATTATAAATTATTAGTTACTATTTTATTATAATCTTAATTAATAATATATTAATCATAATTCTCATCGGTATTAATAATTTATTATTAATAATTTAATAATTAATATACTATTAAAATTTTAATTAATGATTTATTAATAGCATATAATCTTAATTAATAATTTGTTAATCATAACTATTTTTATAATAATAATAATAATTTAATTATTAATCATAACTATAATTATAATAATAATTAATTAATAAATTATTATTTTATTAAATAATATTTTATTATCATAATTATTAATCATAATTCTAATTTACCAAATTCTTTGTTTGGTTGGAGTTGAATTTGGACTTGGATTTGGAAATCCTTGATTTGGATTTAGATTTGAATTTTAAATTTCCAAATCCAAATCCAAAACCAAATCCATTTTACCAAACAAGCCCTTATCAAATGCTACTTTACCAGTTTTCTGTTATTTGGTCCTGGCGAGGGTGGCAAGTAAGAATATAAAATTCCCCGAGGATAAGACATGGCTAACAACAGGAGGTTGGCCAAGAACTAGAAGGCACCTGAGTTATATAATCGGGATAGACTTGGGTTTGAGGTAGAATATTGATATCAGGCATTGCTATTCTTACCATCAAAAGTGGTTGTAAGAGCTTACAACCGTCACGTGGTGGTCCTCCATTGGAGGAGAGGGGAGAGGGGGAACCCGGTGGTACCATGTTAGCAGGAAAAAAGAGGGGTTGTAAGATAGTTGTAGGCATTTGTTGTAAACTTAGCATTCTTCATAGTGATATATATTCAGCCACAAAAGCCTAAGAAAACCAATTCTTTGCTCTTTCTATGGAAAAATTATGGGCTAGTTAGTGTTTAGATCCTGGATTTTATACTAGTCTATCATTTAAGTCCTGACATGTCTAATTAAAAAGTTTAGACCCTGAATTTTTATTTTTTGTTTCTTTTTTCTATTATATCCTTGCTTTATGTTTGATAATGAAAATTTAAAATATAGGTTAGGGAGGATGTAATGGGAAAAAGAGAACAAAAAATAAAAGTACAGTGTCTAAACTCTCCAATTAGACATATGAGCACTTAAACTCTAGAAACCTAGAGTCTAAATGCTAATTAGCCCAAAAATAAATCAATAATACCACCTGACATTGATGGGTCTTGATTTTTTTCCTTCAAATTTAGTATTACATGAAATAAAGTAATAGAGTATATGTTATTATGTTGGAGGGGACAAAGGCTCACCATTGCTGCGTAGTGAAACATTCCCACTAAATAGTTTCCTTCCCATCGATATGAAAAAATTCCAATTCTCATCAATTTTCTTTTATGTTGCTTGGAAAGACCATGAATATAGTCAGAATACATATTGATACATATTGAGCAGGGATTGTTCAGTCATAATTTATTGTAATAAATGAAGCAAATTGAAAGAGAAAGTAAATCATTGGGATGAGAGCAGATATGTTTTCTATGAAAACCAGTCCCCAAATGAGTAAAACATACAGAATGAGATATCAAAGTTTGGATATCTCATTTATATGACAAGTAGACCCATCCTCATACTTTATGTCCATACATTTTACGAAATGAGAGTGAGGGCCCACTTGTCATACACACTAGATATCAAAGCTTTGATACCTTCTCATGTATCAAAGTTTTCCTCTCCCCAAATATGTTTCCTCTCTGATAGCTTGTGGATCTCATAATTTTGGTTTGGTGGGGCCCACAAGCTATTAGAGAGGGGACATATTTGGGAGCTAATTTTTATGGGCAATAGATCTCCTCTCCATTGGGATGGACTGAAAATTATTATTTTCTTTGAGGACTATTTTTATTTCCTTACATCCAAAGAGAAAATAAATAATTTTTTTCAAGATTCTGATTCCGGGAAGTATCCTCGGTTCAGGAAGAAGAAAGAGTAAACGCCTTCAGTAGATCAGCTGCCATAAATTTCTTGATTTCCTGTTTATAGTTCAAAATTTTCCTTCCGGTGTGATTTTTTTGGAAACGATTATAGGAAATTCTCTGAATCTAAATCCAAGATATATGTATACAATCCAAACCCCCACACACCCCCCCCCCCCCCCCCCCCCCCCCAACCCCCCACCCACCCCCGATCCAAGCATTGCTTGAGCACACCCCAAAATTTATTTGTTACTTTTTTCGCCATATAAATTTTATTTTTGATTTTTTTTATATAGGTTAGCCCACTTGTAGTCCACCTAAATTTATGGTAGTCCACTCCAGTTACAATTTCTGAATCGGTCCCTGTCCAAACCCACTCGCCTCTTTTCTCTCTTAGTTCCGTTAAAATATCCTATATGTATTTCCCATTTAATGCCACATCAAGTATTCACACTTCTCACTCACACATTCATCATCACAGTTTGGTGAAATCTATAGTA
Organism: Iris pallida; assembly: GCA_029216955.1. Classification (NCBI taxonomy): domain Eukaryota; kingdom Viridiplantae; phylum Streptophyta; class Magnoliopsida; order Asparagales; family Iridaceae; genus Iris; species Iris pallida. Next base: position 15,932,707 of record JANAVB010002397.1, on the reverse strand, counting down.
TTTCCAAATCGTTCGATAATTTGAATTTTTACTACAATATAGATCTGAGAATTCCAAAGGCCGACCGACTGTAGTAGAACTGGACTACAATGTTAAACCGAAAGCCTGACAAGTATGGGCCTCTACAAAAGGTACGCTGATGAATCTTCACTACACAAACTATTAAGGGGCGTTTGGTATGCGGAATATAGCCGGAAATTCTATATTCCCGAAAATCAAATTCCAAGGAATTAAATTTCCGGGAAAATTATATTTCCATGTTTGGTGACAATATAAATATTCCCGGGAAAAAAATAAAAAATAATAATAACGAAAAAAACAAATGAACAAATATAAAAAAACCGATAAAAGGACAAAAAATCGGTAAAACGAAAAAAATCGTAAAAACGGCAAAATAAAAAAAACGACAACAAACGATAAAAACGACGAAAAATCGGTTTTTAAAACGACAAAAATGACAAAAAAAAGCGACAAAAAATTGTATAACCGAAAAAAATAACAAAAAAAAAGGTAATAAAAACGACAAAAATAACCAAAACACGACAAAAACGACATAAAATCGGAAAAAAACGACAAAAAAAACCAAAATGCGGCAAAAACGACAAAAAAAAATCGGTTAAAAACGACAAAAAAGACAAAAATCGGTTTAAAACAAATAATCGATAAAAACGACAAAAAAGACATAAAATCGGTTATTTTTAAACGACAGAAACTCGGTTTAAAACGACAAAAATAACCAAAAAAAAACGACCAAAAACGACAAAAAAACGGTTTAAAAGCGACAAAATGATAAAAAACGACATAAAATAAGTAAAAAATGACAAAAAAGCAAAAAAAAAAATGACAAAAACGACTAAAAATCGGTAAAAACAGCAAAAAAACTACAAAACGACAAAAAATTGCTTAAAACGACAAAAATTGACAAAAAAAAGCGACAAAAAGGACAAAAGCTGGATAAAAACGACAAAAAATAATCAAAAAATGAAAAAAAAAGACAAAAAAGGGTAAAAGCAATAAAAAAAAATTGCTTAAAACGACAAAAAATGGGTAAAAACGACAAAAAAAACGATAAAAACGACAAAAAATAATCAAAAAGTGACAAAAAGACAAAAAAATGAGTAAAAACGACAAAAAATTGCTTAAAACGACAAAAAATGGTAAAACGAAAATAATGACAAAAAAAAGCGATAAAAACGACAAAAAAAATCAAAAAGTGACAAAAAAGACAAAATGGGTAAAAACGACCAAAATCGCTTAAAAACGACAAAAAAATTGGTAAAAACGACAAAAAACGACAAAAAAAATGATAAAAACGACAAAAATAATCAAAAAGTGACAAAAAAAGATAAAAATGGGTAAAAACGACAAAAAATTGCTTAAAACGACAAAAAATTGGTAAAACGAAAAAAAATGACAAAAAAACGATAAAAAAATAATCAAAAAGTGACAAAAAAGATAAAAAAATGGGTAAAAACGACAAAAAATCGCTTAAAACGACAAAAAATGGTAAAAACGACAAAAAATGACAAAAAAAGCGATAAAAACGACAAAAAATAATAAAAAAGTGACAAAAAAGACAAAAAATGGGTAAAAACGATAAAAAAAATTGCTTAAAACGACAAAAATTTGGTAAAACGACAAAACATGACAAAAAACGATAAAAACGACAAAAAAAGAAAAAAATGTTCAAAACTAATCAAAATTGATCAAAAAAGAAGAAAAAAATTTAACAATTTTTTTTTTTGCCCGGACAAAAAAAAAATGCGCACCTATTCTCAAGCGTTAGAATTCCCATGTTTTGTGGGTAAACTATTTACCCGGATATTTATAATTTTCGGGAATAAATTTTTTATAAGCCAAACAAACGTGATAATAGATTCTCATCTTAAATTTTCCCGGAAATAAAAAAAAATACCGCGTAACAAACGCCCCCTAAGAGTACTGAAGACAAGAGTGCGGGACATGAACCCTAACACTAACATTAACACATAAAATTTCATACACAGTATTATAGTTTGATGAAATTGTGCATACATCATAAAGTTTTGTAAAATTCCCTCCACGTCTGGGTATGACTCGTTCCGGTTCAGTTCCGGACCGGCCCGAGCCCGCTCGAACCCGTTCCCTATTTAGCCCGGCCCGGTCCACCCACTAGCCTGGCCCGCCCAAGCCCCCCTTCAATCGGGTCCGGACTAGGTTCTCTCAATCGAGCCCGAGCCCGGCCCGGACCGTCCAGGACAATCAGTTTTTTATTTTTTTTTGATTTTTTTTTTTCAAACTTTGGCCTCCTTTTACCAAAATGTCCCTATTTTGTGACCGTTTTAGGAGGTATTTTGGTCATTTAGTCCAAAACGACCAAAAAACCCTCTACAATAATGCTATTTGGAGGGTATGGGAGGTCATTTCGCTTACAAATTTTTTTATAAATTTGTCATGAAACCTATTTTGCAAACACAAACAATTCAATCCAACTCAAAAAAAAAAAATCAAAATCACAAGAAGGTTTCAAGAAAGTTGTGCTCTAAATTTCGACGATCTACGACTTTCCGATCAAGCAATTCTGACGATCTACGACTTCCTCTTTCTAATTTTTTTTAAAAAAAAATTACATTTAAGAAATAGTTTTATTTTCTCCATCTCTCTAGTTTTTTACGAAAAATTAATTTTCTATAAAAAAGTTTCCGGTATCCTTCATCTTTATAATCATTTTTCTATTTTTATTTGTCTTTTTAAAATGGCCGGACATGGTTCAAACCAAGATAGTGATCCTTATGAAATTTATAATACTATTTTTAAGAAAAATCTTACTCCTGATGATTTAGTTGGTTTTCCTCCTGAAATTGGTACCAATGTACCAAATGTTGTAAAGATGAAGCAAAAAAGCAAAAGTTTGGAAATTTTTTATTTTTCTTAATGAAACTAAACCTGATGGCTCAATTGTTTTAGATCAAGAAGGTGAACCAGTTCCGTACGGAACCCAATGAAAGAAATGTTCCTTATGACATCAATGAGCTGGACCTCGGATCGCTTGGATTAGGTGAAGCTTCTGCAACCGAGGAGGAGGAGCAAGAAGAATGACTCAAGTCTAAGGTATGACCCTCCAAAAGAAAATTCAAACTTTCAAACTTCAAAACTTAAACCTTAAAACTTCCAAAAAAGATCTTAAAAACTTAAAACTTAAAACTTCCAAAAAATTCTTTAAAGCTTTAAACTTTAAACTTTTAAAACTTTAAAAATTTAAAAACTTTAAAACTTTGAAACTTTAAAAAAATACTTTAAAACTTTAAAACTGTAAACTTTAAAACTTTAAAACTTAACATATAACTTTAAAAGTAAAACTTAAAAAAAAAAACTTAAAAACTTAAAAAAATTTAAAACACGAAAACTTGAAAACAATTTTTTTTAACTCTGCCTATCACAAGCAAAACTTGTCTTGCCGGTCCCAAGCCCGGATAAAAGAGAAGAAAAAAATAAAACAAAATTTAATTAAAAAAGAAAGTTAAAAAATTAATTTAAAATAAAATAAAATAAAATAAAATAATTTAACTTCAAATATATAGAATATAAATTTGAAGAAAAAAACAAAACAAAATAAAATAAATAAGTCAAATTAAATAGATTAAATTAAATTAAAGAAAACTTAAAAAGATTAAAACGAAAAATTAATAAAAATAACATAATTTAACTTCAATTATATAGAATATAAATTTGAATGAAAAAACAAAACAAAAAAGTAAAATTAAATAGATTAAATTAAATTAAATTAAAGAAAACTTAAAAGATTAAAATGAAAAATTAATTAAAAAATGTGAAAAAAGGAAAAAAAAAACCAAAAAAAAAAAAAATCAAACTTCGGACCGGCCCGCCCGCGAACAGGCCCGGACCGGCCCAGCCCTACCCCGACCGGGCCGCTGGTCCGGGTTGGGTTGCCAGTGCCCGGCCCGCTTACTAACCCGGTCCGAGCTGGGCTCGGACCAAGCTCGATTGGGCCTGGTTCAAATGGGTCCAGTCCGACCCGGGTCGGACCGATTAACTCCCTCACCTCCACGTAGCGGTTGTAAATGAATTGGAACCTATTTGGATGTAAACTTAGTATTATTTTTTTTTTTTGAAACAACTTGTGCTGTGTGGCTAACGAAGGCTGTTGGTAGACGAAGATAAGCGGGGCCCCGACTTGAAACTAAAAGCAATACTATCCTCACAAAAATCTCAAAAATGCATGACCCAATCCAAACTGCCACAACATAGCTATACCCAACTATTCATGGCCAGAGGGAAGGAAGCGAAGATCATCACCAACCATAACAACAGAGCTAGCCGTAGCCATGGCTGCTGCTGCCACTCCCTCTCAGCTCCTCCTATCGAGGCTGTCCTCGTCCCGTTCCGTCTCCCGCTTGTCTCCCTTCCACCTACAAAAGCCGGCCTCGTTCCCGTCCAAGAGATCAGGCGGCGCACGCAGCAGCGGCTGCAGCAGTGGCGGCGCGAGCGTGCGGTGCGCAGCCGTGGGCACGGAAGCAGCTGCAAAGGCATCAGGGACGAAGCAGAAGAGCACCTACGAGCTGGAGACGCTGACGACGTGGCTGCTGCGGCAAGAGCAGGCCGGAAACATCGACGCGGAGCTCACCATTGTGCTCGCCAGCATCTCCATGGCCTGCAAGCAAATCGCGTCGCTGGTGCAGAGAGCTGGCATCTCCAACCTTACCGGCGTTCAAGGTGCAGTTAATGTGCAAGGAGAGGATCAGAAGAAGCTTGATGTTGTGTCAAATGAGGTCAGTTTTTTTTTTGTGAACTTGAGGCACTTTGAACGGCCCTCTAATTTCCATGCTACGTATACTTTTACTGAAGGCAGACTTGTCCTTCTCTGTCCCAACAAAAAAGAAAAGAAAATAGAACAATATTTTTCAAGGACGCTGCTACGTGGACCGTGCTTTTGGCCCGTAGTTTTGGCCTGCAGTCCACGTGACAGCCTTCCATTGGCAGGTCTATCGGTGGTGGTTCTCACGCGAATAGGGGGGACGAATGGGGTTCAGCCACGTAGGCCCGCGGTTCGGCCTGCAGTACACGTGACAGTCTCCCATTGGCAGGTCTACCGGTGGTGGTTCCCACGCGAATAGGGGAGACGAATGGGGTTCGGCCACATAGGACTGTGGTCACGCCAGCGGGTAGAAACCGCGGGGCCATTTATCATTTCCGATTTTTCGAGGGAAAAAAACTCAGATTGCTGAGCTCCAATGGTGTAACCTTCTCTGTCCCAACGCAAAACCATACATATATAAACGATCTAACTCTTTTGCGTCTATGTCGTTGTGATTAGTGCAATAAGATGTGCATGCTATCTTCCTGAGTAATAAGCTCCACAAAAGTTCGTCTATATCGTTGTGATTATTAACTCTCAAGATTCTGCTACTTATCATTTCAATAATTGGTAAAGGAATCTTTCGGGATATAGGATTCTCACTAATTAAATCTACTCCTAGGTCTCTCAGAAAATCATGTGAAATATCCAAGCTTAAGTTCAACGTCATATATGCATGTCTGAGTTCTCCAGCTTGATCGTGATTGAGTTTCTAATTATAGTATACATGCTTGAGCTCAAGCTGTACCAAATTCAATTTAAGTCGGACGAATTCAAACTGTAACATGCTACAGGTTTTTTATTATTATTCTTGAGATAACTTTCTATGAAAATCTCACTCGTAAGTGTCCTTTGTGTGACCAGATTCACAGGCCAAACTGGTGCTTCAGATTAGGTTGACTCATGTAAATGATAATAATATCAAGTTCAGACGTTAGATTGTTTAACATATATCAAGGGTTTTTGCTAAAATCGTCGGTTGCTGGTATTCTACATCGGTATATGACCATGCGGGGGCCCTTAGAGGATGCGCTTCGAGCCATGTTGGACGATAAATTATTAATTGGGTTGGGCTTACCAAGTTGCAGTGGTGAGCCCTCTCCAATGATATAATGACACATGTTTTCTGTTTGCGACAGTGGTGTGTCATAATTATACTACTGGAGAGGATTCAGCGAGCTCGTCACTGTCAGGTGGTGAGTCCGGTCCCTAAACAATTCGTCGTGTTGGACAGCATGAAAGAGTGCCATCTAAGCCGTAATTTTGGCAGGAACCATGTCACCTAAGGCTTGCTTCCAAACCCATTTCCAGACCATCCCAAACAATTTTAAACATCTTCCTTCATCGAACCCATAGATGATTGACTTCCCGTGAATACAAGTCAGACCAAAGCAACACAAATTAATTGGCAAACACAATATTGAAACAAAAAATGCTATTTGGCTTAAAAAAAATTAGATGATACTATCTTCCATTATGTGGCATTTAACATGGTTGCTGATATGGCAAAATTTAACATTAAAATTAAAATTAATATTAACATTAACATTAACATTAAATTAACATTATAATTAACATTAATATTAACCTTAACATTAAAATTAACATTAATTTTAATTTTAATTTTAACATTAACATTAACATTAAAAAAAATTGATAATTAATTTTTTGGATTAAAATTTGTCATATTAGCTGTTATGTCAGCTGTTATGTTAGCTATCATGTCAGATGTCATATAATGGAAGATGCATCACCCAAATATTTTGGAACCCAAATAGCATAATTGATATTGAAAATGTGCCCCTCACGTCCTCAACACATTGGCTTATTAACACAGTACCCATGACCATCATTCGATCCGCATTCACTTGGATTAAACGTACAGGTCTTCTCCAATTGCTTAAGGTCGAGCGGACGGACCGGAATCATTGCATCGGAAGAGGAGGACGTGCCGGTTGCGGTAGAAGAAAGCTACTCCGGCAACTACATCGTCGTCTTCGATCCGCTCGACGGATCTTCCAACATCGACGCCGCAGTGTCTACTGGATCCATCTTCGGAATCTACAGCCCTAACGACGAGTGCCTCGCCGATGTCGACAATGACGGCACTGTAAGAAAGATATATCATGTATATATAATCACCCAATCATGCCCATTGCCTGATGCGCGCAATGTCGAAACACTTGCAGCTTGATAACACGGCGCAGAGGTGCGTGGTGAGCGTGTGCCAGCCGGGAAGCAACCTCCTCGCCGCGGGCTACTGCATGTACTCCAGCTCGGTCATATTTGTTCTGACAGTAGGGAAGGGGGTGTACGTCTTCACGCTGGATCCCATGTACGGGGAGTTCGTGCTGACGCAGGAGGAGCTGAAGATACCGCGGTCGGGGAAGATCTACGCGTTCAACGAGGGCAACTACATGCTGTGGGACGACAAGCTGAAGAAGTACATAGACCACCTCAAGGACCCCGAGCCCACCGGGAAGCCCTACTCGGCGCGGTACATCGGAAGCCTGGTGGGGGACTTCCACCGGACGCTGCTGTACGGGGGCATCTACGGCTACCCGAGGGACAAGAAGAGCAAGTATGGGAAGCTGAGGCTTCTGTACGAGTGTGCCCCCATGAGCTTTATTGTGGAGCAGGCCGGTGGCAAAGGGTCGGATGGCCACCAGAGGGTACTGGACATCATGCCACAAGAGGTATCTCTACCCCCTTCTCACTAACTGGCTATGTTGCATGGGAAATGGATACGGACACGATACGAATATGGGATATGGTCGTTTTTAAATAGACATGATAGTAGTTACCTATGTTGCATGAATGCGGATAGAGAAACGACACGGATATGGGATCGTTATGTTGCAAGGGCAGAACCAGATATTCGAATTAGAATAGGCTGGGTTTGGCTCGGGTTGGCTGAAATATAGACCAACTCATATGAAAACAAAAAACAAACAAAAACATATGGAGAAAAAAAAAAATCACGATGGACTGGAGCCCACCTTAGTCCTTAAGGTGGTTCCGTCCTTGTTTTGGATATGTTTGGAACGTAAGTTGTTTGATGAGACACGTAGGCCACGATAATCTATTTAAGTGCAGTGAATGTCCTATCAGATGACATTTCCCTCGTACAAGGGCGGAGATACATGGCGAACATTGTTCCCACAATTTTTCAAACTTTTTCTTATATCATTGTATGCAATTCATTTATAAAAAAATATTGGAAATGTCAGCTCCCATACCCCAAGGAAAAGAAACGCAAAAGGTAATTTACCCGCAGACGGACTGGCCCGTCCGCCTGCGTGGCCGAACCCCATTGCTCCCTCACCCACCCCCACCCATATGTATGGGTTCCACGCCGGTTGACCTGCCAATGGGACGGCACCACGTGGTGGACAGACTGGCCCGCAGACGAACAAGGTAGCAGGACTGGAAAAAACAGAGGACTAGACAATTCGTCCCCTTGTAATAGAGAATGTCCGACTCTGTCTCTGCGCTCGTACCAAAACACAAAAGAATAATATCGACATAGTAGATCATTTTACCTTTATATACCCCAAGGAAAAGAAACGCAAAAGGTAATTTACCCGCAGACGGACTGGCCCGTCCGCCTGCGTGGCCGAACCCCATTGCTCCCTCACCCACCCCCACCCATATGTATGGGTTCCACGCCGGTTGACCTGCCAATGGGACGGCACCACGTGGTGGACAGACTGGCCCGCAGACGAACAAGGTAGCAGGACTGGAAAAAACAGAGGACTAGACAATTCGTCCCCTTGTAATAGAGAATGTCCGACTCTGTCTCTGCGCTCGTACCAAAACACAAAAGAATAATATCGACATAGTAGATCATTTTACTTTTATATACCCCAAATTCACTGGAGCTATTATACACATCCACTCCTAGTTTCACATACATACTCACGCCATCAAGTGTAGTATAGGACTTGTAGATCTCTCTTCTGATACTCACTTCCGCCACTTCTATTCTCACTTTGACAGGTCCATCAAAGAGTTCCGCTCTTCATTGGGAGCGTTGAAGAAGTAGAGAAAGTCGAGAAGTTCTTGGCATGATCACACCAACTTGCACTCAGTATGTCAATCCGTTATCAGTTATTACTCCCAAAAAAAGATTGACCGAGTTGGATGTTTAAATATAGAATTTTGAATATTTGTTTTAACATGGTGCCGTGTCCTCTATTAAACATCTTTATCAATTGTTTTTGTAGTTTAACTACTATTTCCTAAGTCTTACTAAATTCTAGAATGGCATTCAGTTAAGCTCTCTTTGCTTACAAGTTCTAACTGTGCGACATTTTGCACTGAGCAGTCTTCGACTCTTTGAAACACCAGCCCACAAATAAAACTCGAATTCCTAGATCATATCAAAAATGTGTTGCCTCTCAAGTAATTGTTGTAGTGCCTTAATGTTTGCCTTTAATAATGACCAAGTCCACATATAATAAACCTATCAAAGTAATATATAAAACTAAGGCCATCTCCAATGGGGTTTCTTCTACTCCCCTACATCATTAAATTTATTTTCAAGTTTTACTTGAGGGCACCTAATTCTTTTTTTTATTTATTTACAAGTTTGTCATTCCAAATTTTTACTTGAGGACAGTCTACATATTTAGATTTGGACTTGGCAGTCCTAACATAAAGTAGGACTGCAAACCTTGTTGCAGTCCTACTTTATTTGGTAGTTTGGATTTAAACTGTCAACAGTTGGCAGTCCTCACAGGACTACAATCTTTGTGGACAGTCCTACTTTATGGACTGCTAATAATTGACGGTCATAAAATCGGATTAGGCAGTCCAAAGTAAAATTGAGACTGTCCTGAATAAAAATTATACCAAATTGGATTGTCCTGAAAATGTGGAGTGCCTATATAGAATTTGCCTTAAATTATCCTTATATTTTCTTCATATGGAGAACCGCGGTGACGAGAGGGAGGGAATTTCTATTAGAGTTTTACATGTAGACCCTCAACCATGAGCTCTATCCGAATTCCCATCATTAAATTCTCCTTATATTTTTTGGACATAGAAATGAAAAAGAGTAATTTTTTAATGTGTATATGTAGAAATGGCCGATTATGATAGAAATTTTTATAAACTCAATTTTAGAAATCTCCATTGGAGCGAGCACAACATCATCTCAAATGGGGGGAAGAAAACAAATGCTAACATTTCCTACAAATACGAGCTCTTCAGTTGTAGACAGGCAATTGGAAGTTGCAGTCCACAAAATCGGTCACTGCTCATATTCCCCCTCTTCTTCCTCCTCGTACTCCCCCTCCTCGTCGGCGGTGGCGTCCTGGTACTGCTGGTACTCCGACACCAGATCGTTCATGTTACTCTCCGCCTCCGTGAACTCCATCTCGTCCATCCCTTCCCCCGTGTACCAGTGCAAGAAGGCCTTCCTCCGGAACATAGCGGTGAACTGCTCGCTCACCCTCCTGAACATCTCCTGTATCGAGGTCGAGTTCCCGATGAACGTCGAGGCCATCTTCAGCCCCGTCGGCGGGATGTCGCACACCGTCGACTTCACGTTGTTCGGGATCCACTCCACAAAGTAGGACGAGTTCTTGTTCTGCACGTTGATCATCTGCTCGTCCACCTCCTTGGTGCTCATCTTCCCCCGGAACATCGCGGACGCGGTCAGGTACCTCCCGTGCCTGGGGTCCGCGGCGCACATCATGTTCTTGGAGTCCCACATCTGCTGGGTGAGCTCGGGGACCGTGAGGGCGCGGTACTGCTGCGACCCCCGGGAGGTCAGGGGCGCGAAGCCGACCATGAAGAAGTGGAGCCTCGGGAAGGGGATCAGGTTGACTGCGAGCTTCCGCAGATCGGAGTTCAGCTGTCCGGGGAACCTCAGGCAGCAGGTCACGCCCGACATCGTCGCCGATATCAGATGGTTCAAATCGCCAACTGTTGGAAAACATATCAACGCATTAGACCAAAACTAGCTGATGAAATCGCGCTATATATATATAGTTGGGAGCTGCTTACAGCTGGGAGTGGTGAGCTTGAGAGTTCGGAAGCAGATGTCGTAGAGGGCCTCGTTGTCGAGGACCATGCACTCGTCGGCGTTCTCGACCAGCTGGTGCACCGACAGCGTTGCATTGTAGGGCTCGACGACGGTGTCGGAGACCTTGGGAGAAGGGAAGACGGAGAAGGTGAGCATCATGCGGTCGGGGTACTCCTCCCTGATCTTGGATATCAGAAGGGTGCCCATTCCCGAGCCAGTCCCTCCTCCCAGGGAGTGACACACCTGGAAGCCTGCACAACCATAACATAATAAGCAATGGCTTATGTAGCAGTTTCTTCGAGGCCTTCTTCGAGTCTGACAAGCTCAAGAGGCACGGAGAACTGAAGTCGCGTAAAGAAAACTAATGAAAATCGATTCTTTGCTCTTTCCTTTCTTTCGGGAAACTGCAATTCCAATCAAGAAAATTGGAAGAGAGGGTGAATCCTTACAGGGGGAAATGAATCCTTGGTGCGTTGGGGAACCATTTTTCTTCCTATTTTACTTCTTTTGGGAATTAATTTTCTTTCCTACTTATTTTCTTTGGCATCCAAACATAGAAAACGAAAGACTTTCTTTTCGAAGGACCCTGATTTCGCGAACCAAACATGACCTTATTTTTTTCTATCTAGAAATTTTATTTTCTTAGATTTAGAGACATATGTCATCATACCCTGCAAGCAATCGCAGTTCTCGGCCTCCTTCCGCACGACGTCGAGCACGGAGTCGATGAGCTCCGCGCCCTCCGTGTAGTGGCCCTTGGCCCAGTTGTTGCCTGCGCCGGACTGGCCGAAGACGAAGTTGTCGGGGCGGAAGATGGCACCGTAGGGGCCCGACCGGATGCTGTCCATGGTGCCCGGCTCCAGGTCCATGAGCACGCCCCGGGGCACGAAGCGGCCGCAGGAGGCCTCGTTGTAGTAGACGTTGATCCTCTCGAGCTGGAGCTCGGAGTCCCCGACGTACTGGCCGGTGGTGTCGATGCCGTGCTCGGCGCAGACCACCTCCCAGAACTTGGCGCCGATCTGGTTGCCGCACTGGCCGCCCTGGATGTGGAGGATCTCACGCATTTTCGGTAGATATTTGTTTCTCGGAGCAAAAAAAAAATTCAGAGGAGGGAGAGAGAGAGAGTGAGAATAAATGAGGAGGAAAATGAGGGGTGGGAGTGGGTTATATAGCAATGTAGTGGGGAAGAAAAAGCTAACGGCTAGTTTTCTAAGAAAAATTGAATTTGTTGGGAACGGACGGCTGGTATGGACTCTGGACGCAACGGTCGGGACTGCAACGGTCGGATTTGGTACGAATTTGAATTTGAAACGGGTGGAGGAGTCTTGCTAACAGCTGGGGTGTGACAGAGCATTGTTGAGCACGAGGTTAACTGGCATAATGACTAGGTTGACTAAATTAGATACTTCCTAAGTATAACGAATGAAGAATTATGAGTCCATTTTTTGTTCTTCCTTCAAAATTAGAATGGATATTCATTCCCACGGGTGCTGTGCATGTAAGTCTCATCCATCGAAGTTCTGAAGCAAATTTGCCCACATGCTGTCATTGAAGCAAATTTGCCCACGGGTAGCTCGCGTACCACTTCCTTGTTGGGACTGACTCACTTTCATGGACAGTTGCAAGTAACCAAACAGGTCCTCGTTTGGTTCACGGATTCAAGGAATCCGGAAAGAAAATTTGTTCCTTTTCTTTGTTTGGTAGCCACAAATTTAGGAAACACTTTTCTGACATGAAAAAAAATAGGAAAGAAAATGGTTCCTCTCATGACTCATGGGATTCATTTTTCCTCCTCTTTTTCCAGCATTAATTACCAAACATTATGACAAAAGTAGCCTTGATTTATTACCTATTTTACCAATTAACTCTTCATTATAATTATGTTGACATTGGATATTGTTGGGACAATGATATATTTTTTCTTTCCTTTTCTACACCAATCAAACATAGGAAAGAAAATTTGATATGAATTCTACTTTTTCATCCCCATGAAAAATACATAGAAATTGATTTCCTTTCCGTGAACCAAACGAGGCCTAAAAGTTTTTTATGTCTATGCAAAATTGTTAGATATTTATGATTTGGTGTCATCTCTATGCAACTTACAATTGTAGTAGCTTATACCATCACTTTACAAGGTAAAGTTAAACCCCTTCAAGATCCCATCCTGCTCAAGTCGGCATAAGCACTCACCTCACCGTAGAAAATAGATAAAAGTAATCATGAACTAAATGTTCCAATCATGATTTTGGAGGTCGGGAATGAATTTGGATTTCTTATAATCTATGTTTGATAAGTCTAAAATTAAAATTTGGGAGAATATAGAGGAATTTAATTTTCCATGGAGAGTAAAAACAAGTTCCTGAATATATATATTTTTTTTGTTTTCCTGGAAACGTTGCTTGGGTGCATTATTTATAAATAAAAATTGGACGATAATACCCTCAATGACACCAACTAAATTTAAGTAATAGTAGCATTATGAATTAATTAAAGGATATTTGCGAAAGATGAGAATGAAAAAAATTAAAACAAATTGACTGCAAATTTCCAATCTAACCAAATATGAGTATGTGAATTTTGAAATGAGAAGTGGATTTCTTGGGATACAAAACCCTATATGAGTATGTAAATGTTGAAATGGGAAGTGGATTTTTAGGAGTACAATAAAACTTGTATCCAACTGTATTGTTATTATAGATGGCAAATCTTAAAATGTTCAAAAAAGCAATAATGACTCTATTAATGATTGTTATTTCTTATCCTTCCAAAACCTAACATCTACATTGTAACCCTCCATTTTAGTAATTGGCAAGTCATGTTAAAATCTACATTGTAACCCTCCATTTTAGTAATTGGCAAGTCATGTTACTTGGTTTCCTTTCCTAGTTTCTGTCTAGGAAGCAAGAATTTATTTAAACACATATTTTTTTGGTTTTCACAAACCAAAAAGAAGTACAAGTTCATTACTTCCAAAAGGTCAAACTGTCAAATAGTCCCCGTGGCCGTAGCCCGTCGGGAACGGTGGAGCACCCCGACGCAGTGGCGCAGGTTCGAGTCCCCTTGGAGGCATGCCTTCAAGCACCATTAAGAAGTGGACACCCTCAAAAAAAAAAAAAAACACACTGCCAAATAACATTATCAGGTAAAACTTCTTCCTTTTTCTTTCGTGTTGTTGCATTTGTTATTTCCATATTGAATAGTTTCCACAAATCAAAAGAAATATAAGCTTCCTACTTCCCAAAAGGTCCAATTGCCAAATAACATGATGCTCTCAAAGCTTCCTGATGGCCACTCCTTCCATTTTCTTCTTCTTGTTGCTATTTTCTTCTTGAACTCGGATTCTTTTAGTTTCCAAAGCAAAAAAGAAATATAACTTTCTTACTTCCCAAAAGGTCCAATTGCCAAATAACATATCAGGTGAAATGCTTTCAAAGCTTTCCTGATGGCCAATCCTTCCATTTTCTTATTGTTGTTGCATGTCCTATTTTCTTCTTGAACTCGGATTCTTTTAGTTTCCACAAGCCAAAAAGAATATATTCATGTAATCTTTTTCCTAGGAAAATAATTTTATGGAATTAATTTATTTTTCACAAATTTTCCACATTGCAATCAAACGCACTATAAGTTTCTTACTTCCCAAAACGCCCAATTGTCAAATAACATTATCAAGTAAAATGCTTTTAAAGCTTCCTGATGGCCACTCCTTCCAATTTTTTTTATTGCTGTTGCATGTGCTCTGCTCTTTTTTTTCTTTTTTCTTGAGTTTCTTTTAGTTTCCACAAACCAAAAAGAAATACAAGTTTATTACTTCCCAAGAGGTAATGTAGGCCTCAAAAAGAAATACAAGTTTATTACTTCCCAAGAGGTAATGTAGGCCTCATTTGGTTGGCAGAATCATAGGTTGGGAAAGGAAAGTCACTCATTTTCTATATTTGGATGTCAAAAGAAAGTATGCGGAAAGGAAAATGATTTTCATAGGAAAGGAAAACAAGAAAAAAATGGTTCTTCCTATCTAATCAAGGATTCACTTTCCCACTATACAAAATTTACTTTTCTTTTTAATTTTCTTATCCTCTCCAAACAGAAAAGAATAATTCTATAGAGACACACTTTTATTGACATATTTTATTGACACACTTATGTGGCAGATGATTTGACATTCCATGTCATCCGAATTAATTGAGAACTTATTAATTGTTTTTGGCAAGTGAATGTATTGACACACTTATGTGGCAGATGATTGTGAACTAATTAATTTGACATGGACAATTTTGGCAAATAAATAATTAATTGGCCATGCAAAATTGTAACACATGAACTAATTAAATGGACATGGACAATTTTGGCAAGTGAATAATTAATTGGTCATGCAAAATTGTAACACATGCCAAAGATTGAAAATCTTCCATACATACAAAATTGGACATACCAAAAAAACAATTAATAAGCCCTCAATTAATTCGGGTGACATGGATCACCTGCCACATAAGTGTGTCAACGAAGTATGTCAATAAAAGTGTGTCTCTATAGAATTACTCAACAAAAAAAAAATGGATGAAAATTATAATTTTTCGAAGAAAGAAAAAGAACAAGGAATTAATTTCTTTTCCTTTCCTTCTGACGAGCCTTTGCCTTTAGGACTCGTTTTGGTTCGCGGAAGGGAAATTAATTCCCTTGTATTTCCATGGGAATTTATTCCTATCAGATTTCCTTTCATATGTTTGATAAAACAAGAAAAACACTTAAGAAATAACATTTGATTTTTCTTCTAGTGTTTGGTTGGTGTAGGAAAGGAAAGAAAAAAATATATCACTGTTTCAATAATATCCGATGTCAACATAATTATAGTCAGCATAATACGAAGAGTTAATTGGTAAAATAGACAATAACTCAAATTTATTTTTGTCATAATGTTTGATAGTTAATGCTAGGAAAAGGGGAGGGAAAATGAATCTCATGGCTCCTAAGAGGAACTATTTTTCCTCATATTTTTTTTCATGTAAAAAAATATTTTTTAAATTTCTGGCTACTAAACAAAGAAAAGAAATAAATTTTCTATTTGGATTTCTTGAACCGTGAACCAAAGGCTTTAAGGTAAAGGAAAATGCTAAATTTACTACCAAATTTTTATAACCTTCTTAAAACCACTCTCTCCCACCCCTTACACATGGGTCCCACCGGTTTCCATCACCACTCTCACCCCCCGCTACATGGGCTCCACCCGGTCCCACCACTTCTCCCCCTCCTCCAATCGAAGTCGGACACGTGACAAAGTTGTAAGAGGGTTGTAACATTGGTTGTAGGCATAGCAAAGCTCGGAAGGTAAAATGCTTTCAAAGCTTCTTGACGGCCACAATCCAAATGCTCCTTCATGTTTATTATTCCATATTTTTTTAACATCATGCCACAGTCCCAATTATAAGATGTTTATGTAACAAAATAAATAATTTTAGTTAATCCCATTGTTAGTAAAGGAAAAAAGTATTATGGGAAGGGCTCCAATCATTTATCTCAACAAAGTGTGTGCGTATGTATAAGTAACTGAAATTTTTAACTTAATTGGTCTTTGGTTTAGCCTTTCTATCAGCTTTGAAAGGTTACAATGTTACATTGACAATGGCTTTATGTAGAAGCAGTTCGTACGTGCGTGGGTGATTTTAATTGATTTGAACATGTGGAGCCTAAAGAGAATTGGAAGCATGTATACTGATAATTTAGACGAATATCATCTTCTTTACCATTATATCTCTGGTCTCTTTCTCCGCTTTATTCAAGTGCTAATCTTGTTAAATACCTATACTTTTGAATGCGGGATACTTTAACAAATATCCTCATTCAAAATATAAAAGGAAAAGGTAATTTGCCCGCAGGCTGGCCGGCCTATCTGCTGCGTAGCCGAACCCTATTGCCCTCATATGTTCATGAGTCTCATGCCAATTGACCTGCCAATGGGACGACGCCACGTGACGGACATACAAGGTAGCAGCACTAGTATATATCTCCACTATTTAAAAAAAAATAGCAAATATCTCTATTTCTTTATATGGAACAAATAAAATTTTAACATATACCCCCGTTATTTAACTCATTTTTTGGCTGATTTACAAAAGAATGGGAACATTTGCTAGTTTTTTTAAAATAGTATTGGTATATGCTAGTTTATATATTTTGAATGAGGGCATTTGATAAAATATCCATTTGAATGCACATGACTATCCAATTTTTAGCAGTCTTGTCAATTTATATGACTATCAAAATTTTGACAGTCCTAAAGATAGACAAATTTGCCTTCATGACTGTCAAAATCTTAGTAGTTCTATGTATTGTTAAAACTGGCAAAATTTTGGCTGTCCTAAGACAGAAAAATTTGTCTTTAGGATTGTCAACATTTTGACAGTCTTGACAATGTACTGGATTGAAAAAAATTTGGCAGCCATTCGTCGTCCCAAACAAGACAATTTCGATTCTGAAGTTTCAAAACTCCATTAATAGAATCGAAACTTCAGAAATAATTCCAAACGAGACTATCTACTACGAAACTATGCAAAAAAAAAGAGTGAATTAAGGTTAAGGTATAATGTCCCATAACAATTTTCAAAGTATTTTGGATATCGAATTATCATCATCATTTTTAACAATTTTGTGACCCTAACAAATATATAGTTTCTTATTAGTAGCCTTTTTTGAAATAAATAAAGTGACTTATCCTACGTTTCATCAATATTACACGGTACTATCCATATTCCGAAAATAATTACACCGATCATTCATCTCCTTTATAAATTTTATAAAACATATGGATGATCAGTGCTATAAGTTTCTATAGAAAATATTTTATATACGAGTTATTTTGTAGGAATACCAGATTTAAACCTAATTAGACTTTGGGTACTTGATTTGTCCGTACTCTAACTTTGGGTACTCTAACTTTTTTAGTAACACATTTTAGTGACGAAATTGGACTTCAGTGACGAAATGCGTCCTTTAATGACGAACATTCATCATTAAATGTGTTACTAAAAAAGTTCGAATATCCAAAGTAAAAGTATAATTAGATTCTAAAATGATACCCTTATATAAAAAAAAATCCTAAAACAATTATAGGAGTAGTCCGTGTAATTAGTTTCAAAGTTGAAATGATTTCTATAATAATTGTAAAAACATAGGGATAGTTACTTTTTTTGACACTTGATTTTTACAAGCGAGAGTTGAGCTGCTCAGGGTCATTTACGTCCAACATTTTTACTACTTCTCCCAATGACAAAGATCACTTGATTTGCACATGATAAGTTGATCAGGGCTAGCCAGTATTGAGGCTAGCCAATGTTTGAGGAGAATTTACTTGGGCTCTCCAAATTTTCTATTCATGGGGCTGTCCAAACCCCACCCCCCCTCCCAAAGCCCAAATTTTATTCTCATTTCTAAATTTTACTCTTTCTCTTCCAAAACCCTTCTTCTTCTATCCATCTTCTTCTTCTTCTTTTCCACCATTTACATTCTCACATCTCCATCAAAACCCTAGTTTTCTTCTCATCTTCTTCTTCTTCTTCTTCTCCACCATTTCCATCATCACCATCTCCATCAAAATCCTAGTTTCCTTCTCATTTCCAATTTTGATGGCACCCAAAAAATTAAATAAACCCTAAAATGCATAAAAATAAAGCTTAAATACTTCTTTCCTCACAAAGAATGCATAGAAATAAACCCCAAAATGCATATTTCACTCTATTATAAAGATTGAAATAAACCCTAACATGTTTTTTTATTCGAAAATTTTGACTTTAGGACTGCCAGAAATTGTGGCAGTCCTTGTAATGCCCCGCTCCGTACGGTGCATTATGCTGAGTCGTTGACCCGATTACGTATCGATGCGAATCAATACAAAGTATTAAGTTGTCCCGAGCAATGCATCGAACTAAGTCGATACGAAGAGTTGCCTTGTCCCAAAGAATACATCGAGTGAATCGATGCGAAGCGCCGCGTTGCCTCGAAGGATAAGTGCGTTGAGACTGCTCGAAGATTCTGAGAAATCGAATCGACCAAGGCACAAGTCCGAATCGATGCAAGTATTGATTTTAGTTGGTTTCATGTGCAGGCTATACGTTTACGCTAAAATGTTAGAGGTCGATCTTTTGCCTTATTCAGTAAGGGGTCCGCGAAAGCAAATCGTCGCATTACGACGAACTGAGGCGTTGGCACGGTAACACAAAACGGACGTATAATTCAATGAAGCACGAAGTGCTCGAATGGCTAAGTCAGGAGAGTTGCCCATGCATCGAAGTTATGAAATCGAGCCGCAACGGCTCGGCAAAACGACAAGGCATATCAATTCAAGGTGGGGGGACATTGACTCTCTTTCCTACTCCGTCATGCTTAAGTAAAATACATATCATTGTATGCTGAGTTAACCTATCAACGCCACGGGCGTGGCTCGATAGAGAGATAAACATAGTGCGTGTCGAACACTAGATAGAACAATTAAAATGAATCGTACGGCAAATGTACGAGTCGCTATGGGACATTGAATATCGTAAAGGCGAGCGCCTCGGTGCGCAAGCCATAAGAACATGGGATAACTGTATCGACGAGTGCCCAGTGCATAAGTCATTACGTGTCCCGCGCACGAGTTAGCATGCTAGAACATTGAAAGACTATATTGGTGCGAGTGCCTCAGTGCACGAGCGATAGAACATTGAATACCTTATCGAGGCGTGCCTCAGTTGCACGAGTCGGAAGGATGGAACATAAACATAACGCGTTGAATACTAAGGCATAGAATATGTGAAACACGGCTTCGAGGTGTACATTGAATGCACGATGCAAGAAAAGACGGCGAATGTGCGCAGTTGTACGATATTTACAAAAGATGGCGTCGTTGCGATGAGGAGAACAGTTGTGGCATGGATGTGACATAATTGTCGATGCGGCATGGTGCCTTAGAAATGTTCGTGGCCTTCGGGCATTCGTTGAGGACATTGGGGCGTTGTGCCAATTGAAATAGAGATAAGCGAACTTGCTTGGTTGTATGAAAGATAAGATTCGTTGTATTGTCAAATGGACTTAAAGATATAAAAGCCCGTGCATGGGTATTCCCTAGAACGTGGCGCACCAGGGCGCTGGGATCGTTCGGCCTAGGAGGGATTGCGTTTACGATATTTTTGGTGCACTTCATTTAGATGGGTAGCGACCTTCTGGTGAATGTGATAAGCCACTTGCTGCGATTATTTCGATGGCCTCTGATGTTTGGTTAGCAACCGCACAGAGTTAACATCGTCTTATGTTTCGATTCGATAAATATAAGTCCATTCTAGCCCGAAAAGCTAGTGATCTTCATATAGTTAAGGGTGATGGGTTTGGAAGTGCAAGGTATACGTATATCCTGTATGGATGGATCATGAATAGAGGGCACTTATAACATGACAGGAAAACGGATAGGCGTATTCACCTTGCGTCGGTGCAAGGACGAGTGCGTCGATATTGGTAAGTCGTACCACGAAACAAATACGAGATTGCTTGCCTGTTTACTTATGCGAATTGAATAACATGCTTGCCATGATAACATGCTTTACAGTCTTCGAATATGCCATGAACTCATCCTAAGGAGAACATAGAAAGAGAACTAAATTGTATGCTTGCATGAATCAATACAATACTAAATGTCGGTTTGTTAAGTGGGCCTTTGATCAGTACAGCGAGGACGAAAGTACTAATCCCCCACTAGTTTGCTAGCAGGTTCAGGGATTGGTCTGCTCGCGACGGAGCTTCGCTTGAACGCGTCGAGGCTTGAAATGCCAAAGCGTATTGAAGCGTGCAACCGCATTAACGCTCGGACATACAACATGATTGATGCAGCCGAGATATAGAAGGCATGATGTATGGAACGGTGAAATCCTTTGTGGACAAGAGAGAACTTGAGTGTTGTAGCCAATCTGGTAAATTCCGTTGGACTATCGAAAGCCTTTGTAATCTAATTTCGAATATCAATAAAGAGAATTGTTTCGTATACTCTATTTTCCTTTCATTGTTAATGTTCAACTCAAAGATAACCATTTGAGAACTTGTCATCTTGCCTTGCACGAGTGCAACTCCAGGCTCGTGCGGCATCACGTCCCATGCGAGGACGATAATTCGGGTGATTCTGGGTCGGGGCATGACAAATTGGTATCAGAGCTCTAGGCTCAATTTTCTCTGGACGCTTGCTTCATTACAATTCTAAAAGTTGCCCACCACCACTTGATATCACTCTTGACTCTACTCGATGCCGCACTGGATGTTCCATGCAATAATTCCAATACAAATCGTGTAATTTTGCCGCATGTATTTTGGAAATTACATGATGTTTGCTAAGAAAGTCGCGAAGGGTATATTGCATTGAATGCAACGAGCCGTAAAAATATTAGTTGCTGCAAGTGTAATAAATTGTGAAATACGATTTGAGATGTTGTTGCAATGTAACATGTTGAAAGAGAAATAAAATGATGCACGAAGTGCAACGAGTTAATTGTGAATATGCGTTAAAATGAAAGTGATAAGCCAATACCGAATGTGTTGAACGGATTTGGACATTGACTTTGAAAGTCGGGAATAAATCGTTGCACGATGTGCAACGCGTGTTGGAAGTAAAAATTATTGCACGTGGTGCAACGCATATCAAATTAATCGTTGCACGGAGTGCAAAGGAGATTGGAAATAAATCGTTGCACAAAGTAAAATAAAATATCGGAAATAAATTGTAGCACGATGTGCAACGCATATCGGAAGTAAAATTTGTTATACGAGGTGTAACGCATATCTAAATAAATTGTTGTACGAGATACAACGGAAGGAATTAAAATCGAAAATCGATAGAATAAATCGTTCGGTTGCACACCAAACTTATGTTGGCAAACGAGAACATTAATCGAGTTGTGTCGGATGTGATTTAATCAAAGTTACAGTTGTGATCAAGCACGATCACTGCAGAAATCGTGAGTCGGAAGAGATTGTCGATTTATACTAAGTATAGTACGAGGGAAATAACTTGATTTTCGAGTGGTATATGCCATACTACGTAGGCGATGAATGACTCGATTCCGAGTGGTATATGGTATACCACTTGTGCGATGAATTGCATCAACGTGTTGTGAGAATTGCGAAAGATTTGTCCGCAACGGACGGGATAGCACCGAGTCTCGAATGAGAATTTGTATGATGGCATGTTGATGCAAATGTTCTTCGATGATCGGTTAGAACGGTAAGGCGGAACTTGTATCATAGAATGATACGTCGATTGAAAATTTATGTGTCGATCGAATGACGGGAACTAGTGAAACGATTATGCCTTGAGGCAACAATCGGATCGACGGGATAGAAAATTTGAAACGTTGTAATCGAACCGCACGACATGCGAGCTCGATGAAAATGTTGGGCGATACAAATTATAATCAAATCGTACGACTTGCGATCTCAATAAAAATGTTAGAATATGCGAATTGTAATCGGATCGTATGACTTGCGATCTTGATAGAAATGTTGGACGAGGCAAGATATAATCGGATCGCACGATGTGCGACTACGGTCAAGAGTTTGTTGATGCGAATAAACAGTGCCCAAGAGATAGTTGGTTACGTTACGGCGAAACTCATTTGAGTACGACTGAAAGCACACGAAACTTAGAGGACGAGATCGTATAACTTGAGGGTTCGATGTTGGATAATCGGTAGCTCAGTTACGCGATCAAAGTATAGCGGAATGCGGCAAATCAGAGAATGAGTTGATGCGTATGGAAAAGTTCGTTGCGAACTTGGATGTATGCGATGCGAGTTAAGTTGACGTTTGAAACGGATTCAAGTTGACCCTTACGTTATCGAAATGGATACGGCGTATCGAGATCGATACGTAAGAAAACGTTAATGATGTGAGAATACAAAATAGAGTGTGCCTCGCGCTATAAAATTTTGTAAGTAACGATACGAGAATGAAACGAACTGGTTGATCATGAACTTTATGATTGATCAAAGACGAGACTATAAGTCATCGAGATTGTTCAATACGTATAGCATCTCGTGTGTCGATCGCGAAATAAGATAGACTCGAACACGATACGAGTAGATGTTTTGTAAATTGTGGAATCATCGACGATAGTGTATGACTCTACTCGGAGGATAGTTGCACATCAGTTGCGCCAATAGAAATAGTTATGTACGGATTGGGTAGTCGTATAGAAAATCGTCGGAACGTGATTTGGCTCCGAAATAAGATATAGCATGGTTCGTAGTAAACTGTCCTTCGGTGATGATCCACAATTATCGAGCGTAGCTTCGGGGCAGCTGACCCTAGAAGACTTGACCTCCAAATCAAATTGAATGTTGCAGACCGTAAGATGACCTGTACGATATCGTAAATAAAAATTGTATCAGTAACAAATACAGTGTGGTACATGTTGACGATAAGTCTAGGCGATCGAGAATTATTGGAACAACTTTCGATTGAGAATGATATAGTTAGATTTGAGTATTCGTCGGATGAATACTTGAATGGTTATGTTGGTCGATGAACAAACTAGAAATTCACCAACAAACTTGGTGATTCGAATAGACGATTGCGAGAATCGTGCTATGCACGAAAGAGAACGATAAGAGAATGACTTACGAGTTATGTCGTTAAATTTGATTCACCTTGCCATTGAGCTTGCGTGAATCGAAATTATGTTTGATGTTGCGAGATGGATAAGTTGGGAATTTGGCTAGTGAATTCCTACTCGTTAGGAATCGAACGTAAGGCGCATCGTAAAAACCTTCGTGTCAAGGCGATCGTTGTCTTGAGCACCGTCGCCTCGATGTAAACTGTTATGTCGGATAGATTGTGACCTTTGTGCAATGTCAATTAAAAGTTGCGTCGGAAGGATTTGAGCACGGTGTCTAGGTAAGTCACCTAGCGGACGTAGTCCTGAATGTTGATGCTTTTACAAGTCAACAAAAGAGAATCATGTCGAGATAGGATACGAAGTGAAATATCAGAAATCGTTGGATAGTGACGCCGAACGTAAGGCGTTGCGGAGCCTCGTTGTGATCGGATGCACGACGGCTTGACGCGACGCGTAGAATTGATAGTCCCGATGAAACATACAAAGTGAGAAATGCGATTTTTGAATTGCATCGTGTGCCTTGACTTTTGTTGAAGGATCGCGTATGTATCAATATGCATATGCAATAGAATTACGAAAACTTATTGTAGCACCCAGTTTTCCAAATGAGGATAATTTTGAAATTTTGTGTTTATAATTATTTTAATAATAATATTTAATTTATGATATGATTTTTGGTGATTTTAAATCATTTTAAAATTATTTAAATCAATGACTTGTGGTTTTGACGTTTTGCTAGTGAAACCCTAGAGACTGTTTGACCTAGAGCCTAACCATGTGATTATGATATTTTAATATCATTTTTGGCCTAAGGATATTTTTGCATTTGACCTCTTTGAATTATTTTGATGTTATTTTATTATTTATGATATTGTTTTGGGGTTATTTGAGTCGGGTTCGAATTTCAACTCATTTCGACTTGTATCGGGGACCCGGGGTAGTTTTGACTCTAGCGGGCCCACACACTAGTTAGGCATGGCCCACATAATATTAATTTTAGTCCACATGATATTAATTTTAGTTAGTGACTAGACTAATTATTTTGGTTAGTATTAATATGGATTAGTATTTTAGGATTGACCAAACTACCCCCGACTTGACCCCTTATCAATGTATTAGTAAATAGACTAGAAAAGGGGCTTTTGGACTTTTTCTAATAGGACAAAACCACTTTTATGGCCAGTCACAATAAGGATAGGGTTGAGCCTCCCATTTGTCATTATCCATCTATTTTTCTCTCTTGTTCTTCCCCAAATTTCTAGAGAGCAATCCCTAGCAATTTCTCCACCAAATCATTCCATTTCACCACCAAATCTTCTTCTTTCCTTCTCCATTCTAGCCAAGGAGGAAGCTACCCAAGTTTGGGAGGATTCGGAGCTCGTTCGTGTCCTTTTGGAATCTC
This sequence comes from Iris pallida, assembly GCA_029216955.1. Lineage (NCBI taxonomy): Eukaryota > Viridiplantae > Streptophyta > Magnoliopsida > Asparagales > Iridaceae > Iris > Iris pallida. The sequence continues at coordinate 15,907,791 of JANAVB010002397.1, read as the reverse complement.
TACGTGTCGGTGTCGCTCCGGGAAGGCTTTTCTACGATTCGATCTACCGGGAGGTATAAATCCCTTCTCCTTTTCATTTCCTCATGCATATAGGTCTATTTTGAACCCATAGGAATGACCCCCATGGTTGTATCTCCATTTGTGTCCATTTCGTGTCCATTTGGAGGTCATAGGAGTGTCCTTTGTATTGTGGTTGTGTCCATGTGGAAAAATCTCAAATTTGGACACATTATGTGTTGTTGTTAGGTATGAATGAATTATTACATGTTTAATCTCATATTTTGTATTGGAGATGTGTTCTATAGTGTCTCAAATATATATATTAGTGTAGAGAGTGAGTTCTTGATATATTATGTTATATATTTGTGTTCTTTTGTCTCAAACTACCCAAATCCGTCATGATTTTTATCCACGTTTTTAATTTCAGCCCTAACTTAGAAATGTCATACCTTCTAGCTCAAAGCTCGGTTTAATCTCCCGTTTTTTTTAAAAGAAGCGTATTGAAGTTAGCTTTCCAAAAACATATATTAATAGGCCTAATTCTTTCTGTAACTTTCTGGAGAATTATTTGAGTGTCAGCTGTACGAAAGACAAATGCGTTTTCGGTGTTTTCGCGATTCCGGGAGTTTCTGGAAACGAAAACGCGATCCGTTTGAAGTTTCGGAAAGCTAACACATAGATCTATAACATACTTTAATCCTAGAATTTAATTCATGCTGAGTTGGTACAGTATTGATTATTAGTAGGAGTTACTATTCGGCATATACATTTTGTTCACCCTTGTGTGTAATATAATGTTCTATTTGATTTTAACCCATGTTAATGTATATACATTATGTAACTAAATAAAGAATGCAAGCATGAGTAAATGGTTAAATAAATGATGTATGAGGTATAAGTATCCTATCTAATGTAAGCATGTATAAGTATGGCTTGTAATGAATATGTAGGTTCCATAGTATGTAATGTATGGTGCATATAGTAGTACAAGAGAATAAATGAATGATGAATGAATGCAAGCATGAATGTAATATAATAATAAATATAATGTATGCAATATACAAGTTAATGTGATATAATGTTCTATGTTAACACAAATCATATATTACCTCATGTACCCCTTACACTATGTTGACACTATCACACTTGACACATTGTTCACTTACACTTTGACACTCTTTGATATGTATACACTATGTATGTCCATTTAACCCTCACTTGACCCTTTGCCATGTTCACATACACACACATAGCCTCTTAAATAAGTATTTATGAATATAGTTAACTTAGCTATGTATGTATATTATATATATGTTAGCATATTGTGTTGTAATATATAAGTTTATATAACTATTTGAAATGCCATAATTATAGACCTAATGTTGAATACCAATATATGCATGTGTATATATGTGTAGACATATATAGCTTAAAGTAATAGATTACCTAGTATATATCCAATGTGAATTCTTGCCTATTTGAGTATTGAATAATTGCATGCTATATAGAGTTGGGTGTATGTTGGCTTGTATAGCCTTGTATTGATGTGTGCTTGCTAGGATAGTCTTGGTTAGGCCTAGTAAGACTTACTGGGTTAGGACATGACCTAGTTTGACCTAGTTTGACTAGTGCAGTTGACCAGAGTTGACTTTTTGACCAAAAGTCAACTGTAAGTCAACCTTTGGCCCCGATTGACCTAGTTTGACTTAGATTGATTTCCTATGACCTTGTTTGACCTTAGTTGTCCTAGTATGACCCAGTATGACCTAGTATGACCTAGTTTAGCTTGGTGTGACTTAGGTTTGACTTAGATTTAACCTAGATTGACCTAGATTCATTCAGAATACATTGTAATGCATCTTATTATCATTTTGGACTCATAGTGACTTGTACTATTCTATAGGAGACAGACACCACTACTCGGACAGTATATTCTCTTCAGACACTCAGGCTATCAGGCGAGTACATTCTCTGACCATTTCATACTTGTATGGATTTACATTCTTGCTCTAGATTACTGTACTTGATGCTGACACGATTCATTATCACGGATTGGTACTATATGGATCTTCTTCTGAGATGTTATCTCCTTGTATTCACTAAGTACATATTGTGATGTGCGTTTCACTTATATGTTATATTTATTGAATACCCTTATCATTGTACACTCATTGTACATATTGTACTCTCAGTATCACATTGAGCCATTGTACAAGCTATTGTACAAGCCATTATACAAGTCATTATACAAGCCATTGTATAAGCCATTGTACAAGTCATTGTATAAGGTAACGTAACTGAATTGGATCCTTGTGTATTGATTGGGGAGGGGGAGTAGAAATGGTTATGTGATCAATCATATTCTATAAGAAATTGTATATGTCCATTGTACATCCACGTACAAAGGAGTCCCATTTTATTGTATAACCTAACCCGTTTACATAACCATATTGTGCTCTAAATTACATGTTCCTTACAGTCTTACTTATCATATTTAGATATTTTCTGTTATCAAATCTCTACTGTTTTTTATATATCTTCTTCTTTCAGCGTTTCATGTACTTTACTCTATTGCATGCTTTATATTTCCTAACTCGTTATGAACTGCGTGAGATGTTTTGTGCTCGCTCCAGTCCTGACTGGACCTGTTGATAAATTTTACAGATAGCCTGGAGGTTGCCTGCTAGCCTAGAGGAGACAGTAGAGGTTGCATAGATAGCTAGAATTTTTGCTTATAGTTTATTTTCAGTCATCTTGAGTTGTATTTATGGATTACTGTATTTGGGTTTTGAGAGGTATTCTGAGTTTGTATCTTAGACACTTAGACTTCTATCTGTTGTATCTCTTTTCGATTTCATGTTTTATCTATCTTCCTTTATGCTCTACCTTAGATGTGATTGAGTTTACATTATGCTATGTCACCCCCATTCGGGGAGTATAAACTGTTTAGTCTTATACTGTTAGATGCATTGAGACCTAGGACAGCGTTCTACCGCCGATACTGTGGCGTAGGCTGGGCGTTGTTACGTTCTCGTGCCCTAACTCTAGGGTGCGGGTCGTGACACATTTTTAGTGGTGGCCCATGCAGGTCGAGTTTATGTAGTGGTATTCGAACTTGAGTACCACTACAGCCTGCAGTAGGATTAGGATATATTTTTGAAGGTACTCAATCACAGTTAGGATCCCTTGAGAGATTCCTGGGACGACCCTTGAGAATCTTATTTTAACTTCGATTTGAAAACTCTTCTTCCCTTAATTTAATTATCTTTACTTTCTGTTGTTAAACTTGATTTTTATAGATTATTGTTGAATTCGAGTTGTATTTATTGATTTTGATGGATGATTATCGAATTTGAATTTTGATGATAGCTATTGCATCCGAGTTTGTATTTTGATGGATTTTTGTTCATTTTTGAATTTTGGTGTTCGTTGATAAATTGATTTGATTTTTGGGTATTCATTGTTGATTTAATTTAATTTTTGGCAAGATGAAATTATATGGGCTAGGTCATCTATGTTATGGAATCTAGTCTTCTATAGTCGCATTAGCCAGCATGGTGAGGACATATAGTCTGACTCTGGATATATTTCTCGGGTGTGGGAATTTAAGGTTTTTGCAGCCAAGCTAGCGGCACCGCGAAAATGTTAAATACCATGATTCTAGAGATATGTGCATAAGTCAAGGGCTCTGTGATTATCGTAGCCTTGCTTACTAGTATAACGAGGATTTAGAGTACCATGATTTTGGATAGACGCATATGATTATCAGATTGCACCTTAATTTTTTTGAACATGTTTTCTCTACTTTTGTTCAGTCATTCAAAAAAAAATTTTGGTTGAGTTTTGTGTTAAATTTGAAAAATCTGAGACTGTGTGCATATTAACCCTTAATACTGAATTCCAAATGTTTAGTTTAAATTGCTGTTTTATTTTCTTTAGTATAATATTTAAAGCTGTGTACATTGTTGTATGTAGGGATATAATGTTAGGTTTCATATTCTTACATGTTAGTTTGTGATAAACATTGAGTTGGTTTTAATGTTCAAATTTTTCCAAATCTTGAAAACTAGTTACATGTTAACATTTTTACATTGATTTCCATGTTTAGTTAAATTTCAGATTTAACATGTAATATCGAACTGTATGCGTAGATAAATGTATTGGTAATATGTTAGGGTTTCATTTATATCATGTTAGGATGTATTGGGAGCATTGAGATTAGTCATGATGTTTCAACCCCTAAATTTTGAAATTGCATTATGTTAATATTGCACTGGTTTAAATGTTAGCTTGTTTTTATATTTTATATGTAAACGTTGAACTAAAACTGGATTTAACCTTTCAATACTAAGTTATAACCCTGTACAAGGACACACACACTCTAACATAGTATATACTGTCTTTTAACCAAACCCTTCCCCTCTATGTTATGATTGTATATCTAGATAGATATATATAGAGCTTAGGCATACATGTTATAATATATATAAATACATAACTAAGTCTCTACCTTTTTATATATATATATTTAGCTATGCATGTTATGATTAAATAAGTTGCGTATTGTAGATTGTTTAACCAATATGCCATGATTAGTGTAACTTGATAGCCGTTGAATTGAAACACAATCCTCATATACACTTTCATGTATATTCACGTACACCCATGCCTACTATCTAACCATATGAACATGTCCCCATACACATAATGCTAGCTTTTTCCTCTCTAGCGCACTCTCTCTATATATATTGTGATTGGATTTCAATGTAATCGACTTTCGTTAATTAAACTTGTGATTTTTATTTTCTTGGGATAGTACCCCTTTTAGATGATTGGTGGTTACCTTTCTTTATTTTTTTGATGAGTACCAGTTTTCACATAGGATGGTAGACTGTCTTACAGTTTTGATGATTTGATATTTCTGTATCTTTTCTCGTTTAGCACCCTGGATTGCTTGTGTGTTTTGATACCCTATAACCGATTTGATTAGCATGACTAGTATACCTAGATGAGACTTTACTGTCACCGTATGCCATGACCCTGTATGCCGTCCTTTTGATGGTATGATTTGTTTAAGTTCTGGGACTTTGATTGCGGGGGTTTGACCTAGAGGGAGTATGGACCTTTTAATTTCGAGGACGAAATTTTTCTAAGGTGGGTAGAGTTGTAGCACCCAGTTTTCCAAATGAGGGTAATTTTAAAATTTTGTGTTTATAATTATTTTAATAATAATATTTAATTCATGATATAAATTTTGGTGATTTTAAATCATTTTAAAATTATTTAAATCAATGACTTGTGGTTTTGACGTTTTGCTAGTGAAACCCTAGAGACTGTTTGACCTAGAGCCTAACCATGTGATTATGATATTTTAATGTCATTTTTGGCCTAAGGATATTTTTGCATTTGACCTCTTTGAATTATTTTGATGTTATTTTATTATTTATGATATTGTTTTGGGGTTATTTGAGTCGGGTTCGAATTTCAACTCATTCCGACTTGTATCGGGGATCCGGGGTAGTTTTGACTCTAGCGGGCTCACACACTAGTTAGGCATGGCCCACATAATATTAATTTTAGTCCACATGATATTAATTTTAGTTAGTGACTAGACTAATTATTTTGGTTAGTATTAATATGGATTAGTGTTTTAGGATTGACCAAACTACCCCCGACTTAACCCCTTATCAATGTATTAGTAAATAGACTAGAAAAGGGGCTTTTGGACTTTTCCTAATAGGACAAAACCACCTTTATGGCCAGCCACAATAAGGATAGGGTTGAGCCTCCCATTTGTCATTATCCATCTATTTTTCTCTCTCTTGTTCTTCCCCAAATTCCTAGAGAGCAATCCCTAACAATTTCTCCACCAAATCATTCCATTTCACCACCAAATCTTCTTCTTTCCTTCTCCATTCTAGCCAAGGAGGAAGCTACCCAAGTTTGGGAGGATTCGGAGCTCGTTCGTGTCCTTTTGGAATCTCTACGTGTCGGTGTCGCTCCAGGAAGGCTTTTCTTCGATTCGATCTACCGGAAGGTATAAATCTCTTCTCCTTTTCATTTCCTCATGCATATAGGTCTATTTTGAACCCATAAGAATGACCCCCATGGTTGTATCTCCATTTGTGTCTATTTCGTGTCCATTTGGAGGTCATAGGAGTGTCCTTTGTATTGTGGTTGTGTCCATGTGGGAAAATCCCAAATTTGGACACGCAATGTGTTGTTGTTAGGTATGAATGAATTATTACATGTTTAATCTCATATTTTTGTATTGGAGATGTGTTCTATAGTGTCTCATATATATATTAGTGTAGAGAGTGAGTTCTTGATATATTATGTTATATATTTGTGTTCTTTTGTCTCAAACTACCCAAATCCGTCATGATTTTTATCCACGTTTTTAATTTCAGCCCTAACTTAGAAATGTCATAACTTCTAGCTCAAAGCTCGGTTTAATCTCCCGTTTTTTTAAAAGAAGCATATTGAAGTTAGATTTCCAAAAACATATATTAATAGGCCTAATTCTTTCTGTAACTTTTTGGAGAATTATTTGAGTGTCAGCTGTACGAAAGACAAATGCGTTCTCGGTGTTTTCGCGATTCCGGGAGTTTCCAGAAACGAAAACGCGATCCGTTTGAAGTTTCGAAAAGCTAACACATAGATCTATAACATACTTTAATCCTAGAATTTAATTCATGCTGAGTTGGTACAGTATTGATTATTAGTAGGAGTTACTATTCGGCATATGCATTTTGTTCACCCTTGTGTGTAATATAATGTTTTATTTGATTTTAACCCATGTTAATATATATACATTATATAACTAAATAAAGAATGCAAGTATGAGTAAATGGTTAAATAAATGATGTATGAGGTGTAAGTATCCTATCTAATGTAAGCATGTATAAGTATGGCTTGTAATGAATATGTAGGTTCCATAGTATGTAATGTATGGTGCATATAGTAGTGCAAGAGAATAAATAAATGATGAATGAATGCAAGCATGAATGTAATATAATAATAGATGTAATGTATGTAATATACAAGTTAATGTGATGTAATGTTCTATGTTAACACAAATTATATATTACCTCATGTACCCCTTACACTATGTTGACACTATCACAATTGACACATTGTTCACTTACACTTTGACACTCTTTGATATGTATACACTATGTATGCCCATTTAACCCTCACTTGACCTTTTGCCATGTTCACATACACACACATAGCCTCTTAAATAAGTATTTACGAACATAGTTAACTTAGCTATGTATGTATATTATATATATGTTAGCATATTGTGTTGTAATATATACGTTTATATAACCATTTGAAATGCCATAATTATAGACCTAATGTTGAATACCAATATATGCATGTGTATATATGTGTAGACATATATAGCTTAAAGTAATAGATTACCTAGTGTATATCCAATGTGAATTCTTGTCTATTTGAGTATTGAATAATTGCATGCTATATAGAGTTGGGTGTATGTTGGCTTGTATAGCCTTGTATTGATGTGTGCTTGCTAGGATAGTCTTGGTTAGGCCTAGTAAGACTTACTGGGTTAGGACATGACCTAGTTTGACTAGTGCAGTTGACCAGAGTTGACTTTTTGATCAAATGTCAACTGTAAGTCAACCTTTGGCCCCGATTGACCTAGTTTGACTTAGATTGATTTTCTATGACCTTGTTTGACCTTGGTTGTCCTAGTATGACCCAGTATGACCTAGTATGACCTAGTTTAGCTTGGTGTGACTTAGGTTTGACTTAGATTTAACCTAGATTGACCTAGAGTCATTCAGAATGCATTGTAATGCATCTTATTATCATTTTGGACTCATAGTGACTTGTACTGTTCTATAGGAGACAGACACCACTCCTCGGACAGTATATTCTCTTCAGACACTCAGGCTATCAGGCGAGTACATTCTCTGACCGTTTCATACTTGTATGGATTTACATTCTTGCTCTAGATTACTGTACTTGATGCTGACACGATTCATTATCACGGATTGGTACTATATGGATCTTCTTCTGAGATGTTATCTCTTTGTATTCACTAAGTACATATTGTGATGTGCGTTTCACTTACATGTTGTATTTATTGAATACCCTTATCATTGTACACTCATTGTGCATATTGTACTCTCAGTATCACATTGAGCCATTGTACAAGCCATTGTACAAGTCATTATACAAGCCATTGTACAAGCCATTGTACAAGTCATTGTATAAGGTAACGTAACTGAATTGGATCCTTGTGTATTGATTGGGGAGGGAGAGTAGAAATGGTTATGTGATCAATCGTATTGTATAAGAAATTGTATATGTCCATTGTACACCCACGTACAAAGGAGTTCCATTTTATTGTATAACCTAACCCGTTTACATAACCATATTGTGCTCTAAATTGCATGTTCCTTACAGTCTTACTTATCATATTTAGATATTTTCTGTTATCAAATCTCTACTGTTTTTTATATATCTTCTTCTTTCAGCGTTTCATGTACTTTACTCTATTGCATGCTTTATATTTTCTAACTCGTTATGAACTGCGTGAGATGTTTTGTGCTCGCTCCAGTCCTGACTGGACCTGTTGATAAATTTTACAGATAGCCTGAAGGTTGCCTGCTAGCCTAGAGGAGACAGTAGAGGTTGCATAGATAGCTAGGGTTTTTGCTTATAGTTTATTTTCAGTCATCTTGAGTTGTATTTATGGATTAGTATATTTGGGTTTTGAGAGGTATTCTGAGTTTGTATCTTAGACACTTAGACTTCTATCTGTTGTATCTCTTTTCGATTTCATGTTTTATCTATCTTCCTTTATGCTCTACCTTAGATGTGATTGAGTTTACATTATGCTATGTCACCCCCATTCGGGGAGTATAAACTGTTTAGTCTTATACTGTTAGATGCATTGAGACCTAGGACAGCGTTCTACCGTCGACACTGCGGCGTAGGCTGGGCGTTGTTACGTTCTCGTGCCCTAACTCTAGGGTGCGGGTCGTGACACGTTTTTAATGGTGGCCCATGCAAATCGAGTTTATGTAGTGGTATTCGAACTTGAGTACCACTACAGCCTGCAGTAGGATTAGGATATATTTTTGAAGGTACTCAATCACAGTTAAGATCCCTTGAGAGATTCCTGGGACGACCCTTGAGAATCTTATTTTAACTTCGATTTGAAAACTCTTCTTCCCTTAATTTAATTATCTTTACTTTCTGTTGTTAAACTTGATTTTTATAGATTATTGTTGAATTCGAGTTGTATTTATTGATTTTGATGGATGATTGTCGAATTTGAATTTTGATGATAGCTATTGCATCCGAGTTTGTATTTTGATGGATTTTTGTTCATTTTTGAATTTTGGTGTTCGTTGATAAATTGATTTGATTTTTGGGTATTCATTGTTGATTTAATTTAATTTTTGGCAAGATGAAATTATATGGGCTAGGTCATCTATGTTATGGAATCTAGTCTTCTATAGTCGCATTAGCCATCATGGTGAGGACATATAGTCTGACTCTGGATATATTTCTCGGGTGTGGAAATTTAAGGTTTTCGCAGCCAAGCTAGCGGCACCGCAAAAATGTTAAATACCATGATTCTAGAGATATGTGCATAAGTCAAGGGCTCTGTGATTATCGTAGTCTTGCTTACTAGTATAACGAGGATTTAGAGTACCATGATTTTGGATAGACGCATATGATTATCAGATTGCACCTTAATTTTTTTGAACATGTTTTCTCTACTTTTGTTCAGTCATTCAAAAAAAAAATTGGTTGAGTTTTGTGTTAAATTTGAAAAATCTGAGACTGTGTGCATATTAACCCTTAATACTGAATTCCAAATGTTTAGTTTAAATTGCTGTTTTATTTTCTTTAATATAATATTTAAAGCTGTGTACATTGTTGTATGTAGGGATATAATGTTAGGTTTCATATTCTTACATGTTAGTTTGTGATAAACATTGAGTTGGTTTTAATGTTCAAATTTCTCCAAAATCTTGAAAACTAGTTACATGTAAACATTTTTACATTGATTTCCATGTTTAGTTAAATTTCAGATTTAACATGTAATATCGAACTGTATGCGTAGATAAATGTATTGGTAATATGTTAGGGTTTCATTTATATCATGTTAGGATGTATTGGGAGCATTGAGATTAGTCGTGATGTTTCAACCCCTAAATTTTGAAATTGTATTATGTTAATATTGCACTGGTTTAAATGTTAGCTTATTTTCAGATTTTATACGTAAACGTTGAACTAAAACTGGGCTTAACCTTTCAATACTAAGTTATAACCCTGTACAAGGACACACACACTCTAACATAGTATATACTGTCTTTTAACCAAACCCTTCCCCTCTATGTTATGATTGTATATCTAGATAGATATATATAGAGCTTAGGCATACATGTTATAATATATATAAATACATAACTAAGTCTCTACCTTTTTATATATATATATTTAGCTATGCATGTTATGATTAAATAAGTTGCGTATTGTAGATTGTTTAACCAATATGCCATGATTAGTGTAACTTGATAGCCGTTGAATTGAAACACAATCCTCATATACACTTTCATGTATATTCACGTACACCCATGCCTACTATCTAACCATATGAACATGTCTCCATACACATAATGCTAGCTTTTTCCTCTCTAGCGCACTCTCTCTATATATATTGTGATTGGATTTCAATGTAATCGACTTTCGTTAATTAAACTTGTGATTTTTATTTTCTTGGGATAGTACCCCTTTTAGATGATTGGTGGTTACCTTTCTTTATTTTTTTTTGATGAGTACCAGTTTTTACATAGGATGGTAGACTGTCTTACAGTTTTGATGATTTGATATTTCTGTATCTTTTCTCGTTTAGCACCCTGGATTGCTTGTGTATTTTGATACCCTATAACCGATTTGATTAGCATGACTAGTATACCTAGATGAGACTTCACTGTCACCGTATGCCATGACCCTGTATGCCGTCCTTTTGATGGTATGATTTGTTTAAGTTCTGGGACTTTGATTGTGGGGATTTGACCTAGAGGGAGTATGGACCTTTTAATTTCGAGGACGAAATTTTTCTAAGGTGGGTAGAGTTGTAGCACCCAGTTTTTCAAATGAGGGTAATTTTGAAATTTTGTGTTTATAATTATTTTAATAATGATATTTAATTCATGATATGATTTTTGGTGATTTTAAATTATTTTAAAATTATTTAAATCAATGACTTGTGGTTTTGACGTTTTGCTAGTGAAATCCTAGAGACTGTTTGACCTAGAGCCTAACCATGTGATTATGATATTTTAATGTCATTTTTGGCCTAAGGATATTTTTGCATTTGACCTCTTTGAATTATTTTGATGTTATTTTACTATTTATGATATTGTTTTGGGGTTATTTGAGTCGGGTTCGAATTTCAACTCATTCCGACTTGTATCGGGGATCCGAGGTAGTTTTGACTCTAGCGGGCTCACACACTAGTTAGGCATGGCCCACATAATATTAATTTTAGTCCACATGATATTAATTTTAGTTAGTGACTAGACTAATTATTTTGGTTAGTATTAATATGGATTAGTGTTTTAGGATTGACCAAACTACCCCCGACTTAACCCCTTATCAATGTATTAGTAAATAGACTAGAAAAGGGGCTTTTGGACTTTTCCTAATAGGACAAAACCACCTTTATGGCCAGCCACAATAAGGATAGGGTTGAGCCTCCCATTTGTCATTATCCATCTATTTTTCTCTCTCTTGTTCTTTCCCAAATTTCTAGAGAGCAATCCCTAGCAATTTCTCCACCAAATCATTCCATTTCACCACCAAATCTTCTTCTTTTCTTCTCCATTCTAGCCAAGGAGGAAGCTACCCAAGTTTGGGAGGATTCGGAGCTCGTTCGTGTCCTTTTGGAATCTCTACGTGTCGGTGTCGCTCCGGGAAGGCTTTTCTTCGATTCGATCTACCAGGAGGTATAAATCCCTTCTCCTTTTTATTTCCTCATGCATATAGGTCTATTTTGAACCCATAGGAATGACCCCCATGGTTGTATCTCCATTTGTGTCCATTTCGTGTCCATTTGGAGGTCATAGGAGTGTCCTTTGTATTGTGGTTGTGTCCATGTGAGAAAATCCCAAATTTGGACACACTATGTGTTGTTGTTAGGTATGAATGAATTATTACATATTTAATCTCATATTTTTGTATTGGAGATGTGTTCTATAGTGTCTCATATATATATATTAGTGTAGAGAGTGAGTTCTTGATATATTATGTTATATATTTGTGTTCTTTTGTCTCAAACTACCCAAATCCGTCATGATTTTTATCCACGTTTTTAATTTCAGCCCTAACTTAGAAATATCATAACTTCTAGCTCGGTTTAATCTCCCATTTTTTTTAAAAGAAGCGTATTGAAGTTAGCTTTCAAAAAACATATATTAATAGGCCTAATTCTTTCTGTAAGTTTCTGGAGAATTATTTGAGTGTCAGCTGTACGAAAGACAAACGCGTTCTCGGTGTTTTCGCGATTCCGGGAGTTTTCGGAAACGAAAACGCGATCCGTTTGAAGTTTCGGAAAGCTAACACATAGATCTATAACATAATTTAATCCTAGAATTTAATTCATGCTGAATTGGTACAGTATTGATTATTAGTAGGAGTTACTATTCGGCATATGCATTTTGTTCACCCTTGTGTGTAATATAATGTTCTATTTGATTTTAACCCATGTTAATGTATATACATTATGTAACTAAATAAAAAATGCAAGCATGAGTAAATGGTTAAATAAATGATGTATGAGGTGTAAGTATCCTATCTAATGTAAGCATGTATAAGTATGGCTTGTAATGAATATGTAGGTTCCATAGTATGTAATGTATGGTGCATATAGTAGTGCAAGAGAATAAATGAATGATGAATGAAAGCAAGCATGAATGTAATATAATAATAGATGTAATATATGCAATATACAAGTTAATGTGATGTAATGTTCTATGTTAACACAAATCATATATTACCTCATGTACCCCTTACACTATGTTGACACTGTCACACTTGACACATTGTTCACTTACACTTTGACACTCTTTGATATGTATACACTATGTATGCCCATTTAACCCTCACTTGACCCTTTGCCATGTTCACATACACACACATAGCCTCTTAAATAAGTATTTATGAATATAGTTAACTTAGCTATGTATGTATATTATATATATGTTAGCATATTGTGTTGTAATATATAAGTTTATATAACCATTTGAAATGCCATAATTATAGACCTAATGTTGAATACCAATATATGCATGTGTATATATGTGTAGACATATATAGCTTAAAGTAATAGATTACCTAGTGTATATCCAATGTAAATTCTTGCCTATTTGAGTATTGAATAATTGCATGCTATATAGAGTTGGGTGTATGTTGGCTTGTATAGCCTTGTATTGATGTGTGCTTGCTAGGATAGTCTTGGTTAGGCCTAGTAAGACTTACTGGGTTAGGACATGACCTAGTTTGACCTAGTTTGACTAGTGCAGTTGACCAGAGTTGACTTTTTGACCAAAAGTCAATTGTAAGTCAACCTTTGGCCCCGATTGACCTAGTTTGACTTAGATTGATTTCTTATGACCTTGTTTGACCTTGGTTGTCCTAGTATGACCCAGTATGACTTAGTATGACCTAGTTTAGCTTGGTGTGACTTAGGTTCGACTTAGATTTAACCTAGATTGACCTAGATTCATTCAGAATGCATTGTAATGCATCTTATTATCATTTTGGACTCATAGTGACTTGTACTATTCTATAGAAGACAGACACCACTCCTCGGACAGTATATTCTCTTCAGACACTCAGGCTATCAGGCGAGTACATTCTCTGACCGTTTCATACTTGTATGGATTTACATTCTTGCTCTATATTACTGTACTTGATGCTGACACGATTCATTATCACGGATTGGTACTATATGGATCTTCTTCTGAGATGTTATCTCCTTGTATTTACTTACATGTTGTATTTATTGAATACCCTTATCATTGTACACTCATTGTGCATATTGTAATCTCAGTATCACATTGAGCCATTGTACAAGCCATTGTACAAGCCATTGTACAAGTCATTGTACAAGCCATTGTACAAGCCATTGTACAAGTCATTGTATAAGGTAACGTAACTGAATTGGATCCTTGTGTATTGATTGAAGAGGGGGAGTAGAAATGGTTATGTGATCAATCGTATTGTATAAGAAATTGTATATGTCCATTGTACACCCACGTACAAAGGAGTCCCATTTTATTGTATAACCTAACCCGTTTACATAACCATATTGTGCTCTAAATCACATGTTCCTTACAGTCTTACTTATCATATTTAGATATTTCCTGTTATCAAATCTCTACTATTTTTTATATATCTTCTTCTTTCAGCGTTTCATGTACTTTACTCTATTGCATGCTTTATATTTCCTAACTCGTTATGAACTGCGTGAGATGTTTTGTGCTCGCTCCAGTCCTGACTGGACCTGTTGATAAATTTTACAGATAGCCTGGAGGTTGCCTGCTAGCCTAGAGGAGACAGTAGAGGTAGCATAGATAGCTAGGGTTTTTGCTTATAGTTTATTTTCAGTCATCTTGAGTTGTATCTATGGATTACTGTATGTAAGCCCCTGTTTTTCAAAATTTTATTTAATTATTGTTTATTAATTTTTAATGTTATTTTTAGCCTTAAAATAATTAATTAGATTTTTTAGGAATTTTTCTAGAATTTTTAAATGAATTTTAAATGAGTTTTAAATGTTAAAATACCATTTTGCAATTTCCTAAAATGTTTTAATTAAGTTTTGCAATTAATTAGATTGTTTAATATCGATTTGCAATTTCCAAATTGTTTTGTGCAAATTTTATTTGCACATAAACAGTGCGGGATGGGTTATGCAAATTTGATTTTGCATTTAAACATTGGGGGGGACCTAATTGTAATAACCTAAACCTAGGGGGCCTTTATGCAATTTTGCTTACCTGCCCCCGACGACTCGGCTGGCCGACTGCCACGCCGACGACGATCGACCCCGATCTTTTCCGCCATTTCCGGTGCCCCACGTCGACGACCGACCTCCTCTGCCTATAAAACAAAGCCCCATCTCTCCCCAGACAAAACCCTAACCCTAAAATTCCCCCACGGCCTTCTTCTTCCCCACTTCTGTTCACCGAAACCCTAGTTCCGGCGACCACCCTAGCGCCGCCCCACCGTCCATCGTCGTCGATCGCCACCACCACCAATCACTCTGCCTCGACAAGCCGCGTCCAGCGCCACCCAAGCGCCTTGACCACGACGCCCCCAGCCGCCGTTCGCCCCCTCGACTTCCACCCCTCAGCCGGATACGAAGGTAACAAATCCTTTCTCTGTGTCGTGCGTGTCCCAAACTGAGACACGAGACTCGCCTAGACACAGGGGACATGACTGTCGTGCTGGACACGTGTTAGCCGAGTCGTACGTGTCGTGCTGGGCACGGACACGTCGACTCTGTGTCAGATTTCAACTTCTCGTGTCCTGGACTGTATGGACACGAGACGAACTGTAAACTAGACTAACGGGTTTGGGCTTTGCTTAACGGGTAAAAACCCATTTAATTTCTGTGCTAAATAAATGTAAACCTAACCCTAACTCTAACAAACCCACCGAGCTGGCCCACTGGCCAGCCCGAACGAATTAAACCCCCCTCCCCGCTGGACAGGGTTCGAGCCCTCCTTTCCTTCTGTTTTCTTTTCTCTTTTCTCTTTTCTTTTCCTTTGTTTATATATATATATATATATATATATATATATATATATATATATATATATATATATATTTATGTATATGTATATATATATATATTAGTATGTATATATGTATATACTGTTTTTACAGTATTATATATATATGTATATATATTTTATAATTAGTAAATTTTGTGTATATATATGTATATACTAAAATATATGTATATATCTTCATGTATATATATATATTAATATATATATATATACTTTATTATTAAAGTATTTTTCCTATATATATGTATATATATTTATACATATATATTTGTACTCCATAAATTAAGTATTTTTCCTTACAAATATATATGTACTTTTAACACATGTATTTATATTTTTCACTATACATAACTTTGCCCTATTAAAATATCAATAATTATTTTGTACTTTTACCAAATTGTATTTTATTTGTATTTAAATTACTGCAACCATTTGGTGTCCAAGCCTAGCATGGGTAATTGGGCTCAAATGTGTTTTCACACATTCAAGACCTGTTCAAGTCATATTGGACTTGATTCATGGCCTTGGGTCCTGTATTTGAACTTTGGCTCAAATTATATACATGGACAAAATACGCAGATAATTAATTATTATGTGCATAGCTGTTTTTGATTTTCTAAAAATACTTAAAGTATTGCTAAAATTATGGAAAAAATAGTTTTTAGATACTTTGTTAAGTTGGCTAATTTAGTATAATTTTTGTAGTATTTAATTTACTGTTTTGCCACTAGTTTGGCATATGAAACCAAAACTCACTTTCTGTATACTTAGAAAAACTGATTTTTATAAAATATTTGTACTGGTTAATAAATTCCAGAAAAATTATAATAAATTTCTATAGTTAGCAAGGATCGTTTTGGTACTTTGTTTTATGCAAAACTAGGCTTTTTGTCTACTTTAAGAATTGTTAGAACACAATGATCTTTTGATTTATTTATTAATGAATTACGACTTGTAGCTTTTTATGTTATTTGCAGTTTTAGTCGTGTTGAACCCCATCCCTCACTAGTGTAAAGATCCTGGAAAGTTAGTTAACATAGTGTGTCACCCCCACATTGGTCTCCTAGGCCAAGTCATTATTTTGGCTAGGTGCCCAATCACAAGTCGTGTCACACCAGTTTAGTGATATAGTATTTTAGCTTAGTGTAAAAGCTAAGTTATTGCATTTATTTCTACAGTGACGAGTTACTGGACATCCATAGCATTGTTATCGCAGCTTGTTTTGTTTTGCTTTGCTAGAGGCAAGTACTTTCTACGAACTTTACATATTGTCACATAAATGAACTGCAAACCCCACCATGTTATATGCTGATCCTTGGGGTAGCAAGTTAGACCCTTTACATATTGTACTTTCAGTTACTACCATGCTTAGAACAGTTTTGATGTATCTCTCACATGATTAGAATATGGGTATGGGGAAACTGATATTATTGTACGTGATCACGACCCCCCTACAGTAGCGAGCTCGGTCGCATTTTATATGCATTGCCTTGCCGCAGGCCATTACCCCGCATGTCTGTACGGATGTACATTTATGCTTGTTAACTTGTACGTATGTACATTTCATTATGTGCCCTCCAGCACATTGTACATCTATTGACCGATCACGTACTTGCTACAGTTTTAAACATTACATATACATCTGTCTTTATGACATATGTGTCCTTGCCATGATAGACTATGTGATGCCATGCTTTCCAGTTATTTCTCACATGTTCATTCTCATGTTCATTTCCATGTTTCATATGCTAGTTTGCTAGATTTAGTACTTGCTCCCGTCCTGACAGGATAACGTTGTAGGTGTCCTTACTGAGGAGGAGTTACTCTGCGACTCATACTATGGAGTTACTACCGAGGACCCGGCTCTGCTTTACGAGGATGTTCCTGCGGGGAACCTCGCCTAGTTGTCTTTTTGTTTACTTAGACTTTTGAGAGTAGACATGTATTAGACTACATCATTTTGTAACTGGACATGTATCCAGTTTTACATTTCAGTTTACTTGTACTTGGATATTTTACTATATACGACGACTTTTGTGTTTGGAGCATTTATGATTCTTCTTCACTTATAGAACTGTTAGTACATTTAGTCTTATCCTGTTGTCTTTAGAACAGCTTACTACGTTTTATCTCAACGTAGGCTGGACTTGACTCGGCCTGGCCCAACAATTTGGGTAGCGGATCGTGACATGTTTTTAGTGGTAGCCCACGCAGGTCCCGACTAAACTGTTTGGTTACGTTATTGTACCAAGCATGCCTGCAATTAGGAACTTAAGGTAACTAGACAACATTAGTAAAGACGCTTAGAAACACTTAGAGGAATGCTAGGATTGCAACATAGGAAATACATCACATGTTTGCTATTATTAGATTTTCTTGCATATGATTGCTTGCTTTAAATAAGTCCTTATAAGTCTTTTTATGTGTAATTTAGATGGTGCTTACTCGTTCGTCCCAGTATGTTACCCCCGAGAATGGGGCCCTCCATATCCAGTCAGCTGACCAGTTGACTGATACACCTCTACCTACCACATTCCCCCACTCCACAGATCCACAGACCCAGATACCACCTTCTACATCCCAGTCCCAGCAGGACCCGATACTTCTACCACCCCCTATCACTATACCCACCCAGGCTTCCGTCACTCTCGATGGGACCCAGCTGCTCACACTGATTCAGGGGTTCCTAACAACCCATCAGGAGCAGACTACCCTACTCCGCCAGAGCATGGAGCGTTCTGAGGGACGTCCCGTGGTCCCACCACATGTAGAGCCACGACAGAGAGCGGGGACGGTCAAGGACTTCATGGGTCTGAATCCCAAGGAGTTCTCAGGGACCGAGGGCATAGTAGTAGCTGATGACTGGCTAGATTCTGTAGAGAGGAAGCTTCTGGGAGTTAGGATGCCGGATGACCTTCAGGTCGAGGCAGCAGGATTTCTGCTGATAGACTTAGCCGGAGTCTGGTTCAGGAATGAGCCGTTGTTCGCGAGAGGTAGAGCCACCTGGGACCAGTTCAAGACCCAGTTCAAGAAGAAATTCTTCTCGACCACTGCTAGAGTAGCCATGGGGCTACGATTCCAGAACATCCAGCAGGGGAACCGTTCTGTTGACGACTATGCAGGAGAGTTCAGTCGCTTGAGCCGTTTTGCTCCTAGTCTGGTTGCTGATCCAGAGGAGATGACCCGTAGGTTTTGCCATGGTCTAGTTCCAGACATTGGCATTTTTATAGTGGCAAACGGTACGACTGACTACTACCAGAGCCTAGAGTTAGCCCGGAGCATCGAGGAGCGTCTTCTGTCATGCAAGAGGCCGGCTCCTGTACATCATGAGGGACCGTCCAAGCGTCAGGCTTTCCAGCAGAAAGCACCGGCGCCACCCCAGCAGACTTACCGTCCCTCTACACCACATCATCAGACCCCGCCAGTTCGAGCCCCGGGACCCCGTCAGCAGCAGCAGAAGGGAGTTATATGTTCTTTCTGCGGAAGACCAGGGCACGACAGCACCATCTGCAGGAAGAGGTTGAAGCAGTGCTTAGCTTGTGGGTCTGCCACCCATCAGATTCGGGACTGCCCAGTAGCGAAGCCTAGAGGACCGCTCCCGACTCAGCAGCAGAGGTTCGGGCAGCATCTGCAGCAGCAGAAGGGACCTCAGGGGAGGGTCTATAGTCTAGCCGTTGAGCCAGAGCCGGAGCAGGTTTCGGAGCCGGATTACTTAGCTGACGTCATCACAGGTCATGTTTATTTGCATACTTTTCTAGCTGTATGTTTGTTTGATTCTGGTGCATC
This sequence comes from Iris pallida, assembly GCA_029216955.1. Taxonomy (NCBI): domain Eukaryota; kingdom Viridiplantae; phylum Streptophyta; class Magnoliopsida; order Asparagales; family Iridaceae; genus Iris; species Iris pallida. Next base: position 15,888,154 of record JANAVB010002397.1, on the reverse strand, counting down.
TCATAGCTTCCTATCATTAGAGTTTATGCATAAACATCATCTAGTAGCTACACCTACTGCGGAGATTAGTAGAGTGATGACGGGAGGAGGACCAGTGCCTATTAGATCTATCTATAGGTGTTCTATTTTTATAGCCGGGAGAGAGTTCAGAGGGCGATTCTTTGTGATGCCGCTCCCCGGTTATGATATCATATTGGGGATAGACTGGCTTAGCTATGCCCATGCATCTATAGATTGCCATGAGGATAGTATTGTGTTCAGTCCCCCAGGCACAGCACCATTCAGTGTCAGGAGGACAGGGCCGGAGATCAGCCTAGAGCCGAACTGTTGTGCTACAGTCGAGGACGCAGCACCGCCACACCCTATCATTAGGGAGTTTTTGGATGTATTCCCAGAGGATCTTCCAGGACTTTCGCCAGACAGAGATGTGGAGTTCACTATAGATCTAGTGCCGGGTTCATCACCAGTATCCCGGGCTTGCTATAGAGTGAATCCCAAGGAGGCAATAGAGATGAAAGAGCAGATTGATGACCTGTTGAAAAAGGGTTTCATTCGATCCAGTGCTTCTCCATGGAGAGCGCCAGTGCTCTTTGTGCCTAAGAAGGATGGTACAGTCCGGTTGTGTATTGATTACCGGGCCTTGAATGCCATCACTATCAAGAACAAATATCCTCTGCCCAGGATAGATGATTTGTTCGACCAATTGAGCGGGGCGAAGGTGTTTTCCAGGATAGATTTGAGATCCGGGTACCACCAGGTGAAGGTTAGGCCAGCAGACATCCAGAAGACGGCGTTCAACACGAAGTACGGGCAGTACGAGTTTCTGGTGATGGCATTTGGTCTCACAAATGCGCCAGCTGTCTTTATAAACTTGATGAATAAGACATTTCACCAGTATCTGGATAAGTTCGTCGTGGTGTTTATCGACGACATCCTGATATACTCGAAGACGCCAGAGGAGCATACAGAGCACTTGCGGATAGTTTTGGGGATTCTGAGACAGGAGAGATTGTTTGCCAAATTGCCGAAGTACGAGTTCTTTTTAGACCGAGTGGAGTTTCTCGGCCATGTAGTCACTGGAGATGGAATCTCGGTGGATCCCAGGAAGATTGCTGCAGTTGAGACGTGGAAGGCTCCGACGTCAGTTTCAGAGATCAGGAGCTTTCTGGGTTTAGCAGGCTATTACAGAAAGTTCGTCCAGGACTTTGCTAGGATAGCTGAACCCATGACGAAGCTGACGCGGAAGGACGCAGAGTACATCTGGTCAGAGGACTGCCAGGCGGCATTTGAGGAGCTGAAGAGGAGGCTGACGACCGCTCCAGTTCTGACTTTACCTTCAGGTTCTGGAGGTTTCACCATATACAGTGATGCTTCTGGGAAGGGGCTAGGATGTGTTCTACAGCAGCATGGGAAAGTAATTGCTTATGCATCTAGGCAGTTGCGGACTCATGAGAGGAATTATCCTACCCATGACCTCGAGTTAGCTGCGGTGATCTTTGCACTCAAGTTATGGAAACATTACTTATTCGGAGAGCGTGTGGAAATCTTTACTGACCAGAAAAGCTTGAAGTATGTGTTCACGCAGAAAGAGCTGAACATGAGGCAAAGATGATGGTTGGAGTTGATGAAGGACTTCGACATCGATTTACAGTATCACCCCGGGAAGGCAAATGTGGTGGCGGATGTGCTGAGCAGGCATCCGATGGCATGGTATCTGATGATTGATCGACATTTGCGGGAGGATCTGGAGAAGCTCGGTATCGAGCTAGTTCGGCCAGGATCAGTGATACAGATGATGGCGCTTGACATTCAGTCAGGTTTGATGGAGCAGATCAGGGATGCACAGTCTACAGATGAGAGCCTTCACAGACTTCGACCCCAGGCATTAGCTGGATTGCTGGATGACTTCACTATAGCAGAGGATGGATCCCTGAGGCATGGCAGCCGATTGTGCGTGCCAAAGGAAGATCTAGTAGAGGCAGTCTTGCAGGAGACGCACCGATCGAGATATTCTATTCACCCTGGTGCTAACAAGATGTACCGTGACTTGCGGGAACATCTTTGGTGGCACGGGATGAAGAGGGATGTATCGCGTTTCATCTCGAGATGCCTAGTTTGCCAGCAGGTCAAGGTGGAGCGCCAGAGGCCAGCTGGTTTGTTGCAGCCGTTACCCATTCCCGAGTGGAAGTGGGAACATATTACGATGGACTTCGTTTCAGGGCTTCCTCGTTCCCAAGGAGGGAAGGATGCCATCTGGGTCATCGTAGACAGGCTGACGAAGTGTGCGCACTTCATACCCTTCAAGGTGGGGCTTTCCACCGAGAAGTTGGTGGAGCTATACATGCAGCAGATAGTTCGCCTACATGGAGTGCCGGTGAGCATCGTGTCAGACAGAGACAGTAGATTCACATCCCACTACTGGAGGAGCTTACAGGAGGAGTTGGGCAGTAGGCTCAAGTTCAGTACGGCGTACCACCCGCAGACAGATGGGCAGTCCGAGAGGACGATACAGACGCTGGAGGATATGCTGAGGACTTGCGTGCTGGACTTCAGAGGATCATGGGAGAGCCATCTGCACTTGGTAGAGTTTTCATACAACAACAGCTACCAGGTCAGTATTGGTATGTCTCCTTTCGAGGCACTATATGGACGACGATGCCGGACACCGCTCTTTTGGGATGATGTCGGAGACAGAGTTATGCTTGGGCCAGAGATGATCACGGATGCAGCAGAGAAAGTCGGGATGATCAGAGACAGGCTCAGAGTAGCTCAGGACAGGCAGAAACACTGGGCTGATGCTAGTCGCAGGTCGATGGAGTTCGCAGACGGTGATATGGTGCTAGTGAAGATATCACCTACTCGAGGGACGATCCGGTTCGGACGAGGAGGGAAGCTGAGCCCCAGATACATCGGGCCGTTCGAGGTACTTGGCAGGATCGGAGAGGTAGCTTACAGGGTTGCACTTCCACCCAACCTAGCAGGAGTTCACGACGTCTTTCACGTATCTCAGCTGAGGAGATATGTTCCAGACCTCAGTCATGTGCTAGATCATTCAGAGTTGGAGGTCGGACCGAGCCTTACAGTTTCTGAGCAGCCAGTGGAGATATTAGACCGGAGAGAGAAGAGGCTGAGGAACAAGGTTATACCCCTAGTGCGAGTAGCTTGTAGCCGTCACTCCCCAGGTGAATCTACTTGGGAGAGGGAGTCGGACATGAGGGAGAGATTCCCTTACTTGTTCGATCCAACCGCTGCGAGGGAACCACCCGTTCCCGCTTGATACCTTAGAGGTTAGTTTTGATTGCAGCCTTAGTCTTTTGTTGCATTGCTTACTATATTAGATTATTGTCGGGTCTTCAATCCTTGTGAATTTCGAGGACGAAATTTTTCAAGGAGGGAAGACTTGTAAGCCCCTGTTTTTCAAAATTTTATTTAATTATTGTTTATTAATTTTTAATGTTATTTTTAGCCTTAAAATAATTAATTAGATTTTTAGGAATTTTTCTAGAATTTTTAAATGAATTTTAAATGAGTTTTAAATGTTAAAATACCATTTTGTAATTTCCTAAAATGTTTTAATTAAGTTTTGCAATTAATTAGATTGTTTAATATCGATTTGCAATTTCCAAATTGTTTTGTGCAAATTTTATTTGTACATAAACAGTGCGGGATGGGTTATGCAAATTTGATTTTACATTTAAACATTGGGGGGGACCTAATTGTAATAACCTAAACCTAGGGGGCCTTTATGCAATTTTGCTTACCTGCCCCCGACGACTCGGCTGGCCGACTGCCACGCCGACGACGACCGACCCCGATCTTTTCCGCCATTTCCGGCTGCCCCACGTCGACGACCGACCTCCTCTGCCTATAAAACAAAGCCCCATCTCTCCCCAGACAAAACCCTAACCCTAAAATTCCCCCACGGCCTTCTTCTTCCCCACTTCTGTTCACCGAAACCCTAGTTCCGGCGACCACCCTAGCGCCGCCCCACCGTCCATCGTCGTCGATCACCACCACCACCAATCACTCCGTCTCGACAAGCCGCGTCCAGCGCCACCCAAGCGCCTTGACCACGACGCCCCCAGCCGCCGTTCGCCCCCTCGACTTCCACCCCTCAGCCGGACACGAAGGTAACAAATCCTTTCTCTGTGTCGTGCGTGTCCCAAACTGAGACACGAGACTCGCCTAGACACAGGGGACATGACTGTCGTGCTGGACACGTGTTAGCCGAGTCGTACGTGTCGTGCTGGGCACGGACACGTCGACTCTGTGTCAGATTTCAACTTCTCGTGTCCTGGACTGTATGGACACGAGACGAACTGTAAACTAGACTAACGGGTTTGGGCTTTGCTTAACGGGTAAAAACCCATTTAATTTCTGTGCTAAATAAATGTAAACCTAACCCTAACTCTAACAAACCCACCGAGCTGGCCCACTGGCCAGCCCGAACGAATTAAACCCCCCTCCCCGCTGGACAGGGTTCGAGCCCCCCTTTCCTTCTGTTTCTTTTCTCTTTTCTCTTTTCTTTTCCTTTGTTTATATATATATATATATATATATATATATATATATATATATATATATATATATATATATATTTATGTATATGTATATATATATATATTAGTATGTATATATGTATATACTGTTTTTACAGTATTATATATATGTATATATATTTTATAATTAGTAAATTTTGTGTATATATGTATATACTAAAATATATGTATATATCTTCATGTATATATATATATTAATATATATATATACACTTTATTATTAAAGTATTTTTCCTATATATATGTATATATATTTATACATATATATTTGTACTCCATAAATTAAGTATTTTTCCTTACAAATATATATGTACTTTTAACACATGTATTTATATTTTTCACTATGCATAACTTTGCCCTATTAAAATATCAATAATTATTTTGTACTTTTACCAAATTGTATTTTATTTGTATTTAAATTACTGCAACCATTTGGTGTCCAAGCCTAGCATGGGTAATTGGGCTCAAATGTGTTTTCACATATTCAAGACCTGTTCAAGTCATATTGGACTTGATTCATGGCCTTGGGTCCTGTATTTGAACTTTGGTTCAAATTATATACATGGACAAAATACGCAGATAATTAATTATTATGTGCATAGCTGTTTTTGATTTTCTAAAAATACTTAAAGTATTGCTAAAATTATGGAAAAATAGTTTTTAGATACTTTGTTAAGTTGGCTAATTTAGTATAATTTTTGTAGTATTTAATTTACTGTTTTGCCACTAGTTTGGCATATGAAACCAAAACTCACTTTCTGTATACTTAGGAAAACTGATTTTTATAAAATATTTGTACTGGTTAATAAATTCCAGAAAAATTATAATAAATTTCTATAGTTAGCAAGGATCGTTTTGGTACTTTGTTTTATGCAAAACTAGGCTTTTTGTCTACTTTAAGAATTGTTAGAACACAATAATCTTTTGATTTATTTATTAATTAATTACGACTTGTAGCTTTTTATGTTATTTGCAGTTTTAGTCGAGTTGAACCCCATCCCTCACTAGTGTAAAGACCCTGGAAAGTTAGTTAACATAGTGTGTCACCCCCACATTGGTCTCCTAGGCCAAGTCATTATTTTGGCTAGGTGCCCAATCACAAGTCGTGTCACACCAGTTTAGTGATCTAGTATTTTAGCTTAGTGTAAAAGCTAAGTTATTGCATTTATTTCTACAGTGACGAGTTACTGGACATCCATAGCATTGTTATCGCAGCTTGTTTTGTTTTGCTTTGCTAGAGGCAAGTACTTTCTACGAACTTTACATATTGTCACATAAATGAACTGCAAACCCCACCATGTTATATGCTGATCCTTGGGGTAGCAAGTTAGACCCTTTACATGTTGTACTTTCAGTTACTACCATGCTTAGAACAGTCTTGATGTATCTCTCACATGATTAGAATATGGGTATGGGGAAACTGATAGTATTGTACGTGATCACGACCCCCCTACAGTAGCGAGCTCGGTCGCATTTTATATGCATTGCCTTGCCGCAGGCCATTATCCCGCATGTCTGTACGGATGTACATTTATGCTTGTTAACTTGTACGTATGTACATTTCATTATGTGCCCTCCAGCACATTGTACATCTATTGACCGATCACGTACTTGCTACAGTTTTAAACATTACATATACATCTGTCTTTATGACATATGTGTCCTTGCCATGATAGACTATGTGATGCCATGCTTTCCAGTTATTTCTCACATGTTCATTCTCATGTTCATTTCCATGTTTCATATGCTAGTTTGCTAGATTTAGTACTTGCTCCCGTCCTGACAGGATAACGTTGTAGGTGTCCTTACTGAGGAGAAGTTACTCTGCGACTCATATTATGGAGTTACTACCGAGGACCCGGCTCTGCTTTACGAGGATGTTCCTGCGGGAAACCTCGCCTAGTTGTCTTTTTGTTTACTTAGACTTTTGAGAGTAGACATGTATTAGACTACATCATTTTGTAACTGGACATGTATCCAGTTTTACATTTCAGTTTACTTGTACTTGGATATTTTACTATATACGACGACTTTTGTGTTTGAAGCATTTATGATTCTTCTTCACTTATAGAACTGTTAGTACATTTAGTCTTATCCTGTTGTCTTTAGAACAGCTTACTACGTTTTATCTCAACGTAGGCTGGACATGACTCGGCCTGGCCCAACAATTTGGGTAGCGGGTCGTGACACTGTATTTGGGTTTTGAGAGGTATTCTGAGTTTGTATCTTAGACACTTAGACTTCTATCTGTTGTATCTCTTTTCGATTTCATGTTTTATCTATCTTCCTTTATGCTCTACCTTAGATGTGATTGAGTTTACATTATGCTATGTCACCCCCATTCGGGGAGTATAAACTGTTTAGTCTTATACTGTTAGATGCATTGAGACCTAGGACAGCGTTCTACCGCCGACACTGCGGCGTAGGCTGGGCGTTGTTACGTTCTCGTGCCCTAACTCTAGGGTGCGGGTCGTGACACTTATACTAGAGCAACCGCACAGAGTTAACATCGTCTTATGTTTCGATTCGATAAATATAAGTCTATTCTAGCCCAAAAAGCTAGTGACCTTCATATAGTTAAGGGCGATGGGTTTGGAAGTGCAACGTATACGTATATCCTACATGGATGGATCCTGAATAGAGGGCACTTATAACATGACAGGGAAAACGGATAGGCATATTCACCTTGCGTCGGTGCAAGGGCGAGTGCGTCGATATTGGTAAGTCGCGCCACGAAACAAACACGAGAATTCTTGCCTGTTTACTTATGCGAATTGAATAACATGCTTGCCATGATAACATGCTTTACAGTCTTCGAATATGCCATGAACTCAACCTAAGGAGAACATATAAAGAGAACTAAATTGTATGTTTGTATGAATCAATACAATACTAAATGTCGATTTGTTAAGTGGGCCTTTGATCAGTACAGCGATGACGAAAGTACTAATCCCCCACTAGTTTGCTAGCAGGTTCAGGGATTGGTCTGCTCGCGACGGAGCTTCGCTTGAACGCATCGAGGCTTGGAATACCGAAGCGTATTGAAGCGTGCAATCGCATTAACGCTCGGACATGCAACAGAATTGATGCGACCGAGATATAGAAGGCATGATGTATAGAATGGTGAAATTCTTTGTGGGCAAGAGAGAACTTGAGTGTTGTAGCCAATCTGGTAAATTCTGTTGGGCTATCGAAAGCCTTTGTAATCTGATTTCGAATATCAATAAAGAGAATCGTTTCGTATACTCTGTTTTTCTTTCGTTGTTAATGTTCAACTCAAAGATAACCATTTGAGAACTTGTCATCTTGTCTTGCACGAGAGCAACTCCAGGCTCGTGCGGCATCATGCCCCATGCGAGGACGATGATTCGGGTGATTCCAGGTCGGGGCGTGACAGTCCTGAAAGGAACTTGCTGTACAGCAAGTCCCTTTTGTCACGATCCGCTACCCAAATTGTTGGGGCAGGTCGAGCCATGTTCAGCCTATGCTTGGTAAAAGCGTAGTAAGCTGTTCTAAAAGATAGTCAAGATAGTACTAAGTGTGCTAATGATTATATTTAAAGCATTTTAAGATGTTTGTCACAACACAGCATTTATAGATGAAAGCAAATATGTTTTAAAGTTTATTACACTTCCAAAGTGAGAACTGGAGACAAGGTCCAGTAACTAAATAAAAGTTGTAATAACTATAAGTCTAAGTCTCAAGATGACTGGCAAGTCTAAGCAAGATTTCCCGCTGGGGCCTCTTCTGGAGCAAAGGCCAGGTCCTCAAAAGCAGCTCCATAAAAAGTATCGCATAGCATTTCCTCCTCGAAAAGTACACCTACAACATTATCCTGTCAGGACGGGAGTAAGTACTTGTACTACAAATATATAATACTGATCATGACATGGTAAGAGATAAAATGACTGTAATCCTGACATGGCATAATCTATCATATAAAATCACAGCTATCATGGCAAGGATGCATTTGTCATGACGACATATGCATATATATAGTTTAAAATTGTAGCAGGTACGTGATCGTCAATAGGTGTAAAATGTGCTGTGGCACAAGTATATAAAATGTACATACGTACAAGTGTACAAGCATAGGTGTACATCCGTACAGAAATGCGGGGTAATGGCCTACGACAAGGTATGCATATAAAATGCGACCTTACTCGGTACATACGTACGGGAGAAGGGGGCATGATCACGTACTCAACTATCAGTTTCTCCCATGTCCCAGTAACCATCATGTGAGATATGTAAAAACTCTACTAAGCATGTGAAGATACTGAGAATCCGTATAAAGCATGTAATGATATGACTTTGCAGTTTCCATAAAGCAGTATTTTAACATGGTTCATTTAAAGTTTATTATCATATGCAGTAAATAAGTTTGTAGGGGTACTTGCCTCGAGCAAAGCAAAAATAAGAATATGAAAGTATAGATGTCCGGTGTCCTGTCAAAATGATATACAAACTCAGCCTCTAAGTTATGATTAAGATTAAACTAGTGTTGTGGCACGGCTCCTAATAGGACACTAGCTATGTGAAGCTCTAGTAGTCCAAAGTGAGGTGTTACAACATCTAGACTAACAAGTAGGTCTCTATACTAAGGTAGGATAGAGTCCCGATACTATAATACCCCAAAAACACACAAGTCAATATTAATTACTTAATTAATCAGACATAACATTATGTTCCAATAACTATTAAAATAGTTATACAATTCTATTTTATATGAAATAATATACTAAATTGATCCTTGTTAATTATAGTAATTTAATATAAATTTTCTGGAATTTACGATCCAGTGAAAGTATTTATTAAAAATCAGAATACAAGTGTGCATTGAAAATGAGTTCTGGTTAACTATTTTTAAACAGTGTCAAAATAGTAGATTAAATCATGGAAAAATTATATTAAATTAGATTAATTAATATAGTATTTTATAGTAATTTTTCTAGAATTTATTCAGCAATAAAATATGGTCTGAAAATTCAAAGTTTATAAATCACAGATTCTGAAATTAAATAAATAATTATTTAATGTATTTGTCCGCGTATTTAAAATTGAACCGAAGTCCAGATACGGGACCCGAAGCCGTAAATCAAGTCCAACATAACTTGACTAGACCCCGAATATATGTAGGCTCACCTAAGTCCGATTAACCCATGCTAAGCTTGGACTTAGAGTGGTTGTTTGCACAACGTACGTAAATCGTAAATAAATGCAAAATTTAAATTACAGAATATTGAAAGCGTACATATTACAGTATAGACACTATATTTATAAATACGTATTACAGTATAGGCACTGTATTTATTTACATATTACAGTATAAACACTGTATTTATAATTACGTAATTTAAATGACATAATTAAATGACAGAATTTAAAATACATATTACAGTATAGGCACTGTATTTATATTGACATGAATTTAAAAGACATATATTTAAATGACAAGAATTTAAATGACAGAAGTTAAATATATATAGTTTTATATAATATATTCCTCAAAAAAATACAAAAGAAATGAAAGCAAGGATTAATATTAATTAACTTCAATATTTTCATTACTTATGTATATATATACATATATACATTTTTTTTATATATGTGAAATATGTATATATATATATATATATATATATATATATATATATATATATATATATATATATATATATATATATATATAGTTTATAATATATATTAGAGAAAAATGTTTTAAACAGTTTAATATTAACATTATATACCTATTTACTGTTTTACAAAATTATATAATCATATATACATACATATATATAAATATACACATATATATAAAAAGAAAACATTATTATACAAAAGAAACAAAAATACCCCAGCAACTGCGAAGGGGGGGTTCGAACTTGGTTCACAATAGGGCTAAGTTTGAGCTCCACTCGGCTAGCCAAAAGGCCAGCACGAGCTTACTGATAGAGTAGGGCTTACAATAAATTTTATACTAAAACAAATGACAGATAAGCCCAAACCCGTTAACCGTGAATACCCATTAACCCAATAACATAACTCGTGTCCTGACAGTTTAGGACATGAGAGTTTGACACGGGTCTTGTGTCTCTGTCCAGCACGACACGCACGACGCAATTTTTGCGTGTCCGATCTTACCTACGTACTGCTCGTGTCTAGGCGAGTCTAGGGTCGTATTTTCGAGACACAGGGCGACACAGGGATCAAGGTGACACGTACGTGTCCATTCGAGCGTGCTGTTGATGCTGCGATAGGGCGGAGGAAGCGTCGGGGTCGACGGAGAAGGGCGGCGCTGTGCTCATCTCGATGCGGCGATCACGATGGTGGTGGTGGATTGCGACGGCGACGTCTGGATTGGCGGCGCTGGCAAGTCGCTGGCTCCGGCGACTCGTTGGGGAAGACGACACTAACACGGCGGCTATGGTGATCGGACTAGGGGTCTAGGTTAGGGTTTCGAGTGTGGGGAGTTTTATAGGCTAGGTCAGGGAGTCAATTTGGGGTTTCTGTAGCTCCCCTTCCCGAATTTTTTTTTAAAAATATTTTATTATTATTTATTATCAATATTATCGAGGATGTTGTTATACAATATTATTTTATTATTATGGGTTATATTATTTTTGTCAAATAAATAATATTATATGTGGTCATATCTATACAATAGGCCCTAGACTGAAAATAGATTCTATAATAAAAATATGGAATGGTAGAGTGTTAAGTCTATATAGGACACAAGTACAAATATGGATATGAATATATAGGAATATATTCGTAAGTAAATAAGGTATATATATTGTAATATAATATATATATACATATTCGAGGACATATATGTAATGTGTATATAGATATACATGGGTATGTAGGTATAGGTATATAAATATATAATATACATGTGTATATTTGTATTTGTATATAAATATACATTATAAAAATATGTACACACCAAACACTCCGCCCTCCAAATATGACTTGTAACACTGCCTAATGCAACGAGCGCAAATGGTGGTGGCCTCTGTTATTATTATGATTATATAGTATAGTGGTGAATTGATTTGAATTGGAATGAAATGAATGTCTAACTGTATTGAATTGGAGTTTAATCCAATTCATTACAATATATATATATATATGTTGCAAAGTGTGCAACAACAGCAGGCATGCATGCAATCATGCATCAGTTTAGCAAAGTAGTAGTTGTTTGCCATCAGCTTAAAACTTCACGTGCACACCTAGGCCAACCCGGCCCTTGGTCGAACAACCCAACAAGTTGGCAGCAGCCAACTACCTTTCCACACAACCCACACTCTTGAACCCGACCCTTCACAGTAACATAAACCCTCCCCCGCTCGAGAATAACAGAACAGTTTGGTATATATATATCGAGAAGAGCGGCGAGGGAGAGATTAAAAACTCCCAAACCCTAGATGGGACTCGACGTCCGCGCTACCACCCCTCTTCCCATGGGCGACCGCCGTGCGCGCCCTCGGCGCCGCCACGTGATCGCCGACCGCCGGCGAAGTCGCGACAGGGTCGTGCGCGCTCAGACGCACATGCGCGTGCGGAACAGCAGCAGTAGCTGCACAGGTACAACTTCGCTCTCTCGTTTCTCCCTCGTTTCTCAACGGAAATTCGATCCGCAAGTTGTTTTGGAAAGCCAATATAAACAAGTTTATAACCCAGTAAATAGAATTTGTTATAAACAAACATGCTGTCCAGAAATCCAAGGAAAATTTCATCGAAACCCTGCCCCAAAACAGAGTATCAAAACAGTCCATGAACCCATATTTGAGGATCGTTTCCGAACAATCCAGTCCCATATTAGAAATTCTATTTGAACACCTTTTTAGAAAACATGTAGGGCTTCGATTCCCTTTTTACGGAATTTAATTTTGTCGACTACATGAAGAGAAATCAGATTGTAAAGTTACCGAAAAACCTGTTTTGAAAATCAAGAAATCGCTCCACACGACGTCCGTCCCGCCATTTCGGGTGACGTGGTCGCGCACCGTAAGTATCGAAAGCTGCGTAACAGTTTTGTGGTCGTGTGGGCTTTGACGGAATTCAAATTGGTCGCGTGTGCGCGACGAATTCGACGCGTATCCGTCGAAATCGCCCCGTATCCGTCCAATGCAAATTCAGTCATAACTTTGTGCACGCTCGTCAGATCGAGACGAAACTTACGCCAACAGAATCGTATCATTTTTCCGGTCCTGTATGCCAAGTTTGGTCCGATTCTGAGACAGTTGAAATCGACGTCGTTTTGCGGGCCCCATGGTCCCACTCAGCGGGCGATTTTGTGCACGGCCCGCCGGAATCCAACTCTGGACATACGGTTGGGTTCGTATCGGAAAATTGGATCCGTAGACATGTAATTGACGACTTTAGAGACTATTGACTCTGGCACGCTTTTCGGTGCAAAGTGGGTCCAACGGCGGACATCGTTTTTGTCCAAAATTATCGTTTTGCCCCTGTGTCCAGAATTGGACGTAAGGATAGGCAATCCTAGCTAATTGGACTATTCTGAGATCATTGGTATTGTTTATTTCAGCTTTCGGGAACTGTTGTACGGGTTTTGACTATAGTGGCACATTGAGTAGTTCAGATTCTCGGTTTCACCAGCAAAGGACCACAGGCGAGTACAGTTTATTGTCTGCATTTCGATATTGATTTTCACTATATTTCATTGATTGGTCATTGGTTATGTGATTATTTTCTATTATAATTGTTGAGTCGGGAATGAGAAGTACCAAGGATGTGTGATCCGACCATAGACAGTACTTATTTTCTGCAAGTAGACATTGTAGACAGTGCTTATTTTCTGCAGTAGACATTGTAGACAGTGCTTATTTTCTGCAAGTAGACATTGTAGACAGTGCTTATTTTTTGCAGTAGACATTGTAGACAGTGCTTATTTTCTGCAAGTAGACATTGTAGACAATACTTATTTTCTGCAAGTAGACATCGTAGACAGTGCTTATTTTCTGCAGTAGACATCGTAGATAGTGTTTATTTTCTACAAGTAGACATCGTAGACAGTACTTATTTTCATGCAAGTAGACATTGTAGACCGTGCGGTGTAGTGGCCCAGACTGATCACACATCAAAGGTACTTCAAACGGTGGAAAGTATATTGGTCTATTTATTACTATTGATTTTCTTACGGCTTTACTGATATTTTCAAAACTCATGATTGATGCCTAACCTTTGTCTTATAGTCATTTTCTTTATTTGAAATTGCATTCAGTGAATTGTGCTCGTTCCATTCCTGACTGGAAACCATATTTTTCAGGTTAGCCGATGATTCACTTAGCTTGGGAGTGACGGGTGTAATTGCAGACGAAAAGCCTAGAGACTAGTTAGATAGATGAGTTGTAGTCATTGTACAAGTTTATATTTTTCTACAAAATGTAAATCTTGTGAATATTGTAAATTAAATTAGTTTGTGAATGAGCATTATTTGTGATTTTGATCTACATGGCCGTGACAGCGTTCTACCGCCGACTCTGCGGCGTAGGCTGGCTTGGACACGTCTCGTATCCGTTTTAAAAAAAAAACGGGTGCGGGTCGTGACAAGTTTTTGTGGTGGCCCATGCAGGTCAATTTTCGCAAATCATGCGAACTCGTAACAGTACTTAAGTTAGTCGTACTATTGCGAGCCTGCGACTAGGAAATGCTCATTCACGAATTAGAAATTAATTTAATTTACGAGAATGACTAGGACTAGGAGTCCCTTATACAAATTTACCGATGGGTAGTCTAGGCCATGCAATTTAGATGAGGAGTTATTAAGGTTGATTGTTTGTCATATCCCCATATGTACACTATTATCTCTCGATATGACGACATGATCCAATGTGGATAGATTATTCACTTGGTGAGATCGTGCTTCCTAGGATTGATGAGCTAACTTTGAAAAATTATTCAGTTCCTCCTTTTGGCCTCTTGGATATCATCTCCATACCCTTGTCCAAATTGCCTTTTAGTTCCTATTTTAGCCTAAGAATTATTATTATTATTATTTTTATATATATAAATTCTGATTATGTTACCCATGTATAAACCTCGAGTTAGGTTCGAATCAAGTTTTCCTCAAAGGCTTGGGTACATATGAAATAGATACTAGGATATTTGTATTTCTGTCTTCGGTTATTCCTCCCTGTTAAACCTTTTATGTTGAAGGGTTGTGAACAATAGACAAATACCTACGCTCTATTTCATAGTCAACATGTTTGAATCTCTAGAAGCTCATGAATTCTTACAGATTTAGTTAAAGAAATGTTAGTTAACTCATAATGGCAGGACAGCAGCGCACTGTCGCCATTTAATTAAATTTTGGAGACTATGGATACACTGCAGCCAGCAGCGCATTGGCGAGACACAACCCCTAGAGGTGAAATTAGTTAAGAAAATATAGGTGATGGGATATTGCCAAAACTATGGCTAGTGGTCCTCTCTTTGATCGCCGTTACCCTTGAGTCAATATTGGATAGGGTTAAGAAGTGTCTGACTTCGTATCATATTTGAGTTACGAAACCAAGGGTTTACCACAGCCCGAGTATACGGGCGAGGCGTAGTCCTCGGTGAAATAACTTCAGACGTGATTACAAGTTTATGATACAATGGAGGATAGGAAAATGCCCTGTACGTTCCTTGAGATCCAAAGCCAATATTAGTCGAAGTTCTGCAAGTTGAGTAGCATGCCTCCCAACCTAGCATTCCGCGGTCCTTGTGCCCTATTGACGAGAGAATTAACTGACACTAATAGGTTTACCTGGAATATAGAATTTAGAAGTCCATAATCCATTGGTTGACCAAAGTCTTACGAATAAGAAGATAGTAGGATGACTGTATAAGCAAGAACATCAGGTAAGGTTTGATTCTCACAAAACTCGAACTACTTGTGCCTCTTTTCAAAAATCTCGCGTACTTGTATCTTGACTATCTTGACCAACGCTGCTGCTACAGCTTAGTTTTGCAAGCTCACTCTATTCTCGAGCTTGATTCGAGGCATATGTTTAGTGGGGACGCCTGCTAACTTATTGTCTAATCAGAATCAGCGTATTATGGTCTGATCAACCATGATGCATTGGGTTCGCTCTTCGTTTAATTACACTACGTGGATGGAGATATATAGGTATCTAGGATCTCATCCGCGACTGCTTGACAATTCCTCTTGAATTATACGTTCGCCCTTGAATCACGTGATTGTATTCAGTAACATCTTTCTTGAACTCTTTATGGTTTTTGTCTTTCACTGGTTCGGAAAGGCAGAAGCTCGTAATTTATCGCGTATCCCCATGGCTATGGTAGTTGTATACACAAGGAAAGTTATCGCCAGCCATGCGATCGAGTTACGCGTTCTCCTCTCGACCCCAAACTGTATCGGGACTTTCAAGCCATCTGAAATTAAGAATGATTAAGGTTTTACCCTTAGTCGTAATGCCAACCCAGGAGACTATCTATTCTCAAGGAACGATTCATTGTGTCTCTAAATATTTTCTTGAATATTGTCTTTACTTTCAACCCTTGTGCCTTGACTCAACCGTCCCTCGACCAAAGCCCACAGTTTAGACATGAGATGAATAGACAAGGCTAAGGTCAAAAATTTACCGTGACTATGGTGGACACTCATCCCGAGATTAGTTTCCAACCAATATTACTCTAGTCATGTAAATTTTATTATTAAGACCTAACTAGTGTTGGAATACCACAGTCACTAGCTTAGCCAATACCATAGCTTAAATATCCAGTCAAATTGTGATATACCAGTTGTCAACAACAATGCATGATCACTGCAGCCCATACTACTAGAACCCTTATGACCATAGTCTGACAGGTTTGACACAACTAAAGTTTCACGACCCAGTTGTCAGAAATCTTTTTAGATGATGTGCCTTAGATCTGGTTACCCCGTCGATAACTCTTGTACCCTATGGATGGGTATGATTCTTCTATTTTATCGACCATGTGTTATTTCACACCCTCGTTTCTCATTTATTGAGGGATGATCATTGACTCGACTTATACCTATCGTATCCCGATATGCCGTGCCTCATTCTTTATTAATAAGAGTCGAGGTACCGTATCCAAACTTTGGAATTCTTCTGATCTCACCATTCCTAAAACCATATCCTAGCCTCTAAGGTGGGTAGACTGTAAGCCTTCTAAAATTTTTGGGATATACAAGGATTTTCGATTGATTAGAATAACTTTCATAGGATGATGATTAGTACCCTTGGACTCCTACTTTTCATTTAGATCATTTTGTGTCCTCGATTGTGCCGTTTATGTTCGGAGCATGAGACCAGCTGTTATCTTCCAACAGATTTCATATGCAAGATCTAGACGAGTCCACCTTTATCTAGGTATATCATGTTCCACTCAAACCCGTCCCCTTATACTCTATTTTTACGGTACGATTTTCAGGATAGAAAGGACTAGCTATGACCCTCACCATAATACCGGTATACTTTCCAACTTCCATTAGAATCTCAACCTTGACTCGAACCTTTCGACCCAATATATGGTTGTGATCGACTGGAAGCCTACTACGCACATGTCACCAGTGTGCCATTTAATTGTGTCTTCTCGTGCTACTTAAACACAAAAGTCATGGAAGGCGCATCTTCAGGGCTTACAAAACCTATTTAACCAATCCGACTGCCCAACAAGCTCAACTACTTGGGTGGAAAACTATTCTAGGTTACCCTAACCTAGTAAAAATAGTTTATAGTTGGGACCTTGTTCAGTCCATATAGATTGAGATTCAAGGTTCATCCAACCAACGAGTGAGATCCAAATAGGAAACCCATTAAGGCCCAGTAAAACCCCTCAAGACAAACCCCGTAGTTGGTCTATAAAATCGAACCAACTGAGATGGGTCCTTACACCTATTATGTAGTCTCCACCTCTTAGAACGTGAAGCCATTCGTAAACATATTCCATTTATCTGGAGGTCGAGATACGATCTTGTATTGGACTTATATCCCTTTGTTCGTAAGTTTAAATAACTACGGAAAAGGTCGCAACCTTGATTTCCCAAATTTCGTTCTATTGTGAAACCTTGTTTAGGATTTTGGGAGCAGAATTTCTGCATTGCATGGATTGCAGGCCACTCTAAGTAGCGAAGGGTTCTTCGAGGTAGCAAGTGACTGGACTAGAGTAGCCCGATTTAGCGAATAAGACTATAGGTTCATATATACCTTCCTATCTGTATTATTGTATATTCTCGACCGCTCCTTAAACATCATAATTGCTCCTGATTGTTCGCCCTTATTCTCCTGCACTTCCTATTGCAGGGAGAAGAAGGTTATACTTAATAGAATTCACCAATATTTCTTAGCTACTTGTATAAATTTGTTGATTGTTAGATTTTGGATTGCTGGATAGATAGGAGAGGGTGGTAGATGACTTACACCTAGATATATGTCGGTAGAATTGTTAGAAACTAGTTAGAAAATTTTGAGATTTTAGTGACCCGTGTTTCAAGGGAGTAGTGTGGCCTAAGGTGGGTAGAAGTTCTCGAGGTTTCGTAAATACCAAATGATTAGAGAAGGCCATAAATATTTTTGGAAGAATTAAATTCGAAGAGAATGTGGTAATAGTGGATTTACTCTATTTATTATTATATTTTTGGCATGTTTATGAGTTAGAATTTCGAGGACGAAATTATTTTAAGGTGGATAGATTTGTAGCTCCCCTTCCCGAATTTTTTTTAAAATATTTTATTATTATTTATTATCAATATTATCGAAGATGTTGTTATACAATATTATTTTATTATTATGGGTTATATTATTTTTGTCAAATAAATAATATTATATGTGGTCATATCTATACAATAGGCCCTAGACTGAAAATAGATTCTATAATAAAAATATGGAATGGTAGAGTGTTAAGTCTATATAGGACACAAGTGCAAATATGGATATGAATATATAGGAATATATTCGTAAGTAAATAAGGTATATATATTGTAATATAATATATATACATATTCGAGGACATATATGTAATGTGTATATAGATATACATGGGTATGTAGGTATAGATATATAAATATATAATATACATGTGTATATTTGTATTTGTATATAAATATACATTATAAAAATATGTACACACCAAACACTCCGCCCTCCAAATATGACTTGTAACACTGCCTAATGCAACGAGCGCAAATGGTGGTGGCCTCTGTTATTATTATGATTATATAGTATAGTGGTGAATTGATTTGAATTGGAATGAAATGAATGTCTAACTGAATTGAATTGGAGTTTAATCCAATTCATTACAATATATATATATATGTTGCAAAGTGTGCAACAACAGCAGGCATGCATGCAATCATGCATCAGTTTAGCAAAGTAGTAGTTGTTTGCCATCAGCTTAAAACTTCACGTGCACACCTAGGCCAACCCGGCCCTTGGTCGAACAACCCAACAAGTTGGCAGCAGCCAACTACCTTTCCACACAACCCACACTCTTGAACCCGACCCTTCACAGTAACATAAACCCTCCCCCGCTCGAGAATAACAGAACAGTTTGGTATATATATATCGAGAAGAGCGGCGAGGGAGAGATTAAAAACTCCCAAACCCTAGATGGGACTCGACGTCCGCGCTACCACCCCTCTTCCCATGGGCGACCGTCGTGCGCGCCCTCGGCGCCGCCGCGTGACCGCCGACCGCCGGCGAAGTCGCGACAGGGTCGCGCGCGCTCAGACGCACATGCGCGTGCGGAACAGCAGCAGTAGCTGCACAGGTACCACTTCGCTCTCTCGTTTCTCCCTCGTTTCTCAACGGAAATTCGATCCGCAAGTTGTTTTGGAAAGCCAATATAAACAAGTTTATAACCCAGTAAATAGAATTTGTTATAAACAAACATGCTGTCCAGAAATCCAAGGAAAATTTCATCGAAACCCTACCCCAAAATAGAGTATCAAAACAGTCCATGAACCCATATTTGAGGATCGTTTCCGAACAATCCAGTCCCATATTAGAAATTCTATTTGAACACCTTTTTAGAAAACATGTAGGGCTTCGATTCCCTTTTTACGGAATTTAATTTTGTCGACTACATGAAGAGAAATCAGATTGTAAAGTTACCGAAAAACCTGTTTTGAAAATCAAGAAATCGCTCCACACGACGTCCGTCCCGCCATTTCGGGTGACGTGGTCGCGCACCGTAAGTATTGAAAGCTGCATAACAGTTTTGTGGTCGTGTGGGCTTTGACGGAATTCAAATTGGTCGCGTGTGCGCGACGAATTCGACGCGTATCCGTCGAAATCGCCCGTATCCGTCCAATGCAAATTCAGTCATAACTTTGTGCACGCTCGTCAGATCGAGACGAAACTTGCGCCAACAGAATCGTATCATTTTTTTGGTCCTGTATGCCAAGTTTGGTCCGATTCTGAGACAGTTGAAATCGACGTCGTTTTGTGGGCCCCATGGTCCCACTCAGCGGGCGATTTTGTGCACGGCCCGCCGGAATCCAACTCTGGACATACGGTTGGGTTCGTATCGGGAAACTGGATCCGTAGACATGTAGTTGACGACTTTAGAGACCGTTGACTCTGGCACGCTTTTCGGTGCAAAGTGGGTCCAACGGCGGACATCATTTTTGTCCAAAATTATCGTTTTGCCCCTGTGTCCAGAATTGGACGTAAGGACAGGCAATCCTAGCTAATTGGACTATTCTGAGATCATTGGTATTGTTTATTTCAGCTTTCGGGGACTGTTGTACGGGTTTTGACTATAGTGGCACATTGAGTAGTTCAGATTCTCGGTTTCACCAGCAAAGGACCACAGGCGAGTACAGTTTATTGTCTGCATTTCGATATTGATTTTTACTATATTTCATTGGTTGGTCATTGGTTATATGATTATTTTCTATTATAATTGTTGAGTCGGGAATGAGAAGTACCAAGGATGTGTGATCCGACCATAGACAGTGCTTATTTTCTGCAAGTAGACATTGTAGACAGTGCTTATTTTCTGCAGTAGACATTGTAGACAGTGCTTATTTTCTGCAAGTAGACATTGTAGACAGTGCTTATTTTCTACAGTAGACATTGTAGACAGTGCTTATTTTCTGCAAGTAGACATTGTAGACAGTACTTATTTTCTGCAAGTAGACATCGTAGACAGTGCTTATTTTCTGCAGTAGACATCGTAGACAGTGTTTATTTTCTGCAAGTAGACATCGTAGACTGCTTATTTTCATGCAAGTAGACATTGTAGACCGTGCGGTGTAGTGTTCCAGACTGATCACACATCAAAGGTACTTCAAACGGTGGAAAGTATATTGGTCTATTTATTACTATTGATTTTCTTACGGCTTTACTGATATTTTCAAAACTCATGATTGATGCCTAACCTTTGTCTTATAGTCATTTTCTTTATTTGAAATTGCATTCAGTGAATTGTGCTCGTTCCATTCCTGACTCGAAACCATATTTTTCAGGTTAGCCGATGATTCACTTAGCTTGGGAGTGACGGGTGTAATTGCAGACGAAAAGCCTAGAGACTAGTTAGATAGATGAGTTGTAGTCATTGTACAAGTTTATATTTTTCTGCAAAATGTAAATCTTGTGAATATTGTAAATTAAATTAGTTTGTGAATGAGCATTATTTGTGATTTTGATCTACATGGCCGTGACAGCGTTCTACCGCCGACTCTGCGGCGTAGGCTGGCTTGGACACGTCTCGTATCCGTTTAAAAAAAAAAACGGGTGCGGGTCGTGACAGTTTCGACGAAGAAATAGGAATTAGGGTTAGGGTCTCGACGTCGGCGAGCAGCGCTCGGCCAATGCTCGGGCCGAGTCGTGGGGTCAATTAGCAAATAAGCCCCCCGACTAATTCCTATTTGCACTATAACCCAACCGCCTTAGCAAATACAAAATAGGAAATTGTAAAACCCCTCCCGAAGCAGTTTATGCAATTTTTAATTTGTACTGAATAATTGTTATTTGCAGATTGATTTAAAAACAATTTGTTTAATTGCAAAGCGCTATTAAAACATTTTGTTTTATTGCAAAGTGATATTTTATGTTTTAAAAATTATTTGAAAATCTTCTAAATATTATTTAAAAATTCTAGAAAATTATAATAAATAATTTTAAGGCTAAATTGGTCATTTGATATGTATATTTTTAATTTTAAAAATATTTTAAATTTCAGGGGTTGACAAGTCTTCTCTCCTTGAAAAATTTCGTCCTCGAAATTGCAAAGGAGAAAAACACAAACGAGCAACATTAAAGACAACATCTAAAGCTAACCTCTAAAGTATCAAGTAGAAGACGACGGCTCCCTCCAGGCTGGTGGATCGAACAGATAAGGGTACTTCTCCCTCATGTCCGACTCCCGCTCCCAAGTGGACTCTCTTGGCAAGTGTCTGCTCCATGCTACTCTGACTAAGGGGATGACCTTGTTCCTCAGCCTCTTCTTCCTGCGATCTAATATCTCCATGGGCTGCTCTGCGACTCCAAGGCTTGGTCCGATCTCCAGCTCTGAATGATCCAGTACATGGCTGGGGCCGGGAACGTATCTCCTCAGCTGAGACACGTGGAAGACGTTGTGAACGCCCTCCAAGTTGGGTGGTAGATCAACTCTGTAGGCTACCTCTCCAATCCTGCCAAGTACCTCGAATGGACCAATATACCTAGGGCTCAACTTGCCCCCTCGTCCGAATCAGATCGTCCCTCTGGTAGGTGATATCTTCACCAACACTATGTCTCCATCGGCGAACTCCAATGGTCTGCGACTAGCGTCTGCCCGGTGCTTCTGCCTGTCCTGAGCAACTCTGAGTCTGTCTCTGATCATCCGGACCTTCTCTGCTGCCTCAGCGATCATCTCTGGTTCAAGCATAACTCTGTCTTCGACGTCATCCCAAAAGAGTGGTGTACGGCATCGCCGTCCATACAATGCCTCAAAGGGTGACATGCCGATGCTGGCTTGGTAGCTGTTGTTGTATGAAAACTATACCAAGTGAAGATGACTCTCCCATGATCCTCCAAAGTCTAAAACGCAAGTCCTCAGCATGTCCTCGAGCGTCTGGATCGTCCTCTCCGACTGTCCGTCAGTCTGTAGGTGGTACGCCGTACTGAATTTGAGTCGGCTGCCCAACTCCTCATACAAGCTCCGCCAGTAGTGGAATGTGAATCTGCTGTCTCGATCTGGCATGATGCTCACTGGCACTCCATGCAAACGACTATCTGCTGCACATATAGCTCTGCCAACTTCTCGGTGGACAGCCCCACCTTGAAGGATATGAAGTGAGCACACTTCATCAATATGTCGACGATCACCCAAATGGCATCCTTCCCTCCTTGGGAACGAGGAAGCCCTGAAACTAGGGCTGTGCACAATTAAGTCAAACCGACCAAATCAAACCAAGTCAAACCGACCCGATTGGTTTTAAACCGAACCGATGGTTCGGTTGGTTTGGTTCGGCTTCAATTTTTTCAAAATCGACCGATTCGGTTTGGTTCACGGTTTGGTTATGCCAACAACCGTCTAAACCGAACCGAACCAAATCTTTGTTAATTAATTAGGGTTGGCCGGTTTGGTATGTGTTCATTGGGTTGTATTATACATGTTTGGTTCATTTATTCACATCACAGCCATTTATCAAGTTAACGTTGAAAGAGATCTCTTTCTCTCTCTTTCTAGTCTCGAAGAGGAGTGCTGACGGCTCCTATTCTTTTCTAATTGCTCATGTGCACATGAAAGGGACTTTTGGTTGAATGTATTTCATTTTTTTAATGTATAATTGGTATTTTTCTCCACATGCAAAGTGCAAGTTGAATTGAAGCTACCGAATTGTATTTACTGTTGCAAAGTAGAAGTTGACTGAGCTTTTACAAAAGAAAAAAACATACAGCCCATTTTTTTATGTGATCAAAATCGACCAAGTCGAACCGATCCAAACCGAACCAAATCGGTCGATTTTAAAACCGAACCGACCATTTGGTTGGTTCGGTTCGGTTTTGTTTATTTTCAAACCGATTAACTTCGGTTCGACTTCGGTTGGGACCAAATAGGTCGACCACCGACCGATGCACACCCCTACCTGAAACGAAGTCTATAGTAATGTGTTCCCATTTCCACTCGGGAATGGATAAAGGCTGCAATAGACCGGCTGGTCTCTGTCGCTCTGCCTTTACTTGCTGACACACTAGGCACTTCGAGATAAAATATGCTACGTCCTTCTTTATCCCGTGCCACCAGAGATGCTCCCGCAAGTCAAGGTACATTTTGTTGGCACCGGGGTGAATAGAATATCGCGACTAATGCGCCTCCTACAAGATCGCCTCAATCAGCTCCCCTTCGGCATGCATAACCGACTGCCGTGCCTCAAAGATCCATCCTCTGTAAGGGTGAAGTCATCAAGTAGTCCAGCTAAAGCCTGAACTCCGAGTCGACGGAGGCTCTCATCTGTAAACTGAGTCTCCTTGATCTGATCTATCAGACCCGACTGAATATCCAGCGCCATCATCTGTATCTTAGCTCCTGGTAGAATTATCTCGATACCAAGCTTCTCTAGATCCTCCCACAAATGTTGGTCCATTGTCATGTACCATGCCATCGAATGCCTGCTCAGCGCATCCGCTACTACGTTTGCCTTCCCGGGATGGTACTGTAGATCAATGTCGAAGTCTTTCATCAACTCTAACCATCTACGCTGTCTCATGTTCAGCTCCTTCTGCGTGAATACGTACTTCAAGCTCTTGTGGTTTGTAAAGATCTCTACTCGCTCTCCGTACAGATAATGCTTCCACAATTTGAGAGCAAAAATTACTACAGGTAACTCCAAGTCGTGAGTAGGATAGTTCTATTCATGAGTCCGCAGTTTCCTAGATGCATAGGCAATCACTTTCCCATGCTGCTGTAGAACGCATCCTAGCCCCTTTCCTGAAGCGTCGCTGTAAATAGTGAAGCCTCCTGGTCCTGATGGTAGTGCAAGAATTGGTGCAGTCGTCAGTCTTCTCTTCAGCTCATCAAACGCTGCCTGGAATGCCTCTGTCCAGATGTACTCTGCATCCTTACGTGTCAGCTTCGTCATGGGCTCAGCTATCCTGGCAAAGTATTGGACAAACTTTCTGTAATAGCCTGCTAAGCCCAAGAAACTCCCGATCTCTGCTACTGATGTCGGAGCCTTCCACATCTCGATGGCAGCAATCTTCTTGGGGTCCACTGAGATACCATCTCCAGTAACCACATGAACGAGAAACTCCACTCGGTCAAGATAGAACTCGTACTTCGACAGCTTTGCAAACAGACTCTCCTTCCGCAGAATCCCGAGAACTGTCCGTAAGTGCTCCTCTGACATCTTCGAGTATATCAAGATATCGTCGATGAACACCACGATGAATTTATCAAGATATTGGTGAAATGTCTTGTTCATCAAGTTCATAAAGACAGCTGGCACATTTGTGAGACCAAATGGCATCACCAAAAACTCGTACTGCCCATACTTCGTATTGAACGCCATCTTCTGGATGTCTTCAGCTCTGACCTTCACCTGGTGGTAGCCTGACATCAAGTCTATCATGGAGAATACCTTCACTCCACTCAACTGGTCAAATAGATCGTCTATCCGAGGCAACAGATATCTGTTCTTGATGGTAATGGAGTTCAACGCCCGGTAGTCAATGCACAACCGGACCGTACCATCCTTCTTCGGCACAAAGAGCACGGGTCCTCCACATGGTGAAGCACTGGATTGAATGAAATCCTTGCTCAATAGGTCGTCAATCTGCTCCTTCATCTTTATGGCTTCCTTGGGGTTCACCCTATAGCAAGCCCGGGACACTGGTGATGAGCCCGGTACTGTCATGCCCCGACCCGGAATCACCCGAATCATCGTCCTCGCAGGAGGCGTGATGTCGCACGAGCCTGGAGTTACGCTCGTGCAAGGCAAGATGACAAGTTCTCAAATGGTTATCTTTTGATTCGATATTAACAACGAAAGGAAAACAGAGTATACGAAACAATTTTCTTTATTGATTTCTGAAACTGAGATTATAATGGCTTTCGATAGCCTAACAATATATGCCAGATTGGCTACAACACTCAGGTTCTCTCTTGCCCACAAAGGATTTTACCGTTCCATACATCATGCCTTCTATATCTCGGCCGCATCAATCCAGTTGCGTAGTCCGAGCGTCAATGCGATCGCATGCTTCAATGCGCTTCGGCATTCCAAGCCTCAACGCGTTCAAGCAACGCTTCGCCGCGAGCAATCTATTTCCTGCACCCTGCACGAAGCTGGTGGGGGATCAGTACGTTCGTCCTCGCATGTACTGAAGCAAAGATCTTCTTTCTAAACCAACATCTTTAATATTTACGTTGAATCATGCAACTTAGCTTATGATCTTGCTATGTTCTCCTTAGGGTCAATTTTATGGCATCTTTGAAAGCGTAAAGCATGTTATCATAGCAGCATGTTATCGTATTGAATAGGCAAGCAAACAAGCAATCTCGTGTTTGATTCGTGGCACGACTTCTTACCAAGTCGACGCACTCGCCCTTGCACCGACGCAAGGTGAATACGCCGTAATCCTTCCCTGTCATGTTATACGTGCATCTCTAAGCAGGATCTTCATGCAGGACGCATATGCGCCTACACTTTTAACCCATCGTTCCTTAACTATATGAGGGCCGTTGGCGTATCCGCGCCGGAATGGACTAAAGGAGTTCCTTTCTTTTCTCTCCTTCTTTTCTCTCTATTTGGTCGGGCTGCCCGGCGTTTCACGGGTTGGGTCACATCCCAACAACCGAAACGTTTCCGCTAGCATACCATCATTTGCGGCTTTTCCCATCTTGTTTAAGGATGTACGCCTACAAAGATTATTCGATTCCCTCCTAGGCCAAAGCGGTTCCGGGGCGCTCCGACATTTAACCGTTTGGGGAAAACATCCGTGCACGGGCGATATTATATTTTATCTCTCGTCCATTCCATTCGACCATGCAACGCCCTTATCATTCAAGCAATTAACTTCAAACAACAAAACATAGTCTTGAGTCCGAGACTCAGACTTATCATCTCGCATCTCTTTCGTTAGCTTTCTGTGTTCTTACATTTCATACTTCGTTTCAATGATTCAATGGCATCGTGCCTCAACTCAATGCTCGTCAACCGAACAACCCGAAGGTCTTGAACACCTTTCGAGGCACCATGTCATATCCGACAGTTCCGCCATATTCATGCCACAACTGTATTCTCTCGTAACGAAGCCATCTTTTATTATCCCATGCACGTAGGCACGTTTCGACCGTATATCTATATTCTATAACTTAGCATTCAATGTTCGGGGCTTGTGCGCTAGGGCGCTCGCCTATTGTCTTCCAATGTTCTAGCCATCTAACTCGTGCAGCAAAGGTACGGTATGGTTCGTGCACTAAGGCACTCGCCGAGTACAGTTATCCCATGTTCTTACGGCTTGCGCACTGAGGCGCTCTCCTATGCGATATCCAATGTCCCATAGCGACTCGTGCATATTGATGCACATTTTATTTCAATTGTTCTAACTTAGTGTTCGACCCACACTATGATTTATCTCCGATCGGACCACGCCCGTGGCGTCGACAGGTTAACTTAGCATACAATGATATATTTGGCTTATCGAATGAAAGAGTAAAAAGAAGTCAATCCTCCCACCTTGAGTCGATTCGCCTTTGTCGTTTCGCCGAGCTGATGCGGCTCGATTTTATAACTTTGTTGCACGGCCACTCTCCTGACTTAGCCATTCGAGCACTTCGTGCTTCATTGAGTTATACGGCCGATTTGCCTTAGCGTGCCCAAGTCTTAACCCGTCGCAAGGCGACGATTTGATTTCGCGGTCCCCTTACTAAATATTGCAAAAGATCGACCTCTAATATTTTCCCGTCAAAGTATAACCTGCACACGAAACCAACTAAAATCAATACTTGCATCGATTCGGACTTGCACCTTGGTCGATTCGATTTCTTAGAATCTTCGAGCCGATTCAACGCACTCATCCTTCGGGACAACGCGGCACTTCGCATCGATTCAACTCGATGCATTCTTTCGGGGCAAGGCAACTCTTCGCATCAACTTAGTTTGATGCATTGGTCGGAACAACTTAACTCTCGTATCGTTTTGTAATCGATACATTTCATTCGGTCAACGCGACTCGTTGAGTCAACGCTTCAGCGTAATGCGCCGTGCGGAGTAGGGTATTACAGAATATACCACTCAAAATAAGGTTCGTCCTCGAACCAAAACCAACACTCCGACTAAGTGTTTTATAGATCGTTTCACGATCTCGTCCCACCAATGTTGTTCAGTTTCACACTATCTCGTAAGCTTTTCATTAACATTTCAAAGTCAACCCTGCAGCTCGATTTGAATTTTGTATACAACTCGATTTGGATTCATATCTATATTCAAGGCGTCCCGAAGATATACGTATTTCGACCAATTTCAGTGGTAGTAAATTGGAATAAAGCTAACAGGTAAATTTTAATCCTATGCTTGTCATTTCGTACTCTCGATCGGACTTATCCTTAGCAACCGTTCTCGAAATTTTATCATATACGTATATTCGATACATACGTGATTCATTCAACAAAGTCACTGTATGCTACGCGATTCAAAGTCGCCTTTCTCATTTCGTATGTTTCATATGGACTTCCAACTCTACGCGTCGCGTCAAGCCGTCGCGCATCCAATCACAACGAGTCTCCGTAACGCCTTGCGTTCGACGTCGCTACCCAACTTATTTCTAAAGTCTGGCTATGCACTTATCTCGATTACGATTTCCTTCGTTGACTTGCAAATGCATCAACATTCAGGGCTACGCCCGCTAGGTTACTTACATAGTCCCCGTGCTTAACTTCTCCTGACGCAACTTTAAATTGACATTGCACAAAGGCCACAATCTATCCGACATAAAAGTTTACATCAAGGCGACGGTGCTCAAGGAAACGATCGCCTTGACACGAAGGTCCTCACGATACGCCTTACGTTCAATTTCCTAACGAGTAGGAATTCACTAGCCAAATTTTCGATTATCCGTCTCGCAACATCGAACATAAGTTCGATTCACGCAAGCTAAATTGCAAGGTGAATCCGAATCTAACGACATGACTCGTAAGTCATTCCCTTATCATTTCTCTCTCGTGCATAGCACGATTCTCGCACTCGCCTATCCGAATCACCAAGTTCGTTGATGAATTTCAAGTTCGATCGTCGACCAACATAACCATTCAAGCATTCATCCAACGAATACTCAAAATCTAACTATATCATTCTCGATCGAAAGTTGTTCCAACAATTCTCGATCGCCTAGACTTATCGTCAACATGCACCATGCTATACTTGTTATCAGTGCAATCCTATATGCGATATCGCATGGGTCATCTTACGGTCTGCAGCATTCAATTTGATTTGGCGGTCAAGTCTTCTAGGGTCAGCTGCCCCGAAGCTACGCTCGATAATTGTGGATCATTAACGAAGGACAGTTTACTACGAACCATGCTATATCTTATTTTGGAGCCAAATCACGTTCCGACGATTCTATGCGACTACCCAAATTTCGGACAAAACTGTTTCTATCGGCACAACTGATGCGCAACTATCCTCCGAGTCAAGTCATGCACTACCGTCGATAATTTCGCAAATTTACGAAACATCTACTCGTATCGAGTTCGAGTCTATCTTATTTGTGGGTCGACACACGAGATGCTATACGCATCGAGCAATCATCGATGACTTATAGTCTCGTCTTGATTAATCACAAAGTTCACGATCAACCAGTTCGTTCCTTCTCGTATCGTTATTTACAAAACTTTGATAGCGCAAGGCGCACTCCACTTTGTATTCTCACATCGTGCTTACGTTTCCTTGCGTATCGATCTTGATAGTTCATATCAATTTCGATAGCAAGTGGGTCGACTTCGAATCCGTTTCAACGTCGACTTAACTCGCAACGCATACATCCAAGTTCTCAACTAAATTTTCCATACGCATCCACTCATTCTCCGATTTGCCGCATCCCGCTATACTTTGATCGCGTAACCGAGTTACCGATTATCCAACATCGTGCCCTCGAGTTATACGATCTCGCCCTCTATGTTTCGCGTGTTTTTCAGTCGTACTCAAATGAGTTTTGCCGTAACTAACCAACTATTTCTTAAGCACGATTTCTCACGTCAACCGACTCTTCACCGAAGTCGCACATCGTGCGATTCGATTACAATTTACATCGCTCAACATTTATATCGAAATTGTAAGTCGTACGATTCGATTCATCTCACCCAACATTTCTATCGAGATCGCAAGTCGTACGACTCGATTCGTTTCGCCCAACATTTCTACTGAGATCGCAAGTCGTGCGACTCATTTGTAAGCTAGAGTATTCCTTTCCCGTTGATCCGATTATTGCGTCAAGGCATAATCGTTTCTCTAGTCTCGGTCGTCCGACCAACTTATAACTTTCGTCCAACGTATCGTTCATCGATACAAGTCTCGCCTTATCGTCCCAACCGATTTTCGAAGAACACTTGCATCAACATATCGCCATACAAATTTTCAATCGAGTCTCGGTACTCTCCCGTCCGTTGCGGACAAACCTTCCGCAATTCTCACAACGCATCGATGCAAATCATCGTACAAGTGATACACCATATACCACTTGGAATCGAGTCATTCATCGCCTATGTGGTATGGCATATACCACTCGGAATTCAAGCCAT
Organism: Iris pallida; assembly: GCA_029216955.1. Lineage (NCBI taxonomy): Eukaryota > Viridiplantae > Streptophyta > Magnoliopsida > Asparagales > Iridaceae > Iris > Iris pallida. The sequence goes on along the minus strand of JANAVB010002397.1, from coordinate 15,857,867 downwards.
TTCCCTCGCACTATACTTAGTATAAACCGACAATCTCTTTTGACTCACGATTTCCGCAGTGATCGTGCTTGATCACAACCGTAACTTTGATTCTATCAAAATTCGACACAACTCGGTCAATGTTCTAGCTTGCAAACATAAGTTTGGTGTGCAACCGAACGATTCGTTCTATCGATTACGATTTCAATTCTTTCCTTACGTTGCATCTCGTGCAACAATTTATCTGGATATGCATTGCACCACGTGTAACAATATTACTTCCGATACGCGTTGCACATCGTGCTACGATTTATTTCCGATATTTCATTTCACTTTGTACAACAATTTATTTTCAATTTCCTTTGCACTTCGTGCAACGATTAATTTGATATGCGTTGCACCACGTGCAATGATTTTACTCCCGACTTTCCAAGTCAATGCGCAATCCGTTTAACACATTCGACATTGGCTTATCACTTCTCACTTTCATTTTAACGCATATTCACATTAACTCGCTGCACTTCGTGTATCATTTTATTTCTCTTTCAACATGTTACATTGCAACAACATCTCAAATCGTATTTCACAATTTGTTGCGCTTGCAGTAACTAACATTTTTACGGCTCGTTGCATTCAATGCAATATACCCTTCGCGACTTTCTTAGCAAACATCATGTAATTTCTAAAATAGATGCGGCAAAATTATACGATTTGTATTAGACTTATTGTATGGAACATCCAGTACGGCATCGAGTAGAGTCAAGAGTGATATCAAGTGGTGGTGGGCAACTTTTCGAATTATAATGAAGCGAGCGTCCGGAGAAAATTGAGCCTAGAGCTCTGATACCAATTTGTCACACCCCGACCCGGAATCACCCGAATCATCGTCCTCGCAGGGGGCGTGATGCCGCACAAGCCTGGAGTTGCGCTCGTGCAAGGCAAGATGACAAGTTCTCAAATGGTTATCTTTTGATTCGATATTAACAACGAAAGGAAAACAGAGTATACGAAACAATTCTCTTTATTGATTTTTGAAACTGAGATTACAATGGCTTTCGATAGCCTAACAATATATGCCAGATTGGCTACAACACTCAGGTTCTCTCTTGCCCACAAAGGATTTCACCGTTCCATACATCATGCCTTCTATATCTCGGCCGCATCAATCCAGTTGCGTAGTTCGAGCGTCAATGCGATCGCATGCTTCAATGCGCTTCGGCATTCCAAGCCTCAACGCGTTCAAGCAACGCTTCGCCGCGAGCAATCCATTCTCTGCACCCTGCATGAAGCTGGTGGGGGATCAATACGTTCGTCCTCGCATGTACTGAAGCAAAGATCTTCTTTCCAAACCAACATCTTTAATATTTACGTTGAATCATGCAACTTAGCTTATGATCTTGCTATGTTCTCCTTAGGGTCAATTTTATGGCATCTTTGAAAGCGTAAAGCATGTTATCATAGCAGCATGTTATCGTATTGAATAGGCAAGCAAACAAGCAATCTCGTGTTTGATTCGTGGCGCGACTTCTTACCAAGTCGACGCACTCACCCTTGCACCGACGCAAGGTGAATACGCCGTAATCCTTTCCTGTCATGTTATACGTGCATCTCTAAGCAGGATCTCCATGCGGGACGCATTTGCGCCTACACATTCAACCCATCGTTCCTTAACTATATGAGGGCCGTTGGCGTATCCGTGCCGGAATGGACTAAAGGAGTTCCTTTCTTTTCTCTCCTTCTTTTCTCTCTATTTGGTCGGGCTGCCCAACATTTCACGGGTTGGGTCACATCCCAACAACCGAAACGTTCCCGCTAGCATACCATCATTTGTGGCTTTTCCCATATTGTTTAAGGATGTGCGCCTACAAAGATTATTCGATTCCCTCCTAGGCCAAAGTGGTTCCGGGGCGCTCCGGCATTTAACCGTTTGGGGGAAACACCCGTGCACGGGCGATATCATATTTTATCTCTCGTCCATTCCATTCGACCATGCAACGCCCTTATCATTCAAGCAATTAACTTCAAACAACCAAACATAGTCTTGAGTCCGAGACTCAGACTTATCATCTCGCATCTCTTTCGTTAGCTTTCTGTGTTCCTATATTTCATACTTCGTTTCAATGACTCAATGGCATCGTGCCTCAACTCAATGCTCGTCAACCGAACGACCCGAAGGTCTTGAACACCTTTCGAGGCACCATGTCATATCCGACAGTTCCGCCATATTTATGCCACAACTGTATTCTCTTGCAACGAAGCCATCTTTTATTATCCCGTGCACGTAGGAACGTTTCGACCGTATATCCATGTTCTATAACTTAGCATTCAATGTTCGGGGCTTGCGCGCTAAGGCGCTCGCCTATTGTCTTCCAATGTTCTAGCCATCTAACTCGTGCAGCAAAGGTACGGTATGGTTCGTGCACTAAGGCACTCGCCGAGTACAGTTATCCCATGTTCTTACGGCTTGCGCACCATAAAAAGAAGTCAATCCTCCCACCTTGAGTCGATTCGCCTTTGTCGTTTCGTCGAGCCGATGCGGCTCGATTTCATAACTTTGTTGTACGGCCACTCTCCTGACTTAGCCATTCGAGCACTTCGTGCTTCATTGAGTTATACGGTCGATTTGCCTTAGCGTGCCCAAGTCTTAACCCGTCGCAAGGCGATGATTTGATTTCGCGGACCCCTTACTAAATATTGTAAAAGATCGACCTCTAATATTTTCCCGTCAAAGTATAACCTGCACACGAAACCAACTAAAATCAATTCTTGCATCGATTCGGACTTGCGCCTTGGTCGATTCGATTTCTTAGAATCTTCGAGCCGATTCAACGCACTCATCCTTCGGGACAACGCGGCACTTCGCATCGATTCAACTCGATGCATTCTTTCGGGGCAAGGCAACTCTTCGCATCAACTTAGTTTGATGCATTGGTCGGGACAACTTAACTCTCGTATCATTTTACAATCGATACATTTTATTCGGTCAACGTGACTCGTTGAGTCAACGCTTCAGCGTAATGCGCCGTGCGGAGCGGGGCATTACAGGTACCAAGTCTATAGTGAACTCTACGTCTCTGTCGGGTGAAAGTCCTGGAAGATCCTCGGGAAACACATCCATAAACTCCACTACAATGGGGTGCGGCGGTGCTTGCTCTCCAACTGCTGTACTATAGCTCATCTCCAAGCTGATCTCTGGCCCGGACTTCTCGATGCTGAATGGTGCTGCTCCCAGGGGACTAAACTGAATACTACCCTCATGACAGTCTATAACTGCGTGAGCGTAGCTAAGCCAATTCATTCCCAATACTATGTCGTATCCGGGAAGTGGCATCACAAAGAAGCGTCCCCGAAATTTCCTTTCGGCTACAGTGATCGAGCATCTATAAATAGATCTAATGGGTACTGGCCCGCCCCCTGTCATCACTCTACTCACTCCTTCGGTGGGTGTGGCTACTAAATAATATTTTTACAAAAATTCTAATGACAGAAAACTATGAAAAGCACCAGAATCAAACAAGCATATGGCGAGAAAAGTATGTAAATGAATTCGACCTGTGATAACATCGGCCAAATAATTCGGCTCTGGCTCTGGGCCCTGCTTCGGCTCTGTTGGCTCCATGGCAAGAGCGTAGGCTCTCCCCTGGGGTCCTTTCTGCTGCTGCTGGTGCTGCCCGAACCTCTGCTGCTGAGTCGGGAGCGGTGGTCCTCTAGGTGGTCCAGTGCCTGGCGTCTTCCCTGTCAGACAATCTCGAAGTTGATGGGTGGTAGACCCACAAGCTAAACACTGCCCCAACCTTTTCCTGCAGATGGCAAAGTTATGCCCTGTCCTCCTATAGAATGAACACACAGCTCCCTTCTGCTGTTGGTGCTGGCCGGGGGTCCTCGTCGGTGGTACCCGCTGCTGCTGATGCTGATGCTGTCCTGGAGGACGGTAAGCCTGCTGGTGCTGAGCAGGTGGCTTCGGCTAGAAAGCCTGGCGCTTGGATGGTCCGTCATGGTGTCCGGTAGCTGGCCTCTTGTAAGACTGAAGGCGCTCCTCTATACCTCGGGCTAGCTCGAGGATCTGATAATAATCGGTGGTCCCGTTTGCCACAAATAGTATGCCGATGTCCGGGATCAGGCCATGGCAGAATCTACGTGCCATCTCCTCAGGATCTGCTACTAAGCTAGGGGCAAAACGGCTCAACCGGCTGAATTCTCCAGCATACTCGTCTACCGAGCGGTTCCCTTGCTGCAGGTTCTGAAACTGCAACCCCATGGCAACTCTGGCGGTAGTCAAAAAAAACTTCTTCTTGAACTGGATCTTGAACTGCTCCCAGGTCCCTCTGCCCCTCGCAAACATTGGCTCATTCCTGAACCAGATCCCTGCTAAGTCTATCAGCAGGAACCCTACTGCCTCGACCTGAAGGTCACTAGGCAGTCTAGCTCCAAGGAGCTTCCTCTCTACCGAGTCTAGCCAGTCATCTGCAACTACGATGCCCTCGGTCCCTCTAAACTCCTTGGGGTTCAATCCTATGAAGTCCTTGATGCTCCCAATCCTCTGCTGTGGTGCTGCCGATGGTGTGGTCAAAGTCTGCTCTGCAGGGCGCTCCATGCTCTGGCGAATGAGGGCAGACTGCTCCTGCTGGGTTGTCAGAAACCCCTGAAGTAATGCAAGAAGCTGGTTTCCGTCGAGAGTGACGGAAGACTGGGCTGGTATGATGGTAGATAGGGGTGGTAACACCTGTGCTGACTGGAGGTGTGGTGTGGGAGGAGGAGGTGGTGGTATTACGGTCTGCTGAGTAGGAGGTGGTGGAGGTATCTGGGTCTGCTGGGTAGGTGGTACAATATGAGTCTAGAGGATAGTGGCATAGGGAGGCATAGGTGGAGGTGGTGGAAGTACTACCGTGACTGCCATCGGGTCTGTGGGTAGAGTACGTAGAAGGTGTACCGTCATCAGAGGCGATGGACTGGGAGGAACGGGTGATAACCATCTATTGGAAGACAAGGAGACTATAAGGATTTTAAATAAACAATCATAAATAAAATCTAATTATGATTAACGGACCTATGCTGTGATGAGTTTTTTCTATGTTGCAATCCTAGTAATCCTCTAGGTGTTCTAAATATTATTTCTGGTGTTATCTAGTTATCTTAAGTTCCTAATTGCAGGCATGCTTGGTACAATAACGTAACCAAACAATTTAGTCATTAGACCTGCATGGGCCACCACTAAAAATATGTCACGACCCGCTACCCAAATTGTTGGGCCAGGCCGAGCCATGTCCAGCCTACGCTTGGTAAAAGCGTAGTAAGCTGTTCTAAAAGATAGTCAAGATAGTACTAAGTGTGCTAATGATTATATTTAAAGCATTTTAAGATGTTTGTCACAACACAGCATTTATAGATGAAAGCAAATATGTTTTAAAGTTTATTACACTTCCAAAGTGAGAACTGGAGACAAGGTCTAGTAACTAAATAAAAGTTGTAATAACTGTAAGTCTAAGTCTCAAGATGACTGGCAAGTCTAAGCAAGGTTCCCCGCTGGGGCCTCTTTTGGAGCAAAGGCCAGGTCCTCAAAAGCAGCTCCATAAAAAGTATCGCATATCATTTCCTCCTCGGAAAGTACACCTACAACGTTATCCTGTCAGGACAGGAGCAAGTACTTGTACTATAAATATATAATACTGATCATGACATGGTAAGAGATAAAATGACTGTAATCCTGACATGGCACAATCTATCATATAAAATCACAGCTATCATGGTAAGGATGTATTTGTCATGGCGACACATGCATATATATAGTTTAAAACTGTAGCAGGTACGTGATCGTCAATAGGTGTAAAATGTGCTGTGGCACAAGTATATAAAATGTACATACGTACAAGTGTACAAGCATAGGTGTACATCCGTACAGAAATGTGGGGTAATGGCCTACGATAAGGTATGCATATAAAATGCGACCTTGCTCGGTACATACGTACGGGAGAAGGGGGCCCGGGCATGATCACGTACTCAACTATCAGTTTTCTCCATGTCCCAGTAACCATCATGTGAGATATGTAAAAACTCTACTAAGCATGTGAAGATACTGAGAATCCGTATAAATCATGTAATGATATGACTTTGCAGTTTTCATAAAGCAGTATTTTAACATGGTTCATTTAAAGTTCATTATCATATGCAGTAAATAAGTTTGTAGGGGTACTTGCCTCGAGCAAAACAAGAATAAGAATATGAAGGTACAGATGTCCGATGTCCTGTTAAAATGATATACAAACTCAGCCTCTAAGTTATGATTAAGATTAAACTAGTGTTGTGGCACGGCTCCTAATAGGACACTAGCTATGTGAAGCTCTAGTAGTCCAAAGTGAGGTGTTACAACATCTAGACTAACAAGTAGGTCTCTATACTAAGGTAGGGTAGAGTTCCGATACTATAATATCCCAAAAACACACAAGTCAATATTAATTACTTAATTAATCAGACTGTACAATATCTTCCAATAATTATTAAGATAGTTATACAGTTCTATTTTATATGAAATAATATACTAAATTGATCCTTGTTAATTATAGTAATTTAATATAAATTTTCTGGAATTTATGATCCAGTGAAAGTATTTATTAAAAATCAGAATACAAGTGTGCATTGAAAATGAGTTCTGGTTTACTATTTTTAAACAGTGTCAAAACAGTAGATTAAATCATGGAAAAATTATATTAAATTAGATTAATTAACATAGTATTTTATAGTAATTTTTCTAGAATTTATTCAGCAATAAAAAATGGTCTAAAAATTCAAAGTTCATAAATCACAGATTCTGAAATTAAATAAATAATTATTTAATGTATTTGTCCGCGTATTTAAAATTGAACCGAAGTCCAGATATGGGACCCGAAGCCGTGAATCAAGTCTAACATGACTTGACAAAACCCCGAATATGTGTAGGCTCACCTAAGTCCGATTAACCCATGCTAGGCTTGGACTTAGAGTGGTCGTTTGCACAACGTACGTAAATCGTAAATAAATACAAAATTTAAATTACAGAATATTGAAAGCGTACATATTACAGTATAGGTACTGTATTTATAAATACGTATTACAGTATAGGCACTATTTTTATTTATATATTACAGTATAGGTACTGTATTTATAATGACGTAATTTAAATGACATAATTAAATGACAAAATTTAAAATACATATTACAGTATAGGCACTGTATTTATATTGATATGAATTTAAAAGACATAAATTTAAATGACAAGAATTTAAATGACAGAAGTTAAATATATATATATATAATATATTCCTCAAAAAATACAAAAGAAATGAAAGCAAGAATTAATATTAATTAACTTCAATATTTCATTACTTATGTATATATATATATATATATATATATATATATATATATATATATATATATATATATATATATATATATATATATATATATATAATATGTGAAATATATAGTTTATAATATATATTAGAGAAAAATGCTTTAAACAGTTTAATATTAACATTATATACCTATTTTACTGTTTTACAAAATTATATAATCATATATACATACATATATATAAATATACACATATATATAAAAAGAAAACATTATTATACAAAAGAAACAAAAATACCCCAGCAACTGCGAAGGGGGGGGTTCAAACTTGGTTCACAATAGGGCTAAGTCTGAGCTCCACTCGGCTAGCCAGAAGGCCAGCACGAGCTTGCTGATAGAGTAGGGCTTACAATAAATTTTATACTAAAACAAATGACATATAAGCCCAAACCCGTTAACCGTGAATACCCATTAACCCAATAACACAACTCGTGTCCTGACAGTTTAGGACACGAGAGTTTGACACGAGTCTTGTGTCTCTGTCCAGCACGACCCGCACGACGCAATTTCTGCGTGTCCGATCTTACCTACGTACTGCTCGTGTCTAGGCGAGTCTAGCGTGTTTTCGAGACATAGGACGACACAGGGATCAAGGTGACACGTACGTGTCCAGTCGAGCGTGCTGTTGATGCTGCGACAGGGCGGAGGAAGCGTCGGGGTCGGCGGAGAAGGGTGGCGCTGTGCTCGTCTCGACGCGACGATCACGATGGTGGTGGTGGATTGCGACGGCGGCATCTGGATTGGCGGCGCTGGCAAGTCGCTGGCTCCGGCGACTCGTCGGGGAAGACGACAGTAACACGGCGACTATGGTGATCGGACTAGGGGTCTAGGTTAGGGTTTCGAGTGTGGAGAGTTTTATAGGCTAGGTCAGGGGGTCAATTTGGGGTATCGACGAAGAAATAGGAATTAGGGTTAGGGTCTCGACGTCGGCGAGCGGCGTTCGGCCAATGCTCGGGCCGAGTCGTGGGGTCAATTAGCAAATAAGCCCCCGACTAATTCCTATTTGCACTATAACCCAACCGCCTTAGCAAATGCAAAATAGGAAATTGCAAAACCCCTCCCGTAGCAGTTTATGCAATTTCTAATTTGCACTGAACAATTGTTATTTGCAGATTAATTTAAAAATAATTTGTTTAATTGCAAAGTGCTATTAAAACATTTTGTTTTATTGTAAAGTGATATTTTATGTTTTAAAAATCATTTGAAAATCTTCTAAATATTATTTAAAAATTCTAGAAAATTATAATAAATAATTTTATGGCTAAATTGGTCATTTGATATGTATATTTTCAATTTTAAAAATATTTTAAATTTCAGGGGTTGACACCTTTCAAGACTGCCTCAACTTCTGGCAGTCATCAATATGTCTAGGACTGCCAGAAATTGTGACAGTCCTACTGTAGAGCATGTCCCTTTCAGGACTGCCACAATTTCTGACAGTCCTTAGTACTTCTAGGACTGCCAGCAATTGTGGCAGTCCTCTTGTACATCGAGTCTATTTCAAGACTGCCACAATTTCTGGCAGTCCTCAATACTTCTAGGACTGTCAGAAATTATGGCAGTCCTGATATGAACCCAATTTTTCTACAACTAGGATTTCTTTCATAGTTTTCTTCTACAACTAGGATTTCATGCATAATTCTTCTATTAATAAAGAAAAATTGGTTAATAGACTAATAGATTAATAGATTTGATAGATTTGATAACCCAATTTCTTCTACAACTAGGGTTTCATCCATAATGTCCAAACAAGAAGAAGAAAAATAAACTAGGATTTGGAGAAAGAGATCTGAGAAATTAGAAGAGAGCAAAAAATTAAAATAAACTAGGTTTAAAAAAATTGATGTTCTTGTTCTTGTTCTTGTTCTTGTTCTTGTTCTTGTTCTTGTTCTTTTTCTTTTTCTTCTTCTTGTTCTTCTTCTTATTCTTGTGAGGAAAGAGAGGAGAGCAAAAAAAATAAAAAGTTGACTTATATACTCACATGTTGGCTAGACCTGAGTAATTTTTTCAATGGCAAACTTGTATATAAATCAAAATTTGCTTTTGGCTAGCCCTGATCAACTTTTCATGTGCCCTTATAAATAGCCTTTTTAAATTAGCACATAGCGGTGATGTTCAATTGAAATCCAAGAATCCAGGGAGATGAGTGATTAGGTTCAGAGAGTAGTATCTGTTTTGGAATATTTAGTAATATGGACTCACATAATAGTTAAAATTATAATTTGGACTCCCAAAATGTACGACGTTGGTGTTTGGATTTTAAATCACTGTTTATTTGCCTGTAAACAGTAATTTTAAGACCTATACACTAACGTCTAAATATTTTAGAGCCCCAAATTCTAATATCAACTATTATATGAGATCCTATTACTAAATAACACATTTGCCTTTGGTGGTAAAATGATGAATAAAACCAGATCTTCTGGTTTGTAGAAATATTGAACTTTGTATATATATAAAAAGCTTGTCACGAGAAACACTTTGGAAATCCACATTCTAATATCAACTATTATGTGAGATCTTATTACTAAATAATCCATCTGTCCTTAGTGGTAAAATTAAGATTAAAACCAGATCTTTTTGGTTTGTGGAAATGATTGAACTGTGTATATATAGACAGTTTGTCAACGACTCTCTCTTTAGAGAGGGTTTTATAATAACGTCACATTCTCTTGTTAATTGATAAGAATGTCCGTGATGCTAAAGTCACTAGGACGAGTGCCAGAATGTGTATTATTTCCAAAGGTATAATCCCTCTTCAATGGTTTGGGCACGAGATTTTGGCAATGACATATAGCCAACGTCACATATCCAATTTTGGTGGGACAATAGATCGATGAGGTGGAAGGAGAAGGGAAGATTCGAGGAGGAGAGACTATTAGAAAGTTCAGAAATATTTATCACCTAACTAATTTGTCGAATGTCTTAACGTTCTAAAACCAGAATTTTCATGCAACTTTATTTTGTACTTAGCTTTTGTGGTTACAGAATTCATCTGATTCTTGTGATTAGTAAAAAAATTGTATAATCTTCTTAACTGGACGGACGGTCTCGAAATCGAACCGCGGAAAGACGTGAACAGTTATCCAACTGACATGTAACACAATGTACACAAAGTGCAGTACGTTATGTCGGACATCTAAAAAAAACTTTTGTGGTCAACTTTTCTAATTTAAGAAAAATAATGAAAAAAAAATAGAGGAGAAAGTCTCTCAGTCACTTTGACACTTGATCAAGCACCAACCTTCCCTCAGTTTCAACTAACCCCACTTGCGGCCTGGCCGGATTATCCGCTCTCTTTTTTAATCCGAAGCAATCAATTTATGCTTAAATAGATTCAGTACAATTTTTTTTTGAGAAATTTTGAGTGGCACTCCACTTTATTTTACCATTTTCAAGGTGCACCCCACTCTTTTACAATAATGTATAAAACCCCCCACTTTCGTTCAAGATTAACGGTGGACCGCTTTGTGGTATAATTTTTGACGAAACTACCCTCCTTTGTTCAGAGAAGTGATGAGATGTTTAAAATAAGCTTTGAAATACCTAAAGTACCCCTTTTTTGTTTCCTACATTAGCAGATCACGTTACTTCTCTTTCTCTGACCTAACCCCCAAATCTCTCTTCCCATCGAAAATTCGAAGCTTCCCCAACTCCAACTCTCATGGCCGACGCTGCAATCCAGGTAAAGTTAAATTGATTTTGTTTTTTTCCTTTAATATAGGAAAGCTTTTCTTTTTGTGTTTTGTTTGTCTCAAATCGTGGGATTTTCTCTTTTGATTAGGACAAATGTCAAATATGCTCGATGAACACCCACGTAGCAGACGAGTGTTATTTTTTGAGATCACCGTGCAAGATTGGAAGTTGCAGGGGAATTAGGTATGTTTCGAAGTCCAATACAGAAGCAAATCCCGGCCGCAAATTTTTGAAGTGCCCCCTATGCTCGGATTTTCAATGGCTTGATGTGGCAATTTTGGGTTCAAGCTCCGGAGCTTCAAGTTCAACAACTCAAAGGGGAGGTTGTTTCAAATGTGGTGACCTAGGTCATTGGAAGAGAAATTGTTCCTGGCAAGAAACCACTTGCCCTAATCCAAACTGTGGAGGAAGGAGAGTCATCTTAATGTCAAAGAGGAGTCACAGCGAGGGTAGAAGATTCTTGCAATGCCTGAAGTGCAACAATGCATTCCAATGGTTGAATGATGCTACGGCTGTTGACACTAGCTCTGAAATTCCAGTTCAAATTGTAGTGAACACTAATTTAGAAGAGTTATGTAGAAATTTTGGAAAAAAATTTGCTATGTGAAGTTGTAATCTTAAGTGATAGTATTTTGCTATGAAATCTGAAAGTGTTGTATTTTGCTATGCAATCTGAAATGTTATATTTTGTTATGTAATCTGAAATGTAGTATTTTGCTATTTGCTATGTGAAGTTGTAATCTGAAATTGTAGTGAACACTAACTTTGAAATTTCAGTGTACAGGTGAATTGAACAATTGAACAAAAATGCTATGCAGTGTACAGGTCCTCATTCAACAATTGAACCAAAATGCTATCAAGAATACTTCTTGTGAATTGAACAAAATGTCAGATTACTTCACATATGTCAGATTACAAAACTTCACAAATGAACTTCACAAAATGCTATCCAGAATACTTCCATAAAGAAACTGCAGATTACTTCACATAAGAAACTGCAGATTACTCCACATAAAGAAACTGCAGATTACTTCACATGAACTTCACAAAATGTCAGATTACTTCACATATGTCAGATTACAAACTGCAGATTACTCCACATAAGAAACTTCACAAAATAAAAGATTACAAACTGCAGATTACTCCATAATACTTCACATTAGCCAAAATGCATATCCAGAATACTTCACTTCACATATCCAGAATACTTCCATAAAGAAACTGCAGATTACTTCACATAAGAAACTGCAGATTACTCCACATAAAGAAACTGCAGATTACTTCACATGAACTTCACAAAATGTCAGATTACTTCACATATGTCAGATTACAAACTGCAGATTACTCCACATAAGAAACTTCACAAAATGAAAGATTACAAACTGCAGATTACTCCAGAATACTTCACATTAGCCAAAATGCATATCCAGAATACTTCACTTCACATATCCAGAATACTTCCATAAAGAAAGATTACAAAATGTCCACTTCACTTCACATAATGTTTTGAGGCCATACAGCACATTAACCAAACTGCAGACTGCAGTTCATACTGCAGATTACAAAATGTCAACTTAACTTAACCAAAATGCATACTGCAGTTCATACTGCAGATTACAAAATGTCAACTTGTCCATACAGCACATTAGTTTACTTCACTTCACCTAATGTCAACTTCACAAAATGTTTTGAGTCCATACTGCAGATTACATTAGTCTACTGTTATGATATTCCTCTTTATAAAATGTTAACTTCACAATCTATTGCTTCTGCTGCTTCACAAAATATTCACAAACTGCTAACTTCACAAAATGATAACTTCACAAGAAGGCCTGACATCCTATAATGCCACTGGAGCTCCTTGAAGTGTTGAATCACCTGATTGTTGTGGTGCCTTCTTCCTTTGGCCTCTTGTAGACAGTGTTGCTACTCCTTGGAATCTTTGCAGGTCTTGGCTCTTTTGGTGGTCTTGGTGTACTTGGTTTCTTTTTGTTTCCTCCGACTGGTCCTCCCTGGCACCCTCTAGCATTATGATCAGCAGGTAGCTTGCACCTCCCACAAATCCTTTGCTTCTTGGCAGGTCTTGGTGCCTCATCTGCCTCCTTCCTTCTAACACCCCTTGGCCTCCCAGGTTGCCTATGTCTAGCAGGTGGACCAACCACATATGGTGGCTGCAACATAGAGAAGTGAAACACATAGAAGCTTAGGAAAACTTGAAATTATTAGGAGAGTGTAATCTGGATAAGTAAAACAAACAAGCACTGCTACTAGAATTATTTGACTTACTTCATCCCATAGGCTTTGTTCAGGCAATGGAACAATCTTTCTACCATACGCCTTCTTGTATGTACTGGCATGGTAGTAGTGACTTGTGAACCTGCAAGAAGACAAATAACTATCAGTGTACACCACTACAAGGTATAACAATAACAAAAGCTAGAGACTTAATAGAGAAGACAGTGTATAACAATAAATATTAGTACACAAGGTATTACATTGACCATATAGGCCTGCTAGGTAGCAAAGCAGCAACAGCATGCACACAGGGGATCCCAGTTAAATCCCATACACAGCAGTCACATTTTTGAGCATTAATGTCAACTGTCCATCTGTTCTCAATGGAGAAGACACTAGTGACACAGAACAGCCCATCATCAGCACCATTGACCTGATACTTGTTGACTTGCCTTGACCTCTGCTCAATGATCTTTGCAGTCCTTGGAGTCAAGTCATGGTCACCCCAGGCTCTAGAAGTAATCTTCCTTTCATAAGTCAATTGCATGACCATCAAGTGAAACATCTCCACAATCATAGTGATTGGTTTTCCCCTAATTTCTCCTATCCAACTGTTGAAGCTCTCTGAAAAATTATTTGTTATGTGCTCACACTTTGTTGTCTTGTCAAAGTATGCTCTGCACCATCTGCCCAAGTGCTCTTTCATCAAATACTGAAGACCATCTGGACATTGTTGACCTATTGCTGCAATCCACTTAGCATTTGTCTACTGCCCTATATGCTCTAGCTGCACCCCATGTAAGATGCTTCATCTGTAGGCTACCATTGATGTGGGACTTGAAGTTTTTGTAGAAATGTCTAAAGCAAAACCTGTGGGGATGCCCATAGAATTCTTTGTCAATAGCATTGCCTAGGCCCTTCTGCCTATCAGATATGAAAGAAATCTCTCCTGGATGTTGCAGCAGCTTGTGTTTGATAATACTAAGAAAGTGGACCCATGTAGCTTCACTTTTAGATGTACAGAGGTAAATAGCAAGTGGGAACAACCCATTGTTGCCATCTAGAGCTGTTGCAGACAGGCATACCCCCCCATACTTCCCTTTCAGATGACACCCATCTAAACCAACTAAAGGTCTACATCCATTTATGAATTCAGTGAAGCTTGCATCATACCCTATGCATAAATAACCAAACTCTGTTGTCCCAGCTATATTTCCACAATAGGCTACACTCCCAGGGTTGGTTCTCAAAACTTGCTTTGCAACTTCAGGGGTTTTTCTATAACTCTCATCATAACCCCCAAACATCATCTCCTTCACTCTGAATAATGCCTTGTATGCATTCCAATATGAGACCTTCACTGTGAACTTGGCCCACATCTGCCTCTGAATGTCCTTTGCTTTCCATGAACTGTGGTGTGCCTTAATGTCCTCTCCCAAAACTTCAGAGATGAACTTGCTATTAGCCATTTTGTTTTGCAGCTTTGATGTGTGCTTGCAAGTGTGTTCTTCATTAAGTTGTCTAAGTGTACAAGTTATTTTATCAGGAGAGATCCTAACCCTGCACATCCATGGACAAGTCTCTTCTTGACAAACACCCCATATCCTCTTCCCTTCATTCTTAACATATTTAATTTCAAACCTCTTCTTTATAGCATAGGACCTTAAAAATCTTCTGTACTCAGTAGGATTCATCCATTGCTGGCCTAGGCAGAGATCACTCACCTCAGGAGCTCTGTACTCCTCTTCACCCATCTCTGCATCAGAGTACAAATCATCAAGCTCATCCCAAGTTTTTTCAGATCCAGTTGACTCACAACTATGGTATTCTTCTTCATCATCAAGTTCATCAATTGCAACTTTCCTTCTTCTCTGCATCTCTTCCCTCTGGAACTCAGTTTCTTCCCCCCATGGTTCATCTTCTACTTCCTCACCCTGTTCTTCATCTGCTTCTTCCTTACCCTGTGGTTCATCTGCTTCTTCTAAAGTACCATGTGGTTCATCTACTTCTTCTAAAGTACCCTGTGGTTCATCTCCACAGAGTTGTGTCTCTGCATGTGTCCCATATTCCTGCTCACCCTCTGTCTGTGTTGGATCCCCCTGTTCAGACCCTCCAGCAGTGAAGACCCTTGAGGGCATCTCATCCAGCTGCTCCTCAGGAAGATCCACATCACTGTCACTAGGTAGTGGATCCAACTGCTCCTCATGAAGAGCCTTCTTGACATGTCTTCTTGGTCTGTGGGCTACTTTCTTAATCCTCCTAGTTTTGCTTGGTGTTAGAAGCTCAGGAGGTGGTTGCTCTTGACTTGCAGGGTTGCCATATTCTTCTAAGAATATGTGTATCTCCCCTTTGTTGTCAGGAAGTTGTTTACTAAACATATCCAACAACCCAGCATCAGTGAGGAGCTCCACTGTTTCCCCATTCTTCAACTGGTCAATCCAGTAGTACTTGTAAACTCCCTCCAAGTGATTACTTTCAACTGTATAAGGTATATCCAGCAGACTTATAAAGTCTGGGTCCACTTCAACAGCAATTGAACTACCTTTAAAATGCACCCTAAGCATGTACTTCCTGTATAACAGTACAACTACCCTTAAAATAGCCTACAATTTCATACAAAAGCATACAAATAGTAATAGACATAAGAGCAATTGAATTGTACATAAGAGCAACTGAACATAATATCATACAATAGCATATAAATTGTACATAAGAGCAACTGAACATAATATCATACAATAGCATATGAATTTCATACAATAGCATATGAATTGTACCATATGAATTGTACATAAGATGAATTGTACATAAGAGCAGATATCATTCAAATATCATGCAAATATCAGAGTGCATTATCAACTCATATCACATGTTGAACCATAAAAAGGAAGACAAACCCTAAAAGTGAATGAAAGGGAAACAAACCCTAAAAATTCATTAAAGGGTGCATTAAAGGAAAACAAACCCTAAAAATGCCTATAATATCATACAACTGTATCAGAGTGCAATATCATACAATTGAACAGTACAATATCATACAATTGTATCAGTACAATATCATACAATTGTATCAGAGTGCATTGAAGGGAAACAAACCCTAAAATTGCATTAAAGGGAAGCAAACCCTAAAAAGGGAAACCAACTAATTGCAGTGTACAATTTTAATTGCAGTGTACAATTTTAGGAAAATCCCTAAAAATAAAACCTAAAAATGATATGTTACGTACATTAAAGAAAACCCTAAAAGTTTTCCTGTACAAATTTAGGGGAAAACGAAACCTAAATTAGATCACCAACTAATTGCAGTGTACAATTTTAATTGCAGTGTACAATTTTAGGAAAATTTCTAAAAACAAAACCTAAAAATGATATGTTACGTACATTAAAGGAAACCCTAAAAGTTTTCCTGTACAAATTTAGGGGAAAACGAAACCTAAATTAGATCTAAACGAAAGGAAAAATAAAATTATTTTAGGAAAACCCAAAATTATTTCAGTTTCAGTGTACAATTTTCATTCACTTTAGGAAATTTTAAATCATTTCTTACCTGGGTATCTGGTTCGCCATGGAATTTCGAGGAAACCTTCAACTTACAAAAATCTGGTCGAAAGGGAAAAAAATAGAGCATGGATCAAAAAATGGTCAAAAAAAGGGGGAAAAGGAGATAAGAGAGAGAGAGAGAGAGAGAGAGAGAGAGAGAGAGAGAGGTTTGTACCTCTTAATTCTCCTAGGCGTCGGAGTTCGGTGAGGGTGAAAAGTCGACGAACGGTGACGGTGAATAGTCAACGAGAGAGAAGAGGGAGTAGAAGAGAGAGAGAGAGAGCGATTGGAATTCTGGAGGGAAGAGGGGGGTCGTTTAGAGAATAAAGGGTAGTTTAGGATTTTCAATCTTTACGTTCATTGCCCTCAACACGTGCGGGGCAGTTTGGTCCTAATTTATGTCTAATATCGGTCAACTGTTAACTTTGAACGGAAACCGTGTAATGTGGGGGGGTTTATACATTATTGTAAAAGAGTGGGGTGCACCTTGAAAACGGTAAAATAAAATGGGGTGCCACTCAAAATTTCTCTTTTTTTTTTTCTTGACCATTATCACATGCTATAAGTAATAATTAAGAAAGCAATCAAAATCAATCCACACATAGTACATACGCGAGAGAGAGGGCATTTTCGTAATAACAGCTGTACTTCCCACCAAACTTTAATTAGTTGTAATTCTTGACAATTCCTCCAATTTCTTGGAGACAAAAGAACCCCTCTCCCTCGCTCCCTCCCTCCCTCTCTTCCAATCGGGGCCATTGCTCCATTGCTCAAGTTCTTCTAAACACTCTAGAAACCCTAACCCTAAGTTCCGAAGCTCAATTCTCGATCAAGCTACATTTTCCGGCGACAATGGCCGGAGATCACGGCTCCAAGATGGAGATCTCGTTCGGGGGGAGGTTCGCCAGCAGCGCCATCGCCGCTTGCTTAGCCGAGGTACGGATCGATCCTTTCTTCTTGCTCGGAAGTGCCAGTTCTTTCCTATTCCTTCAGCTCGAGTTGTGCTGATTCTTGAAATGATGTAGATTAGATCAGTAACTTGTTGATTATGCAATGTGGATCATTCGAGATCACGACGAACTCAGTTTGCTGCTGTGGGAATCGGTTGAACACGTTAGTGCGAGTTCTTCGGTTGTGTGAATTTTCCAGAGTAGATGCATACGTTGATCAATTCTCCAGATTGTAGAATGCAAATCCATAGTGAAGAGTTTGCTCTGGGAAGCAAGGACACTTCAAGATCGGCACACTGTCATATTGTGTCGAGACATGTGTTGGACACGGCACAGACACTCAAAAAAATGCACAGATTAGGATTTAGGACACATCAATATGCGTTCAGTAATAATCACAAGTAACACCACCAGTGGATAAGAATATACGAAAAGACTCAACAGGAAAATGCACTAGTTAGCACTGAGCTCTTCAGCAAGTTCTTCAGAGATCGAATGAGAAAATGTAGGAAGCAAAAATCCAGCCTCTGTCAAATGGAACCCTCTGGGAAGCTACACCACAAAACCTGTCTTCTGCCTTCCAAAGTAAATTTGGACGTATAATTTTTGCGTTGCATTTAAATTAGATAGGGGTACCATTATATATATATATATATATATATATATATATATATATATATATATACAACTCCCATAATAATTGGAGGAAATAATCCGCTTCCCCGTAGGATTGAGCCCATCTAGCTAGGATACACTATGTCTTCACCTTTTGACCACTAGAGCCAGGAGACTTTGACACACACACACATATATTTGTTTGGCAATCAAACTTACTTGCAATCCATAATAGACCATACTTATAAGGTCAACTAAATTAGGATGGAAAATAATATTCACCTTTCCTTCCCTTTAGGCCTTTTTATGTCTTTAGTTTGAGTTATTGTTGAAGTAGTTTGTTTTAGATTGGGTAATGTTGGGATTTATTTCGAAATTGGTCATTTGGGACCCGGTCCTACCATTCCATGTTGGGGCAAATCCCAAGTGTGTGTATTTCAATACTCGAGCTATCATTTATTGACTTGTACACATGAGATGTGTTAGCTCAAGTGGTTGATATAGTGGATTTTTTTTCTAGGGCAAGGTTCAAATTCCACACCAATTTTTTGTTTTTGTCACAATTTCTTGAAAGATTCCCTTTGGAGGCCTAGCTCGGATTCGGGCGTGGGCGAAGAGCGCAAATTGTCGCTTTGATGACACACTTCGCACGTACTCATCGGATACAAATTGCTTGCGAGTGATGCTGCGAAAGCAAAGCGGTAGCTCTGCATGCTTTCATGTGTTCCATGGCATCCGCGGCTCTCCGCACATTCCGTGGTGTCCGTGGCTTCCGCAGCTCTTTGCGACATCTGCAGCTGTTGTGCTTTTTTGGAACTGTTTTTTCTGGACGGTTTTTTAACTATCCTATTTATATGGAGTTACTGTTGGTAACCGTCCACTTAATGGGAATTAACTTTCTTGTTTTCCGTCCACGTTGGTACTGGACGATTACGGTTGCCAAGGGATTGGCTCCCCTATACAAAGTCTGTCTTTTGCAATTGTGCATAGACAAGATAGAAGAGAAAAGAGAGACCAGCAGCAAAGAGTGCCTTGTCAATATTTTGTCTGACGTCAAGCAAGGTGACAAGAAACATTCCAGAAGTTCTACTGAACATGTTGATTCATGAGAACGGATCAACGAGAAGGGTCGAATCTCGCTTTGACCATCGTTGGTTGTGTTTCTGTATTTCTCTAGCTAACTACTTGCTGTCATGACCACTTCTGCAGTCTTAGTCTTAAAGACTTGTGCGGAATTTCCGTCGATTTCAACAACAGTTAGTTTGTGGTACTTATAAGCACTCAATCTATAGAGAGACATTTAGGAAGGACCATAACTTTGGGTTGAGTATTATCCTATGTTGCACATACATGACATGATACAGACATGACGGTGATTTTGGTGCTTTGTTATGTATCTCAGAGTGCGTACTTTGTGTATGACATGATGCTAACATGCCACTGCTTTTTGTAGTGTTCGTGCTTCTTAGGTATCACCAAAATTTCTAAGAAATTGATTTAAGTTTCATGCACAGTTTTTGTTATCAGCTAGGATTTTTGTAAAATAGTACCTGTGGTTGCAGCAAAAGCTAACAGTGAGTTGGAACATGGTATGGGTGCAAGCTTAATGGCTGTTACAGAATACAGGTCATCAACAATCTCTCAATTGTGCACGGTGTTCTTGCTAATTGATCTAAGAAAACTGACCCCAAATTCAAAACCTTGTCATACCCTCATTATACTATGGTTCTTTTTCACTCTACCGAAATTTCAAACATATGTCGAAACCTTTTTTTTTGCTGTTGCAGGAAAGAATTTGATCAAATGGTAAAAGTTTTAATAAAATTGTCCAAAAAATGTCATTTCTTAAGATTCGTCAATTCTCTATGGTTTGTTTAGGTTCAAATTCTTTGCGTTTCTCATGACCTTGTGATGGAAGAAACAAAGAAATTTCTTTATATAATTTTGACAATAACCAAAGTCTTATAATCTTCATAGGCTGGGTTGGCTTAGGCGTTGTCATTGATTTGTAGAGTCATTGGTCGTTATCTTACTTGAACTTGTGCAGATCTGCACCATCCCCTTGGATACTGCCAAAGTCAGACTTCAACTGCAGAAGAAAGCAGTTTCAAAGGATGCCGGGACTGTACCAAAGTACAGGGGAATGTTAGGAACTGTTGCCACAATTGCTAGGGAAGAAGGTTTGACAGCGCTATGGAAAGGCATCATACCTGGATTACATCGTCAATGCCTTTATGGAGGTTTAAGGATTGGATTGTATGATACGGTAACTCTTATTCTTTTATTAAATTACATCATTAAAATATGTCCTTTTAACATGTTATATTAAATGGAAAATGGATTATACTATTAGAATCTCCTACACATGGTACAATATACGTATGGAATCATATATACAAGATATTATGTTTCTAACAGTATTACTAACATCTATATTTGGTTTCTTGGCAGGTTAAGTCCTTACTTGCTGGTGATAATTTATTTGGAGAGATTCCTTTATCCAAGAAAATACTTGCTGGTCTTGCAACGGGTAGGTAATCGAAGAAAGCACACAACAAATGCTTTTGAGAAACTGACCATGTTTTTCTTTATCTGCTGGCAATCTACTAGCATTAAGATCTACATATGCTTGTTTCTTGACACGTGAAGTGAATGTGTCACGATTCAACTAGGTGCTCTAGCGATAGCTATTGCAAATCCGACTGATCTAGTGAAGGTACGACTTCAAGCTGAAGGGAAACTTCCACCTGGTGCACCAAGACGTTATTCAGGAGCAGTGAATGCATATTATACAATAGCCAGACAGGTTATAATTAAAAAGTAACTAATAATTGATCATGCTTTTAGCCAATTTGATGGTCTGCTGAAAAACTTTATCTATTGTGTCATTTAGGAAGGACTAAAGGCTCTGTGGACTGGGATTGGTCCTAATATTGCACGTAATGCTATTATAAATGCTGCAGAATTGGCTAGCTATGATCAAGTGAAAGAGGTGAAGTTAGAGATGTGATTCTCTTTTCATTGTTCCTGAATTTCCATCTTATAGTCATTTATTTCGATCCATTAATATGTTTCTTGCGGTTCAGATGATACTGAAAATTCCTGGGTTCACAAATAATGTTTTTACTCATCTTTTGGCTGGTCTGGGGGCTGGCTTTTTTGCTGTATGTATCGGTTCCCCTGTTGATGTGGTAAGCTTTCTTCCTCATCAGTTCCCTAACTAATTTATCAGGTATGTTTGGGTGAAAGATGTTGAATCTAATGAACAATTGTGGAAAAAAGGTGGTCTTCTCGGTGGCTCTTATATTTTCAGTCTGGAAACTTAGAAAATAAGTAACAAAAATGCTGATTTAATAAGATGATCAAAGCTGTTTTTGGCATTGCTTAACTCTGATTTACAAGACAATTCTGTGCCTTCTTTTGACAGTACTAATGTATTCATGCTCATGTATAAGAGGGCAGTCACTATACTATGAAGCACATCACTAACTACTCCCTTCTTTCATGCCTATAATGTTTGCTGCAACCCATTTTTTGATCTCCCTTCTTTTATGCCAAGTTTGCTCGTATATTAATATTTTCTATATTTTGAATGTGCTTCCTGGCAACATTTCATATTAGATTGGCTAACCTATAAAATTTATTTTTTGTGCTTTCAAGGATACAACTGCACAACCATAAACCACTTTGTATGACTAAGTAGGGATCACTTCATATTAGTAGGATAGAACAGGAACTGTTTCATGTATAGGTACCATGTACTGGCTCGATTTGAGACCTCTTGTGCAGATATAACTTTAGTCAAATACTTGCTTATAGCTCGATGTGTGTTGTTTCTTTGATATAATCAGATATACAATTCGTACACTATACACTATAAAGAAATATGATTTTTCATATGGATTTATCTAGATGTAGACGTATATTCTGTATATGACCACCTCGGATCAAGAGGGAATCGGTAGAGAGGGAAGATTTAACATTGAAAAGGTCTCATGTTGAAATTGTAATGTGTTTCCTTCCTTGCATGTTCTTTCAATATTTCAAGATTTCATAATTTTAAAATCTTTAACCATTATCCTTAGTTTTTTGTCACGAAGATTTGATGGTTTCCTCTTTTAGGAAACCTAGGAGTCGGGACATTGTAACTAGTTATATATTTAAAATTAATTAACAGTGCAAAAAAACTTTTCTTTTTTGTTTTAGCCACAATTCAGTCTTTTATGTGATTTTTGGTCTAGCATCTGGGAGGGAATGTTCACATGTAACACATTAGATTTTATCAGAATAATAATACTTATGATTATTGTATATTACATTGATTTGGATCAATAGTGATTATATTGTCCTATTATAGCAACTTTTAATTAATTATTGTTATGAAAATTTAGGGCATTGTCCAAAGTCTAACTATGTGCTTCACGTGTCCTAGCTGAACAAAGTTGAAATGTCTTGTCCGCAGGTAAAGTCCAGAATGATGGGGGACTCTACCTACAAAAACACATTTGATTGTTTCATCAAAACACTGAAAAATGACGTAAGTTCTTTTTTCTTGTAGCAGTAAATTGGATGCCTTTTGTTCCTTTTACTTGTATCAGGAAATTGGCTGCCCATTGTTTACTATTCTATGCTCTTTTTTATTAGCTCTCAAGTGTCTTCTGTTGGTAACTTTTTTCATTATGATTTTTAATTATCTTATAGTTGTTTTTTTGTTACAAAAAATGTAAAACAACTATAATATAATTGAATATGCCTGTTTACTGCAATTGGTTCCTTGAAATCTTCTGTTTCTCATCTTTCCCACTTCTTAAATATGGTCAGTGTTGTCTTTTGAGAGTCCATTTTTGTTCACCCACCAAAACTAGGGTGAATGGCCACCCTCCACTCATAGGTTGCCACGTGTCAAACTAAGGATCAAAATCACTTTGGATGTTCACAAAACCACACCCAAAGTGGTTTTAGGTTAAAATGACACGTGGCAACCCATGAGTGGAGGGTGACCATTCACCCTAGTTTTGGTGGGTGAACAAAAATGGACTCGTTGTCCCTTGGTGGAATCTTTTACTACATAACCGGCTATCAGTCTTTTGCATATTCAATGTGGATTGAAGGCGTGCTATATGTTTGATACTCTTGCACACATTGAGTGCCCTTTTTTACTAGTTACTATTCATTTAGCTGACACGAGTGATTGTATCATAACATTCGAAGGTATTTCTTCCCACTTCTATCACCATTCTCAATCTATCAGATGTATAAATTTCTCAGGTGCTTATTCTGTTCATTTTCTTAATTATGTATTCTGGAAACGGGACTTAATTATATCACATCATACAGTGTGTTGCTTCTGTGTGCTCTGTGAATCTTCGGATATTGCTTATGCAGCCTATTGGCTATTATGAGAATTACACATCTGTTATTTTCAGGGACCTTTTGCCTTCTATAAGGGGTTCATTCCAAATTTTGGTCGGCTAGGATCATGGAATGTGATAATGTTTTTGACTTTGGAGCAGGTAACGTGAGATCTGTCTCTTGGACTTATACCAGATAGTTATCTATGCTGTACTGTTTTTAATATATCTTCTATTTATAATTTCTCCATGGTAATTCTTGATACAATTACTACAAGTGGTGTGCTTGTAGGAGAATGCTATAGAATTGCTCCTACTATGGCAGCTCTTTATGGCTACATAGGATTCATTCCCATTATCATCAATGTCCTATGCATCTTTGAAAAAAATTGCTGCGTTGCTTGAGCCAGTAAAGCTTTAGATTTCTGTTTCTTATAACATACAAAGAATGATCGTGTATATTTATTTAGAATATATACAACATGATATTTGTCGAATGGTATTCTCACCCAAAATGTCCTTGGGCATTCTTGGCCGGTTTTGAATGACAGGTCAAGAAATTCTTTGCAAGAGAAGTGCCCGCTTGATACACAAATTGGATATGATGGCTGCCGAGTTGAATAAAGCTTCCCTAAGGCAACTTAATTAGAGCTGAAGATTTTGGTACTTACCCAAAGGGGTGCGCCATTGAAATTCATTGCTCATTATGATCTAGCAGGACTCTTGTTGTAAAAAATTGTAAGATTTTGGCGATGTATCATTGAAGTCACGAGCAGATTCTTGTAATACAAACATCAAACAGAAAAAAGATTTTGTTACTTGAGCGGTTGAGAACATAAATTTTTCTGGTCTCTTTTTTGTTAGATCATCTTTACATACATATTTAGTTGAAAGCTGAAAAGGGGTAGAAGAATGTATTCATTTTACAAGTGAATTTCCTTATTCTTTTTTGTCATAGCGAGGATATGGAGCGAAAATGGAAAAGATAAGGTCGTCTGCTTTACCAACACCGAAAGCTCTCAGTCCTCTATCAAAAAAATCCTAATGAAGAGCTGACTGACACTTGCTTGAATCTCCATGTCTTTTTTTTTTTTCTCTATATATGATTATCAAAAAGAATAATATATTATTATGTATTATGATATTATTGGACGGACTCATCGTTCACTAGGCCACGTGGTGTGTTCGTCGTTTGTCCCATTAAATTATTAAAGATTCAAGGAAGACGTAAAACTTGCCATACGTTCGAGTTTTGGCCGCTACAAATTTGCAAGCATTCCTCAGAGATTAGTCTCCACTCTATTGCCCGATTCTTGTAAACAATATTTATTTTCCTTCCTTTGTCAAGGGTGTTGTAGCTTCATAATCTATAGTGTCCTCATATATTATCCCAAAATATATTTGCATAGGGGACACCCAACAATAAATAAAGATGGATTTAGTTAATCCACTTACATTTATAGTAATATAATTGTAATCATAATAGAATTGAGTTTCTAATGGAATAAAATTACAATTAAATTACCATATCTGATTGGAACATATAATCAAACTATGTAATATGATATCAATTGTATTCAAATTTTTAGTTTACTATGTAATGTAATCGAGTTTATAATATAATTGGAATTTTTTAATGTCGAAATAAAAAGGTAAATCAAAAAAATTAAATAATAATAAATAAATATTTTAAAAAAGGAAAAAAAAAAAGAAAAGTAGAAAATAAGAAGAAGAAAAAAAATTCTCAAAAAAACTAAAAACTTGTTTTACATTCAAATCTTACCCACGTCCTCTGTACAGAGACTTTACCCTACTTTGTTCAATACCTGTATTGATCTATAGAGAGACTATACCCTAATTTTCATTTTTACTTGACAAGGTTTTTTTTTTGAGAACCAGATGTTACCCGTCGGAAGTCGGATAAGGGTGCGGATTCGGGTCGGTGTCCAATTCAAAGTTTCTAACGAGCATCTAGACCCTTGTAGCAATTCAGCAAAATAAAAAAATTCGAGACGACAAAAGTGCGAATATTAATCGACACAGTATAAATAAAATATATTAAAAAATTCGATCAAATGAAGGTTAGGAACTTCACATGCCTAAATAGGTTATCAAATTTGGTTAATTAAACAAGTTTCTGCCACTTTCTTTTAATAATTCATACAAAAAATGTTTAAATATTTACATGCTTAAAATTTAGAGATTTTTTGAGTTTCATTCCACTTGTTAATATGAATTTGTATTTACATTCCAATTTTTAATTTTTTTAGACTTACATCCCACTTTTCGTAACTAAAAGTATTTTTCGTGACAAAACAAATATATTTCGTGACAAAATAAATGTTTTTCGTGATAAAAAGTGGTATGTAAGTCAAAAAAAAAAATTAAAAAGTTGGATGTAAGTACAAATTCATATTAACAAGTGGGATGAAAGTCAAAAATTTTCTAAAATGGATATACTTATTTAATTTTTGAAAAGTACGCTAATATTATACATTTTTTGAAAAATAAGAAAAAAATTGTATAAAGTTTTATTCGGGTGATTGCTAATAAAGGTGTAGACGGAGAGGAGGAGGGCCGACAATCCACCCAAGACAACATCAAAGTCATCGTTCCGCATCAGAAACTCAACGAATCTCTAGCTGCACCCGGAACTAAACCCAACCAAAATTGCGCCACGTCACGTCGTCACCCGGTCACAAGCCATCCGCTCGATCTGTCGGTCCCACGAGAGCATAACAACTATCGGACCTCTCGTTTTCTACGACTCTCACCGAAACCCCATCGATCATTCCAACACTCCCCACTCCCCATTTCTAGGGTTTCCCAAACCCCAAATCCTCCCGATCCCGACCGAAACCCCACCAATGACGACGATCAGGCTCTCCGTCTCCCCGGCGTCCGACCTCCTCCGGAGCTCGAGCAGCGGCGCGAATGGCGGCGGCGTCCCACTGAGGTCCCTGGCTAGATCCCGGCTCCCGGCGGCGGCGGCGGCGGCGGCGGCGACGACGAGGAGGAGGAGGGGGATCCCGGCCGTTGTGATGGCGAAGTTCGTGAGGAAGGGGCAGACAAAGCAGGACTACCCGTGGCCGGACGAGCTCGACCTCGACCCGAACGTCAAGGGTGGGGTTCTCAGCTACCTGTCGCATTTCAAGCCGCTCAAGCAGAAGCCGAAGCCCGTCACACTTCCGTTCGAGAAGCCTCTGCTGGATCTCGAGAAGAAGATCATGGATGTGAGTATCGATGATTTTTGCCAGCGAACCGTGTTTATTTTAGCATATGATCATGATAACTAAGGATATATCATTGCACATTAATAGAATTTGAATTGTTAGACTCAACAGACGTGCGCCACTCCCCTACTTAAAATAAACACATGTCGCAATTTCGAAGCCTTCGGAAGGCGGAGTCTAAAATTTCCACCGGCAGTGTATGGGCAAATTAGGAAAACTTAGGATGGGAGTTGAGGCTTATAACAGAGATTGGAAATTATGCTATATGTATGTACCTACACTTTTTTTTTTTTTGGAATACTTTATGTTCCGTAAGAGATTTGAACTTGGGTTGCTCTAACACCCTGTCATTGCACCAAACATTGGATATGTTATATATTTATATTACTCCAATATGTTCCCTCAAGTCGAATGCCCATTTTATGGTCCACTACAAACTTACGTAAGTGCTAGTTCCGTTGGTGATTGTGTACGAGGGCATCTGGGTGTATATCCCAAAGACTTTCATTGCTATTCAAGAACTCCCTAGTGAATCCACATAGAAAGAATTTTTTGAGGTATGATTTTGCGGGTGAGATAAAAGATCTAGATTGAACATTAGGTTCATCATTCATGCAATTTGCTTGTCAGATGTGCCTCTTAGAATACATGTAATTTTTCATATAGTGGTAGACATGGGAGATGAAAATGGGATGGTGTGTCTCTTGCTTGTGGATGGCAAAAGTGATCTAACTCAATCGTCTGTCAGTAGCCACTCATTAGCTATTATTACGAATACAAAAGTGATCTAACTGAGAGTGTCTATACGCACCAACCCCCTTTATAAGAGTATGGGGGATGGTGTGTCTCTTGCTTGTCATCTCTGGAAATATATATGTTTTCGGAAGAAAAGAGATTAACAATTCTCTTAGGGGGCGTTTGGTATGCGGATACTAAATAGCCGGGAATTCTATATTCCCATAAATTTTATTCCAAGGCGTCATTTTTCCGAATATTCTTTATTACCACGTTTGGTACATAATATAATATTCCCAGGTATATATAATTTATTAACGGGTATATATAATACATGCGTTTGGTACCATAAATAAATTCCTAGGAATATATTTACATTTGATAGTAGTGCCAATTCTCTTCGTCTCTATCAAGAAAAAAACAAGAGTATTGCAGGTGAACAAGCAATATATCAAAATATATCAAATAAAATGACAATTCTCAGTATGATTATGGTTGTCAAAGTCTGATTATTAAAAAAGTCAAATAAATTAGTTGCAAATATATATCAAAATACAACAATGTAAAAATTATATCAAAATATAACAATGTAAACGTATGGTTGTCAAATGAACAAGAAAAAAATTACAATATATTAAAATAATGCAACTTTGAAATTCCACATCAAGCATATGTAATATCAATGAAAAGTTAACCATATTACACATGGAGTCAAATAATGTTTCTGTAAAACTATATAATCTATTCGCAGTCTGATTTTTAAACCAAAATATTGATCCGTAGAACAACAAACCAAAATAACATGAGACAATTCATACAACGACAACAAATAAGTAGCATAGAGATCCATACATAGCTAACCAAGAGTAGTAAAGAAACCGATGTGTGGAACCAAAATCAAAGGAACTACTCTCAATTGTTACTACTAAGTAAACCCTGGAGGTAGAGCTTCCTCAATCCATCAGGCAATGTGAAGAAGTAATTGGTCCTAGCTGCATCTCTGCTCAATATGTCCCCTGTCCTTAGCATGTCGCCATCGCTAAACCCCTCTACCTTGGATACTTCCTCAAAGATATTGAGTCTCCTTGAACCCTATTCCGCTTCTACCTCAAAATATTTTGCAATTTTTGCCCATTTGCAGATGATTCTTCATACAACTTACCCATGTTCTTAATTACGCCGACAAGACTTTCAAGGGTACTACTTTCAATTGTCTTAGTCCTTTTCCTCGTCCTCCTACCACTACTAGAAGCATCTCCACTAGGTGCATGTGAATGACTCATATTTTTATTGACATCCGCATTTTCCTGTATGTCATCCAAACCATGAACTTGCACCTCCTTTGTTGCCTCCTCCTCTATTGCGTCAACAACATCATGCGGTCCTTTGTTGCCTCCTCCTCTATTGCGTCAACAGCATCAGGCGGTCCCTCAGCTGCTTCACCCCTTGTCCTGTCCTTACCAAGTATAGCACCCAAATCATCTAGTATGGAAATGGCTTGTTCCTCAAACCCTTCGCAGTAGGATGGCTCTGCAAAACATTAAAAAAAACTGTTTTGAGTAAAGGCTCTGTAGTCTGTACAGTCAACCATGATATTTATCACTTTAAGATTGTATGATAAGCATGCCAAGAATAACTATAATCTAAATTGCAAGACTAGGTGTCTACTAATCAAGCAAACCTGCAATATATATATGTGCAGAGTAAGCAATATGCATTGCACAACAAAAAAGATTTTTCATTAGCGAGCGACGCTAAGCAAATTTATGGGGTTAACCACAACAATAATACCTATATTACTGAATGTCACAGCAGTAGAACACAAAAAAACCAAAATTGATGGCAGCCTTCATATGGATGGTTACTAGCATTCAAAATGAAGATCCAAACGAACATAACTCATCTACAGGAAAAGGTTAAACTTTGATTAGAGGCTTCAAATAGAGCTTCCTAGTTGCAATCAGATTAATCTCATTTACAGGAAAAGGTTTTTGTGCTTCCTGCTAGCTAACTGGCATAAGCTATTGTATGCAGCAGCTTCTGCCCAAGAGAAAGAAAGCAGTTAGCCACAGTTGAGTTATTAGGAGGAACAGGCAGTACAAAATATACTTAAAAACAATGTATCCAGTTTTAGTTTACACTCAGAAATTGATTCATGTACAGAGCTTCGTTTCAAATAGATTTACACATTGTTCTCATCGAAAAACCTCTTCCATTGTAGGCATGTTTCTTCCTTGTAAGTTACTTGAGAGATTTGCATATTAATCTTTGGCAAGTGAGCATTGGGTTTGTGCAGAGAGGAAGCTCTGTACATGAATAAAGGTTTCCAAGGAACAATACTTGAAACTACATTCACAAGCTTACTGGTAAGACCTTCACCAACACAAAGATGTTAGCCACTGGCTCAATCATCTGTCTGACCCAATCACTCCTTGACATTCATTGCTTGCTTCATATTCCAATTAAGGATTTTGAGATGAAAATCATCTTACAATCTTATCGAACCCAAGAAAAACCTATTACCAGGTATAACCACAACAATCCCATATTGGCTCATTACACAGAACAAATACCTTTTTCATCTGCTTAATCATTATTAACTGCTAATATAGGCATACAACTTTCAGCTGTCTCATTTGTTCTCTCTCAAATATCAAACATATATCATTCAATAGTACTGATCTAGAATCTCAGTATACATGAATATTTTGTTTCAAAGATGAAACATCATTGACAAATGCAGTGCTGAATCTGGCTTTGCACATTGATGAAGAAACTACAGAGTATATCTAATGCTGTGCCGCATAATTTTGATGCATCTAGCCATAGTTGCCTTAGCATATGTGACTGACATGCATCTTTGTTCCCAGTGGCATAAATCATGTTTACCTTCATGCAGCTTTACATAAAATAAGTTTACATAAACAAAAAAGGCATAAGACGTGTTTACCTTCACCCAATCTTGGAAAGTATCTGTCACACATCACACATTTTAGCTCGTCATTCCATCCAAATCCACTGGCATTGGGTCCCAACATCTCCAATAGCACAATATTGTTTTTTCATATGCTTCACTCTTAATTCTATGTGAGGTGAAGCTTGTAGTGAACAACCAAGCAATTTTTCATGCAGCTAGACTTGCAACTGCTTAGCATATCCAGCCCTAAAAGTGCCATTGTTAGCTTTCCACTTTCCATCACTTGCTAAGTCTATGAGACACTCAACAAGTTTAGCATCCTCAATCATGGTCCAATGATGCTTAGAACTGGCCATATTCGCAAAAATATAATATCAGCTTTAGTACTAGATAAAATGGAAAAATGAGACCATATCACTTCTACCTATTGACAGATATGTAAATTTGTAAGACTGATGGCAGGAGTAATACAAATCCAGAGCTAGAATTTGTAAGGCTGATGACAGATATGTAAATTTGTAAGACCATAACACTTATTCCTTTGGCTGCAATTCAACTATTCAAAAGGAAAAAAAAACAAAGCACTCTCTATCAAAACAAGCCAAGAGAAGAAGCACTTAACAATCCAGAGTTGCAGAACGTCAAATTTTCAATTTTCAAGCCAAGAAATTTTCTAGTTCTTGGATTTTATGACAATAGTATCAGTAAATTTCAATTTTCAACCCACGAAGTGAAAATCTATGCCTGGATGTAATAAGAATAAATATTGATAGATTATATATTAAATTGAAGATAGACAAACACATACACACACAAGTTGCTGTTAAGCCCCCAATTAATGTTCAAAATCAAAACAAAATGTGACAGTACAGGATGATAACACAGTTGTTTCTGTTACAATTCCAGTAACAACAAACATTCAGGCATTTGATGTTAGCACGTTACACAAACTTCTCCTGAGCAAATGAATTAAAATTGCTAATGCATGCACTCCTCTAATCACTTGTTACACTTACACCCCCAATTCCAGCACACAGTTCAAGTTGATTAGAGCACAAAAGATGCAGTGTCAAGTAAAATTCAGCTCTGAAAGTTCATATCCAAATTGATAGTTGATTCAAATTAAAGTTCATATCCAAAAATGATAATTGATTCAAAATTGCAAGTTTCCACATTTGCATTTCAAAAAGAAAGAAGAAAAAAACAACAAAAATATCAATTTTCATTCCAATTGTTAAAAAGCTCTTGCGCTAGGTTATCCCTCCATGCACTCCAAGCATTTGAGCTCTCAACAAATCTAATCCTCTCCCCTTCCAACCGTTCTGGTACATCAACTTCCTCTTCTTCCTCTTCATATGGGTCAACGGCCTATGTGTTGTCGTATATGGTTACGTAGAAGACAACAAGCAACAATCATCCTACATTGAGTCTTGACAGGATAATATGATTTGCTCCTAAGGATCGCCCATCTTTCTTTCAACATACCAAATGCTCTCTCTATCACATTCCTAGCATGGGAGTGTCTCATGTTGAAATATTCTCTAGGTGTTTTAGGCAAATGATCTGTCCTCCATGACTTCAAGTGATACCTCTCACCTCTGTAAGGTGTCAAAGATCCTTCATTGTTGCTATACCCAGCATCACATAAATAGTAATAACCTACGATTAAATTTTAAAAAAGTAAGTGAATGCTAAAACTTTGAAGGTTCATCATCAACCAACCTATTTCAATAAGAGAATTTACCTCGAGGGACCACCAACCTGTTTCTTCTAGAAATAGCATCTCTGGGAACCCTAGAATTAGCTGTAAAACCCTCCCAACCAGGTATTACGTAAATAAATTGCATGTATGGAGGGTAAACTCCCAAGACATTTGTGGTAATTTCATTTTTTCTTGTACGGTACCTAGGTATATCGCCCTCTTGCACATTGACCTTGATATAAGTCCCATCAAGGACACCAAGACAATTTTTTACCATTCAAACAACTAGCCAGTTACTTACAACAACTATAAGAAAGTCAAAATGAAAAAAAAATTATAAATGTACAATTGCATTACCTTAAAATATTTTCAATGATCATCTGTGCTATTTTCAGGGATTGGCTCTGGCCGCATTAACAAAAGTGCTTGACATCGTAACAAAGAGATCAACACTTTGTTAACAACTCTGCTAACAGTCTCTTCCGACCTCATAAATTGTCTTTGGATTATTCTATTCTTAACGTCATGTGCCAATATATGTAAGAAGATAACTAATTGTTCTTCTACTGTCATATTCTTAGTTGGTTCTAGTCTACCGGTCTCCTTAAGCATATGGTATAAATTGTGGAAAGTCCTTCGATCCATACGAATGTTCTTAATGCACAATCGATCATTTTCAAACACTATTCTATTTAAGTTGACATGTCTCACTATATGCCTCTTGTAAGCATCCTTCTATTTTCTCTTTCTTGTAGCTTTTAGCTCTAAAATTATCATAATAAATATCATAGTCATCAATAACAACAATCGATCCAGCATATCCAGTTGAATTATCAAATAGATGAGTCCCTCCTATCTTTTGTCAAAGAAAGTATTTCCATTTTCTGATATTGAAAATAAACAACATATTATTTAACCTAAACAAACAAATATATATAATAATCTTCAAAATGATTGGTAAATTCACAATCCAAATGCAAGACCTTATAAGGTGCTAAGTCAATTTCAAATGAATGATTGCAGTTACAAGTAAGCCAGAGAAAGGGACCGAATTATACCTACAAACAAGTGATTTCATTATATATTCTTACAGAAAAATATATATCACATCATTTTTTGTTACCTAAACTTGTTAGATTTACTCCAACACTATATATAATAGTTGAGATCATGTTCAAAGAGAGATGATCTACAACACTTGTTTCACTACCAAAATTATATATAGTAATTCACAAAAAAATTAAATCAAACAAAATTATATATAATAATTTAGATTTACTTGGGCACTTGTTCATTATCAAAATTATATATAATAATTCCCAAAATTTTTAAACCAGACACAAAATTATATATAATAATTTAGATTTACTTGAGCACTTGCGTTTGTTTCGTTATCAAAACTATATATGATTTCTATAATTAGTTCTCCAAAATCCCTCTTTCGAATTCCTAAAAAAATTGCCAAAATCTCAAATCAAACCCTAATCACCAAACCCTAAAATAATTTTCAAAATTTAAACACAATATATGATTTAGCAAGCAGCCAAAACAACATCATAAATAAATAGATAAATAAATGACAAAAAAAATAAAATAAAATCGAATAAATAGAAATCCATACCTACCAGAGATGAGAGCGTGAGAGAGAGATCCGAGCTTGAGAGAGAGAGAGAGAGAGAGAGAGAGAGAGAGAGAGAAAGAAGAGAGAGATGAGAGTCTCCCATGAGAAGAAGAAGAGTATCGGAATTTAACAAAAATGTTCAGTGGCAAAATGGTAAATAAGTTAACTTTTTGGTTGATTTTAAGTAAAAAAAATATACCCACATATTTGCTAGGGAATAGGTTTTCCATATTTCATGGATAAACAATTTATCCGGACATCCTTAATTCCTAGGAATAAATTTGAATAAGACAAACCAAATATGGGAATTGTTTTCCCATCCCAAATTTTTTCAGGCATAATTTTTTTTCCGTATACCAAACGTACCCTGAAAGAAAACTTGTTATTACTTGTGAACAAAAAGAATCCTATTACAATACTTTATAATTACAACAATAATTCTAGACACAAAGAAAAGAGATATGGAGAGTGTAGCGGTGGAAAGCTCGATCAATACTTGATCGCTTTGCTCCGTTGATTATCCGATACGAAGATAAGAAAGTTGCTAAGTGCTCCGACGCTTACAAAAACGTTGTTGGGGGTAGAGTGTTGTAGCAAAATGGGCTCTGGATGCTCAGGTGTGATGATTTGGTTGCACAAAAACCGAGGCTATTTATAGCCAAATCAATAAAACGAATGACTTTTGAATTTTGTGCATAAATTAGCTATTTTGTATTGTTTTGCTTATTTCCGTGCAGGCTGCACTGGCACGAAAACAACAAATTCTGTGGTACTCCATCTTCTCGCACGTAATTGACGCGAATGTCCCGCGTGGATCACTGTCAGCAGGACACATGTCCGACGGTTACGCTGAGCTAAGTAAATCACAATGATTACTTTGACAAAATCATGACCGTCCTTTTTGAATTATGTAACAAATCTCATTAAAAACTGCATCGCCTTGGGATCTGTAACAACTGTCATTACTCCATGTATTAATTGTAGAATATAAAGAGTATTTATGCGCGAGAGCATCCCTCGTGAAAATTAGATTTTTGCGTGGGAGCGTCCCACGCGTAAAACTGAATTATTGCGTGGAGGCCTCCCGCGTGTAAAACGGATTTTCGCATGGAGGCCTACCACTCGAAAATTGTTCTTCAGATAGAGAATTGCATTCTTTTTTGCATGGGGAGCGGCTTTCTTTTTGACTTTTTTTTTCTATGCTTCTATAATATATATGGCCTCAAGGAGTCTCCTTGGGCATAGTTTATAAGTTCAATCAGGTTCTTCGATTAGTTTACTCGTAGTGCTTCCAACCCTTCTCCTTTTATTCTCCACCGGTCTCCGGACATGGTGGTTCTCCTCTTCTATGTTGCCGATATTATCAGTACTAGATGTAACTCTATTGATATTTTCAAGGTCAAGGCACATTTATATTATTACTTCCATACCAAAAACTTTGATCCATTGTGCTTATTCTTGGGCATTGAGGTTACTCGCAAGGGTGATTATCCTTGTATGACTCAGTAAAGATGTTGTTTGGACAGAAATTGATGCGGAAGATCTGAATTTGGGTCCTCATTTCCAGCAACATGGAAAGAGAAAATACTACATCTCATTCTTAATGCAAAAGTTCGTAAGAATTGTGAAGTTCTGAGCATTTAATTGGTGGAAATTTCCAAATCCGCATTTCTAGGGATTTTAAAGATTTGGATTTCCAGCATACACATGTTAACGACAATATCATAGCATTTACCTTTGTAAAAAAATATAAATATCACAAAATACTATAATTTACATTAACTTCCAAGCACAACGACACAACACCGATGGTTCTGTTGGTAATGTGATGTATGTATGAGGCATTGATGTTTGGGAGCTTGTTAAGAAAGAATATGATCTCCTATATTTTTGTGTAGAATATAGGGCTGCTACATTCTTAGATCTCATCATTAGGAGTTACCTTCACACCGTGATAAATTTAAGAAATTAGATGAGATTTTTCAGCAGGAGAACCAAATGATTTCTTGAAGGATTAAACCGTAACAATGAGCATGAATCCCCATGAATCCTTCGTTGGTAGTTGTTCTTATGAGGTGTGACATCCTGTGGCATCCTAAGATAGCTTTGTTAATCACATGAACCATGAAATTACCTATTTGTTTTGTATCTTTTTTTTTTCAGTAAGAGTTTGATGGGAAATTTGAGAAAATAGATTTTTTTTTCCCAATAAGAGATGCTGAATAATTTCTTGAAATGTCCATACCATGAGTAGTAAGCCCCATGAGTCATTCTATGCAAATTGTTGTTATGGAGCATAATATCCAGCAAAATCTCTTAGGCTGTGTTTAATTGGGTTTTTTATCCATAGAAAATATTTCCATCATAAATTTTCCACCAATTGTAGTGTTTGATAGCTTATATTTTCCATGAAATTATTTTCCAAAAAAACTATTATTTTTCATATTTTCTTCTAAAATGGTGGAAAATAAAACTTGTCCAGCCCATAGGAAAATATTATTTTCCACGGAAAATAACTATTTTCCGTGGAAAATAATGACAATCAAACACCCAAATTAAGTTTTCCGTAGAAATTTTTTAAAATTCCATGGAATATTTTTCCTAGGAAAATAATTCCATGGGATTAATTTCTTTTCCACATATTTTCCACCTTGCAATCAAACACACCCTTACAATTTCCCCCTGGTTTTGGAATAACTATTACTTGATCAAAATGTAAGGTACTATATATGACTGTTATGAAAAAAACGAATGGTTATCTTTAGGTTACTTAAAACATTACATTAAACAGTAGGGTCCGTGGATCTTTATACGTCCGATCCTTCTTATGAATACTCAAGGCACTTATTACTATTGTAGTATTCTTTTAAGACATAGTAGTTGTACTTAGTTGGAAGTCATGCTTTCCGACTCATGTTGAATAGATTGTGATGCCTTGTGCGTTACTAGATCATGACTTTCTGTTTTTATTATTTAAGAGCTAAGCTTTGCTCTCCTTGGTTGCTTGCAGGTACAAAAGATGGCGGCTGAAACTGGTCTCGACTTCACTGATCAGATCATATCTTTGGAGTCTAAGTATGAGCAAGTAATTTTCTGCACTTTGATCTCTGCTTTAGCCACATCAAGAGATGCCCACTTTGTCATTAACATTTTATACTTCCAGGAATTGCAAGTGACATCCATGTACTAAAATGTTGCTCCTTTAAATGATATAATCCAATTTACTTCTAATTTCTCTCAATTCTTGATTATGCAGGCTTTAAAAGATCTATACACTCATCTCACTCCTATACAACGTGTGAGCATTGCTCGCCATCCTAATAGGCCAACATTTCTTGACCACGTGTTCAACATAACTGAAAAGGTTTGCTATTTCCAAAGATAGTTGCTTTTTAGTTTTTATATCATATCCCCCTTGTTTTCTCTTTTCTGCTGCCTTATCTCAATATTATGGTCTTTAACATATTAAAGAATTTGGTTTTGAGTATCTTACTCTTTAACCTAACTAGTTTGTAGAGCTTCATGGTGATCGTGCTGGTTATGATGATCCGGCCATTGTAACTGGCATTGGAAGCATAGAGGGACGAAGCTATATGTTTATTGGTCATCAGAAAGGCAGAAATACAAAGGAGAACATCCAACGGAATTTTGGGATGCCTACTCCCCATGGGTATGTACTGGTCTATTTACTGAAACGAAACTATGGAATTATCTGTTTGACTAATTTTTGTACTTGTAAGAAGGTATTTATTCACATGGTAATGATGTATTAAATTGGTTGATTCAGTAATTGATCACTTTAACCGAACTCAGTTGTTTTTGTTGAGCTTTATAGTTATGTTGACCAAATTAAATAATTTTGTATTGTTGAGGATTCTATTCTAAAGGTTTATATGGTGCTCAAATGGAAACAGTTACCGGAAAGCTTTGCGAATGATGTATTATGCTGACCATCACGGATTGCCTATCATCTCATTTATTGATACTCCTGGAGCTTATGCGGACCTCAAGTCTGAGGAGTTAGGTCAAGTATGTTTTTGACTCCTGTTAGTATGTAATGCACAGAAACATAGTGCACATTGTCCTGACCACAATTTGTATCTATCAGGGTGAAGCCATAGCCTTCAACTTGCGGACCATGTTCGGTCTAAAAGTTCCAATCGTGACAGTTGTTATTGGAGAAGGTGGCTCTGGTGGTGCACTTGCCATTGGATGTGCCAATAAATTATTAATGTTGGAAAATGCAGTCTTTTATGTTGCCAGGTAATTTACCCCACCCATTCTCAATTGTTCTTCACTAACTATTTTTATGAATACTATATTATTTTAACTGTTTGGTCTATATTACTCTATGATGTTGTTGTATAAGATTAAAAGATTATTTTAACTGTTTGGACTATGCAAGTAAAATTTATACTTGTATGATATAGTACCATTCCAGATGCTTGTTTCATAGTAAGTAATAAAGTCTACAGGACCAACATCTTCCATGTTTTCACTTTGAAGAGTAGAACTAGATCATGCTACGTGCAATAATCTACAGGAAATGTCACAGACTTATTTGCTATATGGTTTGCGCCTCCCCAAACCCCAACTATCCGGTCATATCTGGATTTTGGTATCCCCTCATGTCTGAAGTCTGAACACAAACTTTGATAGAACCAATTCAAAATTCAGAACTTGGGATTGTCTTAATAGAATGGCTTCATTTCAGCCAGCTGAATTTCCTTAACAGTGCTGACGGGTACCAATTGCTAATGATTTAATTTTTGCCTACAACATGCTTTGGATTTTGTCATCACTGACTTTAGGTCCAATTCCCTAAGGGCCATAGTTTTCCCATAATAATTGTTTCTTCAATTGATGTCTTGCTACTGTTTTGAGTGCTTTAGGCTGTGTTTGGTCTTGAGAGAAAATGGGCAAAAGAAAAAGATTTTCTTTTTTGATTGTTTGGCTGATAAGAAAACTTGAAGAAAGAAAATGAAAGAGAGAGGCTGGCAGGGAGAGAGTGAATGAGAGGGGACGAGAATGGGAATCACACCTATTTAGGGAGAAAATGTAGGGAAAGTATATATTGGTTAAGATTCTTCCATTTTCTTCCCCTTCCCCTTTCTCTTTCTCTTTCTCTTTCTTTTCTCTTTCTCTTTCTCTTTCCTTACTAATCAAACATTTCATATCAATTTTCTTTTCATTTGCTCCATTTCTCTGAAACCAAATCAACTGCAAATCAATGTTCTTATTATGGTGCAACTTACATATTTAATGGTATTATTTTTACTCTTTGACCTTCTTGATTTTGATCAGAATCTACTAAAAATGTACATGATTTAGACTCTAAGGTAACTCATTTACATATAACTTCATGTTATTTCTCCAAACATCTTCAAAGGTTCTTTGTTTCGTGGTAATTGGACATACATTGGCAAGTCATTTTTCTCTAAGGAATTCTAGCCATTTCAATCTTCACTTCCTTCTTCATGAGTCTACCTCTTTCCTCAATTGTGAAAATAAAAAGTATTATGGCTAAGAGGATTGAACTTGAGACTTCTTGGTTAAAAGCATATGCACTTACCAACTGCACAAGCATTCAATTGTTATTTTTCCCCATAAACGTTAAGTATATAGCATGATAACCTATCTGTATAGTAGGATACCAAAAATTAGGGGGAGGCGGGCTGGGGGGGGGGGGGGGGGGGGGGGGGGGGACGCCCCTGCCTGGTATGTATTCATGCATAAGTTGTGTTTCCTGATTTTATTTCCTCTTCATTTGTTGCACTCATGTTGGTTTAATCATTTGCAACCTCACTTGCCTCTTCAACCTTATAATACGGGAATGTTGTTATGCAAACAGCCCAGAAGCCTGTGCTGCGATCTTATGGAAAAGTGCAAAAGCTTCACCAAAGGTACCAAATCCGGAAATGCCTAGTCTGTCAGTGAGATTCCCACAAATCTAGAACAACGATTTATTTACAACTTTCTAACCGTGCAGGCAGCTGAAAAGTTGAAGATTACTGCTACAGAGTTGTGCAAGTTGAAAATTGCAGACGGAATTATTCCTGTAATATTCTTTACCTTGCACTCTTCTTTTAGTTGAATATTTATTGTTTCCGCAGGTTGATATTCAAAACACTGTTTTCCTTAATTTACACCCAAAGGCAGGTGTTAACATAACAAGCCATCTAAACAGGCTTCATTAGCCATTTATGTGCCCTGATAACTCTGCAAATCTGTATTTAAATCTGACAGAGTGATTATCCATGCCTTGTAGAGCTGATCATTAGACTCAAACATAATTAGCCATTTGTAAGGTTCGCGTTGTCAGATTAGGGCACATTACTTGGGTAGCATGGTAGTAGATTTGATTACTGGCCTGTCCTATTGTGGAATTAACTGTTAATATGATAATGCATTCATCAAGCATGTTTGCTCTTGGTCCACAGGTATCAGTAGAGTACTGTGGCAATAAAATTTCAATGGATAAATGTTGCCAAATGTTGATGTGTTCCTGTATGAAATTTGTAGATTGAATATAGAATGAGGAAATACATTTTGCTAGAGTATAGTAAAAGTTCCATTACTGTCCGTGCCAGGCGAAGGCCTCCCTAGACCGTGTAAGTGGGAGACCCTGTCTAAGTGGGAGACTCGTTGCACTGGGTGTCTGGGACTCCCTGGGATAGTAAAAGTTCCATTACATTATGGACTTGTAGTCTGGCACATACTATACGACTCATACCGCAAACAACTTTAAATCTGAACTTTTGCCTTTTTTTGCTAGTCTTATCTTTCTATTCCTAACTATTGATACAGTTTAAGATATTTGTTCTTTTAATAGGAACCTCTGGGCGGTGCACATGCTGATTCATCTTGGACATCGCAACAGATTAAACACGCAGTGGTTGGAGCAATGAATGTATGAACTAGCTGCAATATTCTATGGAAAACAAGTTGATTTATTAATATTTATAAATATCTTATTTTTTATCAGGAGCTTCTGGAGATGGACACTCCCCAGCTATTACACCACCGGATGCTCAAATTCCGTCATATCGGAGGGTTTATAGAAGGGGAACCCGTCGACCCAGAAAAGAAAATCAACATGAAGAAGAAAGAGGAGCCTATTGAACTAGAAAACCTTGGAATTACTTCGAACCTCGACCTAGAGAATGAGGTTGAGAAACTGAAGCAGAAAATATTAAAATCAAAGGAAGGCACATCACCTGAACCAATAGATACGGGCGTAAATGAATTGGCTGAGAAAGTGAAGAAGGACGTTGACCAAGAGATTACTATGGTCGCTGAATCCATGGGTTTAAGGGACAAGCTTGATATGCTGAGGAGCGAGATTGAAAAGGCAAGGACTTATCCAGACCAACCGTTGGATGCCAGCCTGCAGGACAAGATTAATAAACTGAAGAAGGAGCTTGAGGAGGGTCTTTCACGGTATCCCAATTCTGGAATCTTAAATGATAAGCTTAATATGTTAAAGGAACTATCCAGGATCCAGAAAATAATGCCATTGAAGCAGGAAATCAACAAGGGATTGAAAGAAATCATGAATCGCCCTGATTTAAAGGAGAAGGTAAAGATGCTGAAGGAAGAAATCTTAAATGCAGGAGCATCAAAGGCTTCGGATCTGGATGATGACCAGAAGGAGAAAATTCTGAGGGTTAAGAAGGAGATATCATCTGAACTGGAAAAAACATTGAAGTCCATGAATCTAGATGTTGAAACCCTTGGCTCTAAACCAATCTTCTCAGAAATAAAAGAAAAAGTCAAGGAACTTGATCTTGAAATAAAAGAAGGAATACGGGATGCTATTAACAACTCAACTGATCTGAAAAATAAAATAGTGATTCTGAAACTGGAAGGGGAAAAGGCAGGAGAATCACCTGATGCTGAAACAAAAAGTAAGATTCTGGACTTGAAGCAGCAGATCGAAAAAAGCCTCAAAGAGGCCATGAATTCTCCTGCCTTGATAGAGAAGTATGAGACATTGAAACAGGAGATTGCCAAGGTTTTGCCAGCAAATGTTGTGGAAGAGCGTTTCTCAGGATTATCAAATGGAGGTTTGAAGCAGGATGTTCTCGAAAACAAGCCGACAGTGGGGATTAATGTGGGTTCAACAGGCAGCCATAGCTAAGTGTGAGTAATATAATCCAGCACCTACCTTTTACTATTCATTAGGTAACTTCTGTTAACATTAATAAGTTTGTATTTTTTTAACCTCAATGGTTTAATAAAATTGTTTGATATTGGAAGATTCAGACCTTTTTTCCTTTTTAAATAAAGTACAGCTTGCTGATGCGAGCTGGAGAAGTTTTAACCTCAAGATTTCTTGCATGGTTGCAATAGCACCGAATAATTAGCTTGTTTTATTTTTGGAAGTTAATCCTGTACAATGTTTTCAAGCTCAAAATTTATTGACGCTGGCAATCATTCGTTGACAGTATTCTTTTTGTTCATTGACAGTATATGATTATCATTTGATAACACATTAGTACTTCCTTCAAGCAAATACATCTGCGACAAAAAATAGAAAATAATAGTTATATGGTCGTTCTTTATGAAACCTTAGAGTTATCTATGTTTCCCTGTTCTTCTTGCCCATGTGAGATTTTTCGTTGGACCGTCTATTGAAGACACTTGTATCATACTTGGCATTAGCGGACCTATCCTATATTTTCGGTTTTATGCTAAATATATTTATTTGATGTTCTATCAGAAATTCACAATTGAATGGTTTTTGTCTTGGGTAGGATTTTAGCCAAGAGGTCTTCAGTTCAATTTTCTCTAGTAGATACAATCAAAATAGGGCTTTAGCATGAAACCTGGGGGTCTAGTTGGTTAATATGTTGACTTACCTTCTTGACGATGCAGTTTAAGTGCATACAAACCTAGGATCTACTTTCCAAGCCTCCTTTGAAAAGTCTATACTGGAAAAGTATGGTATAAAAGTGAAAAATCTACTACGAGGAGTCATATATGACAACTAAACTCTACAACTGGAAAAGTAAGGTATAAAAGGAAAAATCTACTATGAGGAGTCATACATGATAAATAAACCCTTACAAATATAGACTACATTAGGGCTCTAGGACAAGCATATATAGGAGATACAAACATGCTAAAGGCAAAATAGGCAATTAGATAATAGCTAGCCTATGTGACATCACTAGAACCATCTATAAAAGTATGGCACTAAAACTAAATAGACCCCCACACTCAAACACCCCTCCACTGGAAGTTATTTTTAATGTCAACATGTCATTTCACTGATTTGGTGCCAATACCATGGCCAACATGACGTCGATCCACTAAATTGGTGCCAATTCTACGGTCAACCTGATGTTCCTCCAAACTGGTGCCAATTAACTAGGAATGTACCATTTTAGGGGATTGCATTTGTCCAGGGCAAACTAAGTTGTACATGCATCAAGCTTGAAAAGAAATAGGTGGGATTGGCTAATGTGGTGGAAATAGAATTATGCATTCCTAAGATTCTTGGATGCCTGGAAACTTTTTGTTATATAAAATCATGCTTTTCAAGTCACATTTTGCTTGTGTTCATGACATTCAGCAGGTTCATTATCCCTTGTTTCAGGGCCTCCAAGAGCAGAAGGT
Organism: Iris pallida; assembly: GCA_029216955.1. Lineage (NCBI taxonomy): Eukaryota > Viridiplantae > Streptophyta > Magnoliopsida > Asparagales > Iridaceae > Iris > Iris pallida. The sequence continues at coordinate 15,814,283 of JANAVB010002397.1, read as the reverse complement.
TCGTCATTTTTGTTGGCATTACAGCTTAACAAAGCTGAATGGAAGAAGAGAATTCAAACAGCCGACCCCATAAATTTGGGATAGGGCTTTGTTGTTGTTGCTGCACAATAGATAGAAATTTATTTCTGTTCCTGATTTATATTTATATGGTCAAAGCACCACTACACCAGGTAGCATGACATGACAAATTAATCTCATTGATTTCTATAACTTATTGCTGAAATTTTGTTTGTTACTGGGATGCTTCCTCATATTACACAACTTTTATGAGCGCTTGATGTCTTGTAAATGTGGAAGCTTGGATGATCATCCTTCGGTTATAGTTTGTTTCGCTGAAAAGCACTGACCTAATTTATTTGATGCAGGTGGAGGATGATAACAAGAAGTCCAACCGTTGAGAAACATGATAATGAAACATCTCACATGTCAATTACCCGAATTGCAAATCGCTTTACTGTTGAATATACAAAGAGCCATGAATGCCGAGGATGAGGAGTGTAGACCTCTGCTTGCTTCGGGTTTTGTTTGAGGTGATTCTCATTAATTATATTATTTGCAGTAAGTTTGTCTAGTGAGATTTCATTCAAGAGGTCTTTATGCCAGAAGATTTTGTTAGCAGTGTTTTCCAATAATCTTTCTTGATTTTGAGTTTTTAGGAATAGGGACTCAATTTCTTCTGGAAGCTCCAGCCATTCAATTAATAAGTTGTTCTTTAGTTCGCACTTTTGTGTATGTAGAAAACTATACAGGAAAGTTCAATTGTAATATGTGCATGAGATTTCACGACTCTTGAAAGAAATGTGATGGTGAGCAGCAGCTACATGGTTGGAAAATGCATGACATTAGTTTAGAGGCCGAAATAAAACTGCTGACAGGAAATTGATTTTGAATGTTCATCTCATTTCTGAAGCTCGGATCAACCAGCTTGATCCTGTATGAGTGCTGCATACAAGAACAATTGTTACTAATTGTAAATGCCTACGTATTTCAATCATTCCATGTAAGATCTCTCGAACATTGGTGCTTGCTGTCCTGAGCTCTCTCCGAACAATCCATTCTCGAGGACCCAGTCCTCAATCATTGCCTGGGTACTCGCCCCCTGATCAGCTGGCGCGAGATGTCCGGCCCCGGAGACCACGACATGTGCCAACGGCCCCCACCTCTGCACGTAGCCGGCCACCTTCCCCTCGACCTCCCACACTCTCCTCTCTGCCTCGAGAAATCTCCCTATCCCCTCCCACTCCATTTCCTCCATCCATGCCTCGGAAGACGCCACCCCGTCCCTCATATCGAAAATCCCCTGGTAGAGGAGCACTCTGCTCTCCCTCACCAGTTCCTCCATCATGAACTTGACACTCTTCATCACATCCTCCTGCATTGCTCCCATGACGGCATCGCTACATTCCTCCCAAACCAACTCCTTCGCTGCCCCAAGTGCCTCCTTCACCTCCTCTTTGTTCAGGAACACACTGACCATCTCGCTCTCGTAAGGCTTCTTCTTCGTCAGGTCGCTGAGCGTCGCTATTCGCGTCGCGTTCTGCAGCCAATCCAATACCTTATTCCTGGCAACGGTCGCCTCCATCCACTTCTCCTCCCTGGTCAGCCTGACCGCAACGTTCTGCAGTTCAACCAGGCGATCCCTCTGCCGCGAATTGACAAGGCCGGCAAAGTAGGCCATGTCCGCGTTGGTCGCCACCTGCGTCACTGGGTGAATCAGCCCATTGCCTATCGCTACGCCTTGCAAGTTGATCCTCCCGTCCGAAGCAACCGCCCGATACTTCTGCTGCCTGAGAATATGGCACGCGAGCGCAGGCACGTACTTTCCTGCGTAGCTCTCCCCGGCAATGTAGACCGGTCGAGACTTGAAAGAAGGGTTGGAGGAGAGGAATGACTGGAGGGCGACGTAGAGGTGGTCGGAGATGGTCTCCTGATCACGAGGGATGTCGGAGGGGGAGGAGGCGACGGAGAAGCCGGTGCCGATGGGGTTGTCGAGGAAGAGGAGGCCGAAGAGGCGGTTCCACGAGTACGGGTTGGGGTGGAGAGTTGGCTGGCGGCGGGAGACGAAGAAAGGGCCGATCACGAAGAAGTTCCCGAGCATCGAGGAGCATCCGGGGCCTCCGTCGAGCCATACAATGAGTGGGGTGAGGGAGGGTGAGGCGAGGGAGCACTGTGCTTCGTAGAAGGTGAAGAAGATGGAAGAGTTGGAGGAAGAAGGGGAAGTAGTAATGGGAAGATAACCGGATCGAGTGGGGAGAGCTTCTTTGGGGAAGAGAGGAGTGGTGGAAGTTGGCGATGGGAAGGAGAAGATGATCATGGAGAAGAGTAGGATGGACATTGCCATGGTTGTTTACTTGTTTGGTTAAGTGTTGGATGCACACTAAAGAGAAGAGAAGGGGAAGAGATTCTGTAATCTGCAGGGTGAGGTGTGGGTTTGTCTTTGGAACTCTTTTTTATCATCCTCATAAATGTCACTGTTCTTGCAATCTTGTTGGCACTATCTAAATTATTGATGCTTTGGAACAGATGCAAATATTTGCTACTTTAAAGTAAATTCGAATTTGTTTTCTTCCATGACTGAATGATTGGCACTATCCAAGTATTGTTTGCTCTGATTCTTCGCTGTTAAAATCTATAACCTTTGGAATACGTAATTCTTGCTTCGATTACTATTTATAATCAGCAGTCCCTGCTTGGAAGCTGAGATAGCAGCAGTCCTCAAATCCTTCGTTGCTGCAACTTTCCCTTGTTAACCTATATCCAGCAATGTGGAGACCTCTTCCCCAAACATTTAGAGATGCTATTCTAAATCCAGAAAGACTTCCTGTTTGTAACTAATAAGTTTATCCAACCTAGGATTTCTTTTGAGTTTTGAATCAAATTCATTGTTCCCGTGACCGTGGCCGTAGCCCGCTGGGAACGGTGGAACACCCCGGCACAGTGGCGCGGGTTCGAGCCCCCTTGGAGGCATGCCTCCAAGCACCATTAAGAAGTGGACACCCTCAAAAAAAAAAAAATCAAATTCATGCCAACTCCTCTAAAGTTAACATAAAATAAAAGATGAGAATAAATTTTAATTTCACTGCTCTCTCTTAGAGTTGGTTAGCCCTCAATTTCTCTCTCTTCCAATCCAAACAGTATTAAGAAGGTTCATTGATTAAATTTAGGGTATGGTTTAATGGATTTTCAAGCAAGTTTCTTTTTAGATGTAAGTATGCTGCACGGACACTACAAAATAATGTCCATATCCGTTACCGTGTCGTAACATTCACATCCAAAATGGTGTCATATGTCGACATCCACGGATATGGATTCAACACGACACGTTTCATACATGGTGACACTGATTCAACACCTATTTTGGTGTCTCATAAGGGTTTTAGATTGTCCATGGCACGTATGCTACATGTGTCCGATACGAAACTACATGCATCTTACCTAATTACCTATCCTGCTATAAAATTCCATGTCCTAATCCCGTATCCATCTGTTTCCTCTTGTTTGTCATGGCTCTGTCACCATGTTTTTATATGTCGGCAGAAATAGGAGATCAAGGGGAAGAAAAAGAGATGGTGGCTACTCCTAAATTTGAAGAGAAGTTCTTTGGAGAAAATTAGCATACTCTCAATACCTGAGTTTCTTCTTATTTATAATCAGGGATATTTAGTATTATAAGAGTACAATATAGAAGTCTATATAGAAAGAGAGTCTGATAAGTAAGGATATAGAATAAATAAATGCTATTGACTCACTCTACCAAGTTAGAGTAATTTTTTTTATTAAACATCGAAGAGTGACTCAAATAAGCTAGAAACCCTATATATTAATCCTAAAACACACCAAAATTGGTCTGGATCAAGTTTATGACGACTGGTCCAATCCCCTACTTCCAACACTTCCTATGGAAGACTAGTCGAACCAAATTATTTCACTTTACTAAATAAGTTACTTCAGATCCCATGGTCAACAAATGTTTGTCGCCAGTACTGCAAGATTTCAGAAGACATCCGTTTATTTCCTTTTTTTTATAACCTTCTTGCATGCTAGTGTGCAAAGTTTCTCACTAGTTCAGATATACACTATATCAAACAATTTTTGTAATTATGTACACTGGAGGATTTGAACATCTTAATAAAAGTTAAATACCTCAACCAAAAACTATAACTTTCTATCATATACCTTGGAGGAATATATTGTTGCAAGAGGCATTCTATCATCTTATTGCTCTAGCTTGTAGTGAATTAAATTGGCAAGCTTGAAATTCTGCTTGCCTAAACATGGTCCTCTGAATGCATCCATCTGGCTGCTAATTACACTTGCGATCCGGAATCCTTCACTGTGCAACTGAACTCTTCTGCCAGAGAGGTACTCCCAGCTCTCCATCTGAACCTCGTCCTTGGATCTGAACAATAAAACATGATCAGTCATGGAAATCAACTATTTTCACAAAATAAGGTAAGAAGCTGAAGAATATAAACACTATAAAGAGGAAAAAGAGTTTTCTTCTATCTATTAGCACAATTTCAGTCTCATGTTCCACATTTTCCCTTTGGTTTATCTTCTACAGTTAAAGAGACGCACTTTCAATAATCCAAATGCCATTTTGCTCTCTTAGAGGACACTTTTTCCGAAATGCTCCCCTTGAAGTTCGCAAACAGGAACTTGGCTTCTCTAATGTATGTAGAGATAGTAAAGAGTTTCCTTCACCTCATCCTCTGTTTAATCTTTCAGAGATAACTGTAGAACATATTTATTATCAAGCAATAGCTGATTGCCCTAGATTCAAGCTTTATACTGTAAAGTGGCCAGTTTACCTACCAACGAAACATCAACAAAAGATGACTTTTTCTACGGACACACAGAACTTATATGATATCATTTGCTTTCTTGTATCAGATTTAAATCCATGAGGTTGTGAGGGCTCTGTGAATTTGGGCCAGATTGTTTTAGGTTTACAGTAGCCAGACAGGAAATGGACAGCAAAGCAGCAAGAATAAAGATAAAAAAAATGGTTCCAACGAGGACCAAAATGTGAAATTAGAGAGAGTTGATGTATAAAATGAAATATTCAAGAAAAGAAAGATCTCATAAGTATTAATAGTAGAAGATGAGTATAATACATCAAAGAAATCTATACAAGGAGAAAAACAGAGCCCATTGTAGTTTATATTTTATATAACATAAAGTCTGTACAGAAACTTCAAACGCACTGAGAAGAAAAGACGGGATCAAGGAACAGAAATATGAAAGATTGAGATCATAAACACTAAACCAAACAATAATATATAAGTATTAAATAGAAGTATTGCTTGGAAAGAATAAGATGTTGATCTAAGTAGTGCAAAATATCCATCAGCCTAATGACATTGGACAAAAGGCTTGAGAAACACATTAAAATTGAGTAAAATGGGATGAAACAGAAAAGATCTCAAAATGTGGGTACAACAAATAACAAAGACTTCACTCAAACTTTTGGCTTGCCTACAAGAATATTTTTTTCCCATTCATCTCCATTTACGGTTGTTTACTCTGTATCTTTACCAATTGCTATGGTCGTTCTTCACAATCAAAATCTACATTTTTGGGCTTTGCCCAGAGATCTAGCAGCACATTCACCTAAGACCATATCACTTCTATATATCATGCATCTATCTGTCTTGGACAAGTCCATATCATAGACAGTTTACCTCATCATATCAACAACTAAAGCCACTCTAACTTCCAAAAATGCATTCATTTCCTAGATTTGTTGTAACTTGTCTATCCAAACATTCTCATGTTCTTTGTTGCTACTTTGGACATCTTTCTTGCGACCAACTTTATGACAAAGCATACTCTCCAGGACTTATCTATTTAACAATCTTGCTGAATTATATGAACAACATCCTCTATCTCGCCATCTTGTTAATTACAGATCCACATAACAAAAAAGGTCACTCTTAAATATCTCTTGGCCATCAATGTGAACTACTGCCTTACTTTCTTGTACTTTTAAGAAGTTACACTTCATATAACTACATTTATCTAGCTAATTTCTTGATCCTGAAACTTCTTTGCATATTTCTGTTTTAGAAACTAACACTTTCTATTCCTATCGAATAACATCATTGGAACATATACCATAGATCTAAAGTTGACTTAATAATAAAAACAAATAAGAGGTAATAGGAGAGGAGCTTGAATGGAGAGAATCCTAGTTCAACAGCATATCCTCACAATATCCCAAGCAATGATTGAATATGACAGCTGAAAATGGGCAATTCAGTGTTATACCACATAGTTCCTCAGGCCTGATTGTAGTTTAATCTCTGCGAGACATGAGTGAACTCAGTGGTACCTCTAGAATTTTCATAAATCCAGTATGAAGAGGATAATCCTTCTACTATGTCTTGGGAAAATTGAAGTAATATAACCTAAACCATGTCAAGGGTCATTAGATCTTAATATCATTTCATCTATTCTTTAGCAGGTATGTTACTGCTCTTCACAAATCTCCAGAAGGTGTTAGCATCATTTCATTGTTTACTTTAGCATACATGTTTTCTTCAAGAGGTTTTGAACTGCAGCATAAGTGATCAGGCCTAGTTTTTTGAAAATCTAATTAAAGAATAATTCTAGCCTGTCACTCCCTTCTATGATATCCTATCATAAGGGTTATTCTCAACTGAATTTATATGGGGCCTCTCACACATCATCTTCATGATAGAATAATAACCTGTGGAACTTCTTATCTTCTAAAACTAATGACTGTGTGTAGGGCAAAACAGAAACCATCAAAGGCTTAGATAAAGCTACATTTACATTTTATCTTGAATTGTATATAAATAGCTATAAGATTTCACTTAGAGGACCGGAGAGAGGTAAAATCATAATCTACGAGTGATGAACTAGGAAGCACATACACTCAAGAAATAGGTGCAGTGTACGTCTTGTGTTGTGTTGGACACATGGCATACGACATAGAAACTCCATAAGACGCTCACACATCATCTTCATGATAGAATAATAACCTGTGGAACTTTTTATCTTCTAAAACTAGTGACTGTGTAGGGGCAAAACAGAAACTATCAAAGGCTTACATAAAGCTAAATTTACATTTTATCTTGAATTGTATAAAAAGAGCTATAAGATTTCACTGAGGATTGGTGAGAGGTAGAATCATAATCTACGAGTGATGAACTAGGAAGCACGTACACTCAAGAAACAGGTGCAGTGTACAGCTTGTGTCGTGTTGGACACATATGGCATACGAAATAGAAACTCCACAAGACACTTAACACACTAAAAATAGGTCTCGTGTTTGTGTCTTGCTTCCATACCCGCACAATGTCATGTCATATTTGTGTTCGTGCCACAGATGAAACCAAGGATAAGGATTTGTTTTTAATGCCAATCTAAAACTTGATACACATATTTTACTGCCTAGCTGTTCGGATGGAACTCTATTTAATTGTCTGCTAACCATCAGCAGTGACTTGCCCGCAAATGACATCAAAGTCCTACCTCCTTTAATGTGCACCCTACCTCCCAAAAATTCGTGATTTTATAAAATTCCCAAAGATGAAGTTCTACTATTGTTGGGAGAACTAATAAAAACCTTAGTCAGTGATGATATCTTCCTTGTTTCAGATTACAAGTAACATGGATATGAGAAAAGTACCGCATAATACACGATGTCTGACCATCAAAGCCTGTAGAAATGAGGCTCTCTATGGTGGCATTCCTATTACTTGTAAGCTGTCTTGTAAAGAAAACCAAAGACCAACCACTAGCTTGAAGCTTCATGCAGAGTCTTGAGACCATTGAGCTGGCGAGATATTTTGCATCTCCAACGTGCTTTATACTGACAAAAAGTTCCAAGTATTATAAATGACCACAAGAAACCAATACAATAAGCAGAAGAATGGCTACAGTTCATTTAGGTTTATGCTCATGTACCTAAGTTCAGAAGAAATGTTACTGTCGGTAATATCCAATAAGGATAAATCATCTGCATCCATCAATATTACATCCAAACGATCATCATCTGGTTTTAGATTGCTGAAGTAGTTCTCTACAATCTGTGTTGTTAGATTAACATCTCGTAAAAACTGGCCTTCTTTAGTGTAATCCAGAGCATATTGCTTGCAGATTGTCGGAAACTCATCTACTCCCAAGTTGTTAAGCTCAGCATGAAAAGCATAAATTTTACAGTAATCGTAATGAACATTTGTTTTAGACCTCTTAATAACTCCACTTTGCCTACTTTGGCAGGAATCTAACATCATAGTCAGAGAAACCAGCAGAGTAAGCATCAAGATTCCAATAGTCACAAGTGCAGTGACAAAGACGGTTGCAGTAAATGCTGACATGTATACACCATTTTCAATCACATATTGGCTTCCCATTTCTGCACAGATACTTCACAATTAGAAGAGGAAAGGCAATGTTAGCTGGTGCTTTATTAACAATAGTTTTTGAAACATGTTGAGTACAATGTTTTAATTGTAACTTCGTATAAAGATGATCGACTATAAGAAATCTCTTGTTTTAAAATCAGGATTGTAACATAAGCATCATGCCACCAAACCTTGTAGAAATGAAGATAATATAAATGTGATTGGTTAATTGATTAAACCATCACATCTGCAACCTAATGCCACATTTGGTAAAGTTCATTGCTACCTAATATTGGCACTAAAGTGTTTAAAGTCCCTGCCACTGTACCAATACACTGGAATGTTAGTGAGGGTTCTATATTTATATTATTCTAACAGGCGAACACAGGCCTAAGGCCCAGTTAGGTCGATGGATTCTTTTCTTTTCTTTTTTGAAAGAGATGAGATCACGTAGACAGATGGATCATACACGCGGTGCTATAGTTTCCTTTCTATAAAATCCTCTTAAAATGGACTCTAGATAATTGAACCTGGTTGCTCTGATACATGCAAGATTGTGAAAAGCGTTAGGCACTAGTCGGACGGGCACCCGCCACCTAGCGCCTAGCCCGCCTAGGCGGCCATCTAGGTAGACGCCTAGTTCCAGGCGGTTCAAAAAAAAAAAATCCAAAAAACCTACTGAAAATTACAGAAAAAATTTATAAAACCCCAAAACATGCATAGTCGGGAGAGTGTGTGTGTGTTGGGGGGGGGGGGGGGGGGGGGGGGCTAGGTGGGCGGCTAGGCGGGCAACGGGTGCGCACCAGCCGCCTAGCGCCTAGACGCCGCCTAGGCCGCCTTTTAGAACAATAGATACATGTTAAAGTCCCTTCCACTGCACTAACATTAGAGAGTCTTAGTGAGGATTGCGGGTTATATTATTTATATTATTGTGACGTAAAGCATCAAAAGAAAGAGCTAAAATTTGAATGTCTGTATACTCGGTTAGTTCTATCATGTTACTTGTACCTTTTTGTTAGGTTGAGATGGATAGGGAACGACCTTTAAAATCTGTGTATCAGAAGTTCCCATACCAATAATTTTTCTTTCTATTTAAGATACGACACGGATATTCAGCTTACATGCATCATCATACTAATTGGAGCCTTTCTCCAAGAGGATGCGCTTCTCAAGTTCTTCCATCGTGCTGATGTACTAAAAAAACATTCAGAAATTACACTTCTATGTAGGTACCTAGCTAGCGTTACTATCTACAGTTCTTCACATACTCTCATCTCAAGAAAAAGGCTACCTGGCATTCCTGTCAAATCTAACCCAATTTCTGATTCATATTCAGAATCCTACTGTAGAAGCTAACAGGATTGCAGCGGGCGTGCTGCCAAACTCTATCATGTAACATGTTAGCTTAAAGGCCTATACGAATGTAAAAACTAAAAAGATGATACATGCATATCTAAATTCGCAAAGATGCGTACATGGCCATGTTGCATGGACACGAATATGACACGACAAAGAATGGACTCAGCAACAATGACATTGGAGCAATTTCGCCGTGTCCTAGTTTATTTGGAGCGTCTCTATCATGTTTGAACGAGTCCGTATGGCAATGATGCGACACAGACACAACACCGATTTTTTTTAAGTGCATATGCTTCCTAGAAAACATTGACAACAACACTAAACTATCACTTGACAGTTTATGTGTGTGTTTTGGGTACACCAAGTGTGTTTGAGAAAGTCTTAGAAGAGAGATCTTTTTTACGAATCTGTGCGACAAAGGCCTAGGGACGGATCTCAGTGGATCATGGAAGCAAGGCCACTCTGCCATCCCCGTCGCCTATTTTAGAAGAGACATGCTTAAAAGAAATGTTACCCTTGTAGTATCTCATCGTGTTGCACGATCACGATTCACGACCATGCCAAATCACTTCCAACCATGTTTTGGGCCCCTCTGAAAAAAACCCAGACATGTATTCAACACGAGTGTCGAGGGAGTATCGTGTGTCGGACATTTGTTAGACACGGATACGCTCCTCTGCCTTGCAAACTAAGTCCAGATGGGATTAACTTGCCGGTTCAAGGCCTCTACCAGCAAGATATGCACTCAACAAATGCGTAACTAATTTGCTCACATCGTTAGTAATATAAGATTCATCATACCTGATCCCCTTCTGCTCAGAAGGCTGTGGCTAGAGTTTCCGGAGTCGGCGTGGTGGTCGGAGAATGAAGACATGGAAGAGAACCCAATCCAAATCAATGTGTTGATGTATTAATAGTAGAGACGCCCATACATTCCTCCTCTAATCCAAAGAATTAAAGAAAAGGAAAAAAAAAACTGAGAAACTAACGAACAATAATAGTAACAGTATTTCTTGAACATCAGAAATATTAAGATTGAGCTGACCTGAGAGCGAGATTGGAGAGGCTGGGATCTGCCATCCGCCATAGAAACGAATTAATAGGAAGCTCCAGTATCATCACTAACATACTTAACATATTTAACATACTAATACTATTATTAGGTACTCAGTACAAAGTATTTATTAAACCATTCATTTATTCCACGAGGACAGAGAAGAGGAACATGAAAGAGTGGTTATGTGTGTTGGTGACTTGTGAGCATCAACAATATAGTATTAATGGTGGAAGTGAGAAGAAACTGATCAAGAAGATATTCTTCAAGGAGGGTGGTGGACAGGTTGGCAGGAAGGAGATACACGTAGTACGTACATAGCATCTCGACATCTGAATAGCGATCACGGAGAGGAAATGAAACGCTTGCTTGGTCGTCTCGACTACTTTTCTTCCAGTCTTTGCTTAGATCATGACAAACAGGTTGGTTGGTCTCGGTCCTGGTCCACATCCATATCCACAAGCAAAGTTTGATTGCTTTAGATTTTTATTGACAATGTTATTTTATGGAAAATGCTAAGTTTACTATCAAAAATTTACAACCTTCTTACAACCCATACTCATCTCCTGCTAACATGGTCCCACACGGTTTCCCCTCTCCTCCAATCAAAGGATGCTACGTAGGCGGTTGTAAAGCTTACGCATTTTCATATTTTAATCGTTTGTTTGTAGAGGTTTTTGAGTTGGTTATTTATGAGTGTTTAACAAAAAATGTTTGGTAACTTTTTTGAGTCACCGCTTTTGGTAAATTTTGGTAAAACTCAAAACCCTCCTAAAATCAGTAGAATATAATTTTGGACGTCTTTATAAACACCTCAAATCAAAATATTTTGAGAATTTCTATTTTTTTTCCTCCATTTATATTCTTATTAAAAAATGTTTTTTCTAAGGGCACTACCACTTTTACTTGGGGCTAGCCCAAAAATATTTCAAAATATTACAAGTTTGTCATCATTTTTTTTACTTGGGGCAAGCCCAAGCAAAGGAATAAATATCAACTTTTCTTTTCTTTTTCTCTCTCCCTTTACTCTTTTCTTCTCTCCCTCAACTCTTTTCTTCTCTTCCTCAACCAACATTTCTAGGTCAAAGAATTTAACCCCAAATTTTTTTCCAACCTACATTTTGTGAAGATTGTTGGTAAAATTTCTAGTAATAGTGTCATTGACTTCTCCCATTTATTGGTAAGTCATCGAATTAATATATGTTTAAAGTTTTTAACATAAATTTCACATATAAAAGTTGAACTATATGTGTTTAATGTAGAAAAAATGAACATGGAAGAACTCGGGTCATCAAATGTAGTAGACTCTCTTCCCGCTACGTCCGAAGAACACATTGACGCTTCAGAAGCCCTCTTGGTAACTAAATTTTAACTTTTTAGCGGGTGAAAGTCGGGTCTGTGACACAGAGGACTGCCACCCCTCTGACAGTCCACATCTTAGGACAAAATTGTCAGAGAGGTGACAGTCCTTCATATTGTAAGGACTGCCAGACTTGTGGCAGTCCTAAATATTGTAAGGACTGCCTCACTCCCTGCAGTCCTATTTATTTGCAGAAATTTTCACATTTGATTTGTGTAGTTGTTTAGTTTTATTAACTTTAAGTTCTATTATAGGTCTTATCATCTTCCTATATTGCGGTACCTGCTCTAATTGCAGTCGATGTAGGCCATTTATTCTGGACCGATTTTTAGTTTGAATCAAGCGACGGTGTGGTACATTGGTGTCGGAAAGTTGGACGAGAAAACAACATAGTTCTTGTGATAACCAGATCGGCCCAAAATCGCCCGGGACGACAAACTATGACTGTTGGATGTGAAAGAGGTAGTGTGTTCAGAAGCCATAAGAAAGATACAGATATCCAGAGTAAAGTTTTCCAAAAAAAATGTTGGAACGAGAAAATATGGTTGTCCATTCACGATCCATATTAGAAACGAAGAAGAAGGGAAGTGGACAGTCGAAGTCAAGAATGGAATCCACAACCATGAGATTGCCGAAACACTATTGGGTCATCCGTATGTCGGACGGTTGAACAATACGGAGAAGAAGATAGTCGAAGACTTGTCCACTTCCGGAGTTGCACCAAGACAAATATATTCCGTTATACGACATGAAGATGAGAAGAATAAGTCTACAATGAAGTCAATATACAATGCCCTATCTACTTCGAACGCTATTCAGACGAAATCAAGAATGGAGATGAAAGAAGTGCTTAAGTTGCTTGCAGATAATCATTATGTTGAGTTCCATAGAAGACATCACCAGAGTAGTGAAGTCATTTCACTCTTTTGGGCTCATCCCGATTGTACCAATCTGGCCAGGTCTTTTGCCGACGTATTAGTCCTTGATTGCACGTACAAGACCAATAAGTTCAAGATGCCTTTCTTTCATGTTGTCGGATTCACCTCTACTTGAAAAATATTTCCAGTTGCTTTTTGCTTCAAGAAGAGTGAGAAACTTGAAGACTACATAAGGGCGTTGGAGAAACTGAAAACACTTTACACCGGTCATAGAGAGTCGTCTGTTCTTGTTACCGACAGAGAGTATGCCCTAATTAATGCTATTAGCATTGTCTTTCCTCAAGCGGATACATTGCTATGCACTTGGCATGTCAATCGTAATATTCAATTCCAATGTAAGTTGAAGTTTCGGAAGGTGGATGGTAAACTTGACATGCAAATTTTTGACAAATTCTACAATGACTGGAATTGTGTATGGCGAGCCTCTACGATTGCCAGTAACGACGCCGCATGGTTCTTGTTCAATCAAAAGTGGGAGACGAGGGAGCCGACATGCATTTCTTACATCAAAGATACATGGCTTGAACTGCACAAAGAACAATTCGTCTTAGCATGAACGAATGTGGTGAAGCATTACGGTACAACAACTACCAACCGTGTCGAAGGAGCACACTCGGTATTGAAGAGACACCTAAGATCATCTCTCGGCAACTTTGTCTCGGTTTGGCAAGCTATACATCTATCGGTAGACCAGACGGTGAACGAAATTAAGGGATCATTTGAGATGAGCTTAAAAATAGTCAAGCATGAGCATAGAAAGGAAACACTCTTGGATGCTTTAATGCCTGTGGTATCTCACAAGGCGTTGGCATTAATATTTGATGAGATTGATAGGTCTAAGTTTGTCGGGTTTGATCCCGAGGTTTGTGGGTGTGTACATCGACTCCCTTGTGCACATCAGATTAATGAATATCGTCGTGAATCCATTCCTATTCCAGTAGATGCTGTCGATGAATGTTGGAGGCAGTTGTCTATAATGTCCGTGGTGAAGAGGGATACTGATTTCTTCTCTTTGCCACAAGTGAAACTTCTCCACGCAAGGTGGTGTACCTCAGTAGGAGCGGAGCGGGAGTCCATTGAGCTTAAAATCCAAGAAATTGTATGTCCGGTGACTACTAGAATGCATGAGCCATCCGTTGTTTCCAATCCTAAAGGCAGGCCTCAAACCAGATTGACTAATTCACAGAAGAGAAGGCTGGAGTCAACTAAGAGAGATCCATCGTCCTTTGAGCATGTTGAATGAAGCTTACAGCAACCTCCGCCTGCACGGAAGGGCAAGCTTGTCATTCGCCAAAAAATGAAGAAAATGGACCTCCCAAGAGAAGATATTGTTGCAAGCCAAACACTGAGTTTGTATATTGACAAATTTCAACCTGAGATTCGCAGTTGCATTTGGTCTATTGTCAATGTCTCGGGTGATGGCCATTGCGGATTCCATGTGCTTGCAAGACATCTTGGTTATTCTGACAAAGACGGATAGAGACAGGTGAGGCAGGAACTGTACGAGGAGTTAGAGACTCGTCTTTCATTCTACTCCCGCATCCTAAGCGAAGAAATAGTTGTAAGTTTGTTGTTAAGTATCCATTGCACCGACAGTGTGACCGGGGAAGACCACTACATGTCCGTCCTGTCTGCCGGTTATTTATTTGCTAATAGGTACAGGATACCTGTTGTACTTATCTCGTTGGGTATTAGCAATACATTCTTTCCGATGTGCGCTCCTCTGGCGAAGCACAGACATTCTAACCTATGTACTATAGGTCAAATTGGGAAACACTTTGTCATACTAAAGATGATCGGTAGACCTGTCAATTGGGCTGGCCCGACCCAGCCCAGCACGAGCCCGGCCCAAAAAATTGGCCCATGTGTCGACCCGGCCCTACCCGAAGCCCAAGCCCAATCCCGATCCGGCCCGGCCTGCAACATCCCTGCACAATCTCTTTGATTTGTAAATTCTACCAACTAACAGCAGTGTTGTCACTTTCACAAGGAAAAGAAAAGAAAAACATGTACACAACAAACACTCTGTCCTCCAAACAAATGACTTGTACTTTGCTGGCCAAGATAAGACACAGCCAATAGAAACAAGTGCAAATGTGGCCTCTGTTATCATTAAGATTATATAGAGTATAGTAGTGAATTGAATTGAAGGAAATGAATGTTTGAACTGAAATTCAATTCAATTCATTTCAATATATATTAGTTGCAACTTAACTCAACAACAACATACATGCATGCATCCATACATCAGCTTAGATTTTCCAATCAGCCCAAGCCCGATCTGGCCCTGCACGGCCCGACCCGAAGCCCACCGTGCCGTGGGTCATATGCCGGGCTGGGCTTAGATTTCCCACCCATAGCCCGGCTCGCTACATTTTGTGGGCCCAAGAGGCCCAACCCGAGCCCGGCCCGGCCCACTCAATTTCGTGCCGGGCCGGCCCGGCCCGGCCCACTTGACAGCTCTAATGATCGGTCATTCTCCGATTCCTCCACTTCAACAGTTTGGTACAAAAAAGCACCGGTCGAAGCCATCGCCTGGACCACACCTTTCATTGATCAAATCAACCATTGTAAGAAGTTGTTGAAGATTGAGGAGCCAAGAGACTTACCTGTTGGCCACTATGACGTCGAAATCGACTGAGTATGGATATATTTACAGATTGGCATTTTGTATATGGATGACCACTTTTGTATACAGTAAATTATGAAATATGAAGTGCAGTATATGTTTTTCACTTTTACCTGTGTGCTATCTGTGTTATATGTGTTTACCTGTGTGCTATATGTGTTATATGTGTTTACCTGTGTGCAAGATTTATGAAAGTATCTGTGTCAAAATGTATCAATTTATTAAAGTATCAGAGTTGTATCAGGACTACCAGCCCCCTACCAGTCCTACACTAATGTAGGACTGCCAGGGTGCTGGCAGTCCTAAATGAAACTCTCTGTGAAGAGAGTTTGACATACAAACTCTCTTCACAGAGAGTTTGTATCAGGACTACCAGGGTGCTGGCAGTCCTAAATAAAACTCTCTATGAAGAGAGTTTGACATACAAACTCTCTTCACAGAGAGTTTATATCATGACTACCAGCCCCCTGGCAGTCCTACACTAATGTAGGACTGCCAGGTGCTGGCAGTCCTATATTAGTGTAGGACTGCCAGAGGGCTGGCAGTCCTGATATAAACTCTCTCTGAATCTCTTCACAGAGAGTTTGTATCAGGACTGTCAGCCCCCTGGCAGTCCTACATTAGTGTAGGACTGTCAGTCCCCTGGCAGTCCTACATTAGTGTAGGACTGCCAGGGTGCTGGCAGTTCTAAATGAAACTCTCCGTGAAGAGAGTTTGACATACAAACTCTCTTCACAGAGAGTTTGTATTAGGACTGCCACCCTGGCAGTCCTACACTAATGTAGGACAGTCCTAAATGAAACTCTCTATGAAGAAAGTTTGACATACAAACTCTCTTCACAGAGAGTTTGTATCAGGACTGCCAGCCCCTGGCAGTCCTACACTAATGTAGGACTGCCAGGGTGCTGGCTGTAATGCCACGCTCCGCACGGCGTATTACGCTGAGGCGTTGACTCAAAGAGTCGCGTTGACCGAATAAAAAGTATCGATGTGAATCGATACGAGAGTTACGTTGTCCCTAACAATGCATCGAACTAAGTCGATGCGAAGAGTTATATTGTCCCAAAGAATGCATCGAGTTGAATCGATGCGAAGCGCTGCATTGCCCCGAAGGATAAGTGCATTGAGATGGCTCGAAGATTCTAAAAAATCGAATCGACCAAGACGTAAGTCCAAATCGATGCAAGTATTGATTTTAGTTGGTTTCATGTGCAGGCTATCCGTTTATGCTGAAATATTAGAGGTCGACGTTTTGCCTCATTCGCAACGGGTCCGCAAAACCTAAATCCCCACCTCACAATGGGCTGGGACTTGGGCACGGTAGGCCAAAATCGATCGAGTAGTTCAATAAAACAAGAAGTGTCCGAATGGATAAGTCAGGAGAGTTGGCCGTGCAATAAAGTTATGAAATCGCGCCGCATCGGCTCGACGAAACGACAAGGCGTATCGGCTCAAGGTGGGAGGATTGACTCTTCTTTTACTCCTTCATGTCTAAGTAAGAATGTGTCATTGTATGCTAAGTTAACCTATCGACGCCACGGGCATGGTCCAATCGGAAGATAAATCATAGTGTGTGTTGAACACTAGTTAGAATAATTGAAATGAAACATGCATCATATGTACGAGTCGTTATGGAACATTGGATATCGTAAAGGCGAGCGCCTCGGTGTGCAAACTGCAAGAACATGGGATAATTGTATTCGGCGAGTGTCTTCGTGCACGAACCATTCCGTGTCCTCGCGCACGAGTTAGAAAGGCTAGTACATTGAAAGAAAATATAGGCGAGGCGAGTGCCCTAGTGCACGAGCCATGTACATTGTACACTAAGGTATAGAACATAGAAATACGGCTTCGATACGTGCAGCAAGTGCACGATGCGAAGGAAAGATGATAAAGTTTCAAAACGTGCGTACGTGCACGAGATCATAAAAGATGGCTTCGTTGCGAAGAGAACAGTTGTGGCATGTAGGTGACAGAACTGTCAGATGTGGCATAATGCCTCGAAAGGTGTTCGGGACCTTCGGGTCGTTCGGTTGACGAACATTAAGTTGAGGCATGATGCCATTGAATATTGAAACGAAGTATGAAATGTAAGAACATAGAAAGTAAATGAAAGAAATACGAGATGATAAAGTATGAGTCTCGGACTTAAGACTATATTTGGTTGTTTGAATAATAGGGCGTTGCATGGTCGAATGGACTTGAGATAATTGTGATAATCTTCCGTGCACGGAACGTTCCCTCTGAACGGGTGCGCTGGGACACCGGGACCGATCGGCCTAGGTGGGATATAATCTTTGATAGGCGCACATCCGTAAAACAATTAGCGATCGCTTAGCGAGATGTGAAAATATAGCATGGTTCGTAGTAAACTGTCCTTCGTTAATGATCCACAATTATCGAGCGTAGCTTCGGGGCAGCTGACCCTAGAAGACTTGACCGCCAAACCAAATTGAATGTTGCAGACCGTAAGATGACCTATGCGTTGTCGCATACAAAATTGCATCGATAACAAATATTATGTGGTGCATGTTGACGATAAGTTTAGGCGATTGAAAATTGTTGGAACAGCTTTTGATTGAGAATGATGTAGCTAGACTTTGAGTATTCGTCGGACGAGTGCTTGAATGGTTATGTTGGTCGACGATCGAACTTAAAATTCACCAACGAACTTGGTGATTCAGATAGGTGATTGTGAGAATCGTGCTATGCACGAGAGAGAACGATAAGGGAATGACTTACGAGTTATGTCGTTAGATTTGGATTCACCTTATAATTGAGCTTGCGTGAATCGAACTGATATTCGATGTTGCGAGACGGACGAGTTTAGAATTTGGCTAGAAATTTTCTACTCGATAGGAATCGAACGTAAGATGCGTCGTAAAGACCTTCGTGTTAAGGCGATCGTTGCCTTGAGCACCGTCGCCTCGATGTAAACTATTGTGTCAAATAGATTGTGGCCTTTGTGCAATGTCAATTTAAAGTTACGTTAGGAGAAGTTAAGCACGGTGTCTAGGTAAGTAACCTAGCGGGCGTAGCCCTGAATGTTGATGTATTTGCAAGTCAACAAAGGAAATCGTATCGAGATAAGTTGCATAGCCAGACTTCAAAAATAGTTGGTGGCAAATTCGAACGCAAGGCGTTGCAGAGGATCGTTGCGATCGGATGTGCGACGGCTCGACGCAACGTATAGGATTGATAGTCCATACGAAACATACGAAATGTGAAATGCGATTTTGAATCGCGTCGCGTGCAGTGACTTTATTGAATGAATCACGTATGTATCGAATATACGTATGCGATAAAATTTCGAGAACAGTTGCTAAAGATAATTCCGATAAGGAGTACGAGATGGCAAGCATAGGATTGAAATTTCCTCTCAGCTTTGTTCCAATTTTGCTACCACTGGACTTGGTCGAAATACATATATCTTTGGGACGTCTTGAATATAGGTACAATCCAAATCGAGTTGTATACAAAAATTCAAATCGAGCTGCAGGAAAGACTTTGAAATGTTAATAAAAAGCTTGCAAGATAGTGTGAAACTGAACGACATTGGTGGGACGAGATCGTTTATAGTGTAAAACTGAACGACATTGGTAGGACAAGATCGTAAAACGATCTATAAAACACTTAATCGGAGTGTTGGTTTTGGTTCGAGGACGAACCTTGTTTTGAGTGGTATATTCTGTAATGCCCCGCTCCGCACGGCGCATTACACTGAGACGTTGACTCAAAGAGTCGCGTTGACCGAATGAAAAGTATCGATGCGAATCGATACGAGAGTTACGTTGTCCCGAACAATGCATCGAACTAAGTCGATACGAAGAGTTGCATTGTCCCAAAGAATGCATCGAGTTGAATCGATGCGAAGCGCTGCATTGTCCCGAAGGATAGTACGTTGAGACGGCTCAAAGATTCTAAGAAATCGAATCGACTAAGGCGCAAGTCCGAATCGATGCAAGTATTGATTTTAGTTGGTTTCATGTGCAGACTATCCGTTTACGCTAAAATATTAGAAGTCGACGTTTTGCCTCATTCGTAACGGGTCCGCAAAACCCAAATCCCCGCCTCGCAACGGGCTGGGACTTGGGCACGGTAGGTCGGAATCGATCGAGTAGTTCAATAAAACAAGAAGTGTCCGAATGACTAAGTCAGGAGAGTTGGCCGTGCAATGAAGTTATGAAATCGAGCCGCATCGGTTCGGCAAAACGACAAGGCGTATCAGCTCAAGGTGGGAGGATTGACTCTTCTTTTTTACTCCTTCATGTCTAATTAAGAATGTGTCATTGTATGCTAAGTTAACCTATCGACGCCACGGGCGTGGTCCAATCGAAAGATAAATTATAGTGTGTGTCGAATACTAGTTAGAACAATTGAAATAAAACGTGCATCATATGCACGAGTCGCTATGGAACATTGGATATCGTAAAGGCGAGCGTCTCGGTGCGCAAGCCGCAAGAACATGGGATAACTGTATTCGGCGAGTGCCTTCGTGCACGAGCCATTCCGTACCCTCGTACACGAGTTAGAAATGCTAGCACATTGAAAGAAAATATAGACGAGTGCCCTAGTGCACAAGCCATGTATATTGAACACTAAGGCATAGAACATTAAAATACGGCTTCGATGCGTGCAGCAAGTGCATGACGCGAAGGAAAGATGATAAACGTGTCAAAACATGCGTATGTGCACGAGATCATAAAAGATGGCTTTGTTGCAAATAGAACAGTTGTAGCATGTAGGTGATGGAACTGTCAGATGTGGCATAATGCCTCGAAAGGTGTTCAGGACCTTCGGGTCGTTCGGTTGACGAACATTGAGTTGAGGCATGATGCCATTGAACATTGAAACAAAGTATGAAATGTAAGAACATAAAAAATAAATGGAAGAAATACGAGATGATAAAGTCTGAGTCTCGGACTCAAGACTATGTTTGGTTGTTTGAATAATAGGGCGTTGCATGGTCGAATAAACTTGAGATAATTGTGATAATCTTTCGTGCACGGAACGTTCCCTCCGAACGGGTGCGCCGGAACACCGGGACCGTTCGGCCTAGGAGGGATATAATCTTTGATAGGCGCACATCTGTGAGACGATTAGCGACCGCTTAGCGAGATGTGAAAAGCCGTAAATGATGGTATGCATACGGTATGTCTTCAGTTGTTTGGGACAGCAACCCAACCCGTGAAGCATCGGGCTACCCAATTCAAGAAAGAAAGAAAAGAGAGAAAAGAAAGAAAGAGAGAAAAGAAAGAAAGAAAAGAAAGAGAGAAACGCCTTTAGTCTATTTTGGCACGAATACGCCAACGACATTTTCATATAGTTAAGGAACGATGGGTTGAAAGTGCAGGCACGTATGTATCCTGCGCACATAGATCCTGCATAGAGAGCACTTATAACATGGTAGAGAAGGAATGGGGCGTATTCACCTTGCGTCGGTGCAAAGACGAGTGCGTCTATACTGGTAAGAAGTCGTACCACGAAACAAATACGAGATTGCTTGCCTGCTTGCCTATTTAATTCGAATAACATGATTGCCATGATAACATGCTTTACCGCTTTCGAATATGCCATAAAATCGACCTTAAGGAGAATATAGCAAGATCATAAGCTAAGTTGCATGATTCAACATAAACACTAAATGTCGGTTTAGAAAGTGGGTCTTTTCATCAGTACATACGAGGACGAACATACTGATCCCCTACCAGATTTTATGCAGGGTGCAGCGAATGGATTGCTCGCGACAAAGCTTCGCTTGATCGCGTAGAGGCATGGAATGTCGTAGCGTTTGAAGCGTGTGATCGCGTTGACGCTCGGACTTGCAACTGGATTGATGCGGCTGAGATATAGAAGACATGATGTATAGAACGGTGAAATCCTTTGTGGGCAAGAGAGAACTTGAGTATTGTAGCCAACCTGGCAAATTCAGTTGGACTATTGAAAGCCTTTATAATCTAAGTTCGAATATCAATAAAGAGAATTGTTTCGTATACTATGTTTTCCTTTCGTTGTTAATATCAACTCAAAGATAACCATTTGAGAACTTGTCATCTTGCCCTGTATGAGTGCAACTCCAGACTCGTACGACATCACGCTCCAGCGAGGACGATGATTCGGATAAATCGATGCGAGGACGAGCGATTTTCTGGATCGGGACGTGACACTGGCAGTCCTGATACAAACTCTCTGTGAAGAGAGTTTGACACACACACAAACTCTCCAAATTACGACAACCAAATAACAATAACATGTCCACATCAAAATAAGATCCAAATAACAACAACATATCTACTATTACATATCCAAATTACGACAATCATATCTAACTTACATCCAAAATAACAACATATCCAACAACATCCAAATACAAAATGATTTAAACATCCAACTACATATCATGACGGGCCTTCGTACGCGCCTCCATATTATGCATAAAGGGGAACTCGACCTCGTCGTCGATGCGCTCCATCTCGGTGGCGATTGCGATATAGTCCTCGCTTTGGCAACCTCCCCGGAGTGATTTGGCCAATTTCTTCACCCTTTTAGACTGTAAATGAAAGTATCAGTGAATTAAGTCTACAAACATAGAAATCTTAGGATGACTACAAATACGGAACTCACCATCTTCATCAATGAAGCATACAAGATATTTTTTGAAGGAAGGGGTCCCAGAGCTCTCACGGCCACGGGACCCGGCTTTGTGGGGTTCGACAACTTAGGATGTCCGACCCCCAGGAAGTACGACATGTAGTCCTCGCTGCAGTCGGCCATCTCCTTGACCGGTTGTCTTTCATCTTCTCCAAGCACATGTCGTTGCCACTCGGAGTAGAAGTCGGTCACCCAGTCAAATTTTGTCGGTTTGTAATTCAAAGGTTGGGTCCCGCGCGGAGGCTCCAGCATCCTTAGTGTGCGCTTCGGCACAGTTTGCACGAAGCCAAACTGACGAAGTACTCGATCCGACATGTACAGCTCCGTAATTTTATAGCATGTAATCATGCCATAAAATAAAGCGACTGGTTCCACATGGCGATTCTTCTCGCGTAAATCTCGATATGGATGTTAAAATATCTGTAGAAAAAAGTTTACAGCAAAACAAATTAACATGAAAAAGTAAGTCAAAATTTGAGAATTTTGAAAAAGTAAGTCAAAATTAACATGAAAAAGTTTACCTCTTCTGGCACCAAATTATCTAGTAGCTCACGAATGGAAGCCAGTGTTTGAGAATTTTTTTGTTTCCTGCTGCGTTGGCCTCCATCGACACAGTCTAGGAAGGTGGTCACTATACCCTGGGTTCAGCTCACCCTGCTTGAGCATCGGAAAGTGCTCGTATATCCATGCCTATACAATTTATAAATGAATAGTCAAAAATTAAACAACAAAATTTTGTATACGAGATTAAATTGTTAGAAGTTTTCTTACATGGAGCAGAGTCTGGAATCCGACCATTGTCTTAGTCCCGACACGGAATGCGATACCCAGCTCGCGGTAAAGATTGGCTAGTATACCACTTTCCCAGGATATGTCAATAACGTCATCCACTTTAGATAAATTCAGAATGTACCTAGCATGTATCGAGGTTCCGAACTTGTCCGGAATGCTGACCGATCCTAGGATGAAGAGGATGTACGCACGGGCCACCATGTCAACAGTCTTATCATCATCATCATCCTCCATCTCCATGAAGTTCTCCACCAAAAATGACAGAGGAATTCCGTAGGACTTCTTGAAGCCGGGCAGGGTTGTAAAACTGGTAGCCTCAACTCCAAGGTGATCTAAGACAAATTTTACGATCTTTTCGTACCATTTAATTGATTTCTCATTGTTGCACATTTCTTTGGTCATGACGCTCCCGGTAACTGGCAGGTCCAATATCTGATGGACGTCGTCAAGTGTAATGGTCAACTCCCCTGCTGGGAGATGAAATGTGTTGGTCTCCGGATGCCATCTCTCCACAAAGGCGGATATGAGGCACTATCCATTGTCCTATAGGCGTATTGAGCCAAATTGTGCAAGCCGCTTGGTATGACCTTGCTCTGGACGGCCTCCGATAAGCTGCCAACTGCCAGGCCACGGTTTTCTTCCCGTGGCTCACAACCCTAAGCATACGATATGTCCTCTGTATGTCGGACAACAGGAAAATAGTATAATAAATGGAAGCCCAAAACATAACAATTATGAAATACATATATATATAGTATAATAAATGGAAGCTTACAAATTTAATGTACATACCGGGTTCTTCCATATTTCATAAGCAATGTGGTTCCCAAAAGAAGCCAACATTGAGCAACCTGGCGGACGGACAGGCTCCTGAGAAGGACCGGGCTCCTGAGAAGGACCAGAACCGTCACGTGATAGAAGTCGGCCAATAGGCTCGTCGTCATCGTCATCAGAAGAAACCAGAGGACTAGGAGGAGCTCGTTGCTTCGACCGAGCAGAGGGAGCCGGTGGCTGCGTCCGAGACCAGCCAGTCGCTCCAGTGACTTCCCTTTCTGGAGCATGTTTGGAGATTCAAATCGATCTCTCGAGAGGACGTCCCTCTGTGTGTTCCTTGCGCCTTGACACGGTGGGCCATATTCTCTTGGGAGCGGCCGGAGGACTGCAGGACAACATACAGTTATTAAATAATAGAAACGAAAATAGACAACAGGAAAATATCATGTTAAGAAGTCCTAATGTCACCCCATGTCACGACCCGCTAGACAAATTATTGGGCCGGGCCGAGTTATGTCCAGCCTACGCTTAAGATAAGCGCAGTAAGCTGTTCTAGAGATAATAAGACAAGACTAAATGTGCTAACAGTTCTATAAGTAAAGAAGAGTCATAAATGCTCCAAACACAAAAGTCATCTCATATAATAATAAGTCCAAGTACAAGTCTAAAATGTAAAACTGGATACAGGTCCAGTTACAAAATACGTAATCTAATACATGACTACTCTAAATATTCCGAGCAACTACGCAAACTAGACGAGGTTTCCCGCAGGTACATCCTCTTAAGACAAAGCCTGGTCCTCGGCAGTAACTCCATAATATGGGTCACAGAGCAACTCCTCCTCAGTAAGAATACCTACAACATTATCCTGTCAGGACGGGAGCAAGTACTGTTTCTAGCAAAATAATATACGAAACATGAAATGAACATAAAAGGAATAAACTGGAATCATGGCATCTCATAATCTATCATGGCAAGGACACATATGTCATATAGACAGATGTATATGTAATGTTTAAACTATAGCAGGTACATGATCGTCAATAGGTGTACAATGTACAGGCACTACAACAAAAAGACCTATTAATGACGCTCGATAAGACGTATTGATGACGCCTGATACCTAAGCGTTATCAAAGTTCGAAATACCTTTTTTCTATGACAGTTTTGGGCTAATTCTGGACTTTTTATGACGTTTATAAAACAAAGCGTTATTAATATTTTAGAGCGGTGGCAAACTTATAATATTTTGCAAATTTATTAATATTGAGCGTTCAAAATATTAGGGTTCGGTCCAGTGTCCTCTTCCTCCGCTCCTTCCATTTTCCCTCTCCTCCTCCTCTTCCTCTTCCTCCTCCTCCTCCTCCTCCTCTTCCTAGGGTTAGGTTTAGGTTTCTCCTCCTCCTCTTCCTCTTCCTCCTCCTCCTCTTCCTAGGGTTAGGTTTAGGGTTTCTCTCCCCACTTTCTATTTTCCTCCTGCTATCAGAGTATAGACATGCCGACTCCGTCGCCGCCGCTGTCCTCCTCCTCCTTCATCTCCATCCTGCTCTTTTCTGCCATCGTAGGCGGAGTCCTTGTCCTCCTCTTCTTTGCCGACTACTTCCGCCGTAAGCGAGCCGAGGTCGCCACCGTCTCCTCCCAGAAGTCATCGAAGCCTCTTCCTTCCTCCAACAGGAAGCCCCATCCCAGATCCCACTCTCACGTCGCCGATAAGGTCAAATCTTCTCTCTTCTCCCCCTTCTCCTCTCGATTTTGAGTCATCGATCGATCGATCGGTCTGTCACAACCCGTTACCCAAATTGTTGGGTCAGGCCGAGCCATGTCCAGCCTACGCTTGGTTAAAGCGTAGTAAGCTGTTCTAAGAATAGACAATAAAGGATCTTAGTATCTAACAGTTCTAAAATCATATTTAAATGTTCATCACAACACAGCATCTATAAGCGAAGGTAAACAAACACAGATTTAATAATACATAACCAAAGTATCTAACTGGAGACAAAGTCCAGTATCCAAATATAAGAACAGACAATGTCTAAGTCTGCTAAACACATGAAAGATAACTAAGCAAGGTTCCCCGCTGGGGCCTCTTCTGGAGCCAAGGCCAGGTCCATGGTAAGTAGGGCATGTATCCTCAGGACTATCATCTGTAATATTTTCAACAGGTCCAATCAGGACGGGAACGAGTACAACTCATCTAGAAAAACCCAAGTAAATGACAAAGAACTATAAAGCAGTTATAGACAGTTTTATTGATGAACATGGCTATTTTATACAGGTAATGATGGCATAGAGAAACAGTAAGATACAAGAAAAGAAAGGTAACTAAAACAAGAGAAGAATCATGGCAATGAAGGCTGTAATAAAAGCTAACTGAACTAGAATATCATGTGTGAGTCCAGACAGTACGATATAAGTCTAATATAATCCCAGTGTGAGTCCAGTCCATAAAATCTGATACCAGATAAATTCCGGTACAAGATGAGTCCAACAGTGATCAATGAATCCAGGGTGAGTCCAACTATGATCTAACAGTGTGTTTTAAAATACCGAGGTCGACATACAAACGGCTGTAGGTATCAGGCACATCTCTCACTGATCAGGCAAGAGATGGCTATGCTTCCGGTAGATTCCTGTAGGAGATTCCGGATTTGGGGTATGTCTACATGTCTTACTCAATATTTCTCCGCCCAGCAAGTGAATCCAGTACAAGACACAAAAATCGAGATGAGTCCGGCCAAATGATGATTCCGGAAATGATTTCGGAATGATTCCAGTGATTCCAGTAATAGAGATCAGTAATAAGGTATGTGTCGCATACATGAATCCAGAAATATCCATACGTGTTGATACAGAGAATCACATAGAACTAACTAGAACTGAAATGCAGTAATTGACAAATAAATGAGAGAATTATCAGAGAATGTACTCGCCTCGAGCAAAGCAAGAATACCAGTACGAAGGTACAGATGTCCGGTATCCTGTCAATAATGATATACAACTCAGTTCTAAGCTAGGATCAACAATATACTAGTGGTGTGACACGACTCCTAACTGGATACTAGCCAAGTGGGGACCTAGCATAAAAAGTCTAATATGAAGTGCCACTATACACAAACTAACTCTCTAGGGTCTTTACACTAGTGCAGGGTGAGGTCCAATACGTCTATAACTCAAAACAACACAAAATATTAAAAGTCGTAATTATTCAATAAATAAATCAAACTGTACATTGAGTTCCAACAATTTTTGAGATAGACAAAAAGATCAATATATAAAATAAAGTACCAAAAGGATCCTTGTTAATTATAGAAATTTATACTAATTTTTTTGGGATTTATAAACCCTCATAAATATTTATTAAAAATCAGCAAACATAAATATATTGAAAATGAGTTCTGTTTTCCCATTTTTATAAAATACCAAAAGTACTCATTAAATGTCAGAAAAATTATAATAAATTAGCTAAATTAACATAGTATTTAAATATAATTTTTCCAAGATTTTTACAGCAATTAAAATATATATAAAAATTCAAAACCAGAAAGTAACAATATCTAGAAAAATAATTAATTATAAATTAAGGATAATACATAATCAAAATCTACAGATGTTGTCGGATGATAAAATAAATATCACCAACGTGTCCAGAACGATCAAATCAGCTAGGATAGCCTACCCATAAGTCCAATTTGGACACAGGGGCAAAACGGTAATTTCGGGTTAAAATAATGTCTGCCGTTGGACACACTTTGCACCGAAAAGCGTGTCGGGATAGAAGTCTACAAAACCTAGCAAATTATATGTCCACGAATCCAGAATGATGATACGAACCCAACGGTATGTCCAAAATGGAATTCCGATGTGCCGATCTAAAAATGATACGTTGACGCGACACTTGGTATCCGGTTTGCACGGAAATGCGTGCCGGAGCAAATGTCTTCAAAACTCAGCAAATTATATGTCAACGAGTCCAGAATGACGATACGAACTCAACGGTATATCCGGAATGGGATTCCGATGAGCCGATCTCAAAGTGACCCGTTGACTCAAAAAGTGGGACCCGCTTTGCACCGAAATGCGTGCCAGGGCTCACGTTCTCCAAATCAAGCAAATTTTATATGAAAACATGCCAGAACGACGCCACGAGTCTACTGGTGGTGTTAGAAATTGAATCCGGAGTCCCGGGTTCAAAAATGGAATTTAACAAGTGCAAATTAAAGAATTCGGACGGCCAACTTTGGCGTCGAATTCGACCAACCAAACGTGCTTAAAATGAAACGAAACCTAAAGGAGACAGGAAGAGGGTTATACCAGCTGTGCACCGGAACTGACGGCGTGTCAACCGGAGCTGCGACGGCGAAGTTACGAGCTGACGAAGTCGGCTCCACGAAACTGTCCAAAAATAGTTTAATTTAAAACGTCAACTTGGTGGCCAGTTTTGAGGTATCAAACGACAAAATTAACGGACGAAAATTGACAGGAGTGAAGATGGATATACCGAGATTGCGACGGAGCAAGGAGTTCGCCGATCCAACGGTCGGATCTCCCAGAAAACGCGCACGAACTTGCTGCGACGGAGCGCGAATTCTGAGTTCCAAACTCGCGCGCGCCGACGGGATCTCGTTCAAAACACACGAATCGTGTGTTTCGCATGTCGGGGAGGATGGCGGTGGCCAGGGGGGTGTTCGCCGGAGGCGTGCGCGCCGGTGGGGGGGTCGCCGATGGTCGGTGGCGGCCGCGGTGGCGCGCGGCCAGCGCTGCCAGCGCTGTTGCTGCTGCCAGCGCTGTTGCTGCTGCCGCTGTGCTGCTGCTGGTGGCGCGGCCAGAGGCGCACGGCGGTGGCGCAGCGCGGCCAGCGAGGAAGGAGGCCGGCTGCGGCGTGGCCCACGACGGAGGGTGGCCGTGGCGTGCGGTGGTGGTGGTTTGAGTGGTGGTGCATGGTGGTGGAGCATGGTGTTAGTGATGGTGATCATGGTGGTGGTTGTAGTAGTGAGGAGGAGGAGAAGAAGAATGGAGGAGGAGGAGGCTGTGGGGAGGAGGCTGAGGAGGAGAGGGAGGAGCTCGGGTTGGAGCTCGGCATGGGCTGGGAGTGGAGTGCTGTGTGTGTGAGTTTTGTGTTGAGAGAAAGAGAGAGAGAGGTGTTTGTGTGTGTATATATATAATATGTATAGAAAGAGTGAGAGAGAGAGAGAGAGATATTTGAGAGAGGGGGGAGAGAAAGAGGTCGGCCAAAGGGGGGGTTGCTGTGAGGTGGAGGTGAGGGGGTGTGTGAGTGTTTGTATAGGTGTTATGAGAGAGAGAGAGTTATTTACATATATATGTATATATATAAATATGTGGGATATTTTGAAAAGTAGAGAGAGATATATTTTCAAAAATAGGAAAAATAGAAATATTGTGTAGGGTATTTGGGCAGTCATGAGAGGACAATATGGAGCTTGGGTTCGGGTTCGGTCGAGCCGGGTCGGGCCAAAATCGAACCGGGTGCAATAATTGAATTAAATACGTATTTATAATCACGGAAAAATAAATAATATACGGGGACTCCAATAAATGGGACACAAGCGTCATGCAGGTAGTAGGCTTCATGTGGGCCACGTCCATACTTTGGGTCGACTAGGTTGGGTCGATGTCGGGTCCTGAAATTAAATTGGAAAATTAAATCAGGTTTCACGGCAGAAAATAAATCGGCCTAAATTGACCCGGAAGTTGTGCGAAGAAAATGGAGCACAAAATGAAGTGTCTGAGTGGGACACGAAGGTCATGGGTGGAGAGCGTCTCGAGTAGATTATTCATGAGAAGTTGGTTTCGAGAAAATGGCTGATCTGGTGCTCCTAAATTAAAAGCAACGGTAACGTGTAAACGACGATCAAAAATAAAAGTGGGAATAATTATTGAATGATTAATCGGTCTAAGTTAACCCGAACTTGCGCGATACAAAAAGAGCACAAGGGAACGAGTTCAAGTGGGACGCGATATATCGACAGGAAGATAATCTTGCCTACTTCAAAATCATGAAGAGAGTTTACAGAGATTGGCATCCCTGACGCTCCAGAAGTCAAAGTCATGGAAAGGTACATAAATAATCAAAACAATTAAATAAATAAAATATTTATCGATAATAATTCATTTAGAAAAATTTAAAATAGCCCTGAAATTCAGGGGGCTTACATCCTACCCACCTTACAAAAATTTCGTCCTCGAAATTAAAAATCATCCAACCAGTCAAACTATAACATGTAGCTGCTCTGGCTACGATACTCAATCTGCTATCCTTATAATCATCTCTTCTGTTTCTTCTTACAATCTTTTTTGATTCAGGTTCAACAAAGTCCTTCTATCATAAACTATGTCATATATCCTTTAAAATCTTCCATACTAACATGAAGCATTTATGTATACCCTAAACTATAGGTCCTTTTCTGGGTATGTTTATAAACCTATAATGCTTAATCATCAACCATATTTCCAACCCCTGTTGTAAATACTGGATTTCCTTATCGTATCCTAAGTATCCATATTCTATCAATCCACATGCCCTTAGCATTATTTGTCGTCAATCCTTTTATACAGCTTCTCCTTGAAATTATACGTTCAATTCTTATCCTTGGCGTAGATCCTTCTTCTTTTTACTCAACAAGTCCTCCGAATATAAATTCTCGATTTCAAAACTCCCGATTTATTAATTACCAATGTACATATGTCTTTGTCTCGTTCTGATATCCTCCCGATCTCGTACGCAGCACGATAACTCATTCTAATTTATTCCATATCAATCCACGTATCGATCTACCCTCTAATCACATGTAATTAGCTATAGATAACCCATAATCACTTGGTCATCAAAGTCATTTAATGCTCAATCCTCAAATTCTAAGCATAAGATTCTAATCCTCAATCCATAGTCACAACAATATACGATCTCATTTCTCCATCTTAGATACCCTATCATCAAGTCATACTATCAATGCAATCGTTCTTAATGGTTTTCAAGTCTACTACAGTCAGTCACCCATACTTGTCCCATAAGCTTAATCTAACCAATCCCTAGGAAAAGTATTTATCACAAACACACAATACATTTATAGTTATACTACAGGATCAGTCAACAAGGTTTGGCTATTTCGGTCATCTATCAAGTAGAAGGTAACAAGGCCTAAGACTGGGTCAAGCAATCCATAACAGTGTCCAAACAAGTTAAAGGTCAAGCAAGACATGAAAGTTTATCAGAATATCTCCAAGAATGGTACGAAGACAACGAGATGTATAACGAGAAGAATTACCAAAGAGGTTAACGAAGAAGAATTTAGTCAAGTCATAGGAAAGATGGAACATAAAAATAATTATGTCCAAAAGATAACATGAAAACAATTCTGTTTGAGAGTCTTAGAGAACCTATAATCCTAGTTGCAGATGTAGATAGAACGGAGTTAATCAAGACGGAAAAGAATAATGATAAGAACTTATTCTTGCTCATTCGGTCATAACAAAGTAAACCAAGTTGAGATATGATCTGATAACCATATACGTCTTCCTGAAATCATGTTGCCAGAATTTTTGCCACACCAGTAAGCTTAGATGCAATAAACGGTAGAGTCATAACTAAGGTATATACCCTATAATCATGTTATCTAGAATCCTCGCCACGCCAACCGGTATGGCTGCGAAAAAATCTAAATTCTATGAATAGGATAGTATATCCAAAATCAGGCTCTATGTTTTTGTCATACCAGCTAATATGGCTGCGATAAATTCTAAACTCCATAACTAAAGCAGACGTTTACCTTATCAGAATATATCACTATTCAATCCACAAAATTTATCACGATGCAAGATCAAAGTT
The DNA here is from genome assembly GCA_029216955.1 of Iris pallida. NCBI lineage: Eukaryota > Viridiplantae > Streptophyta > Magnoliopsida > Asparagales > Iridaceae > Iris > Iris pallida. Next base: position 15,782,508 of record JANAVB010002397.1, on the reverse strand, counting down.
AACAACAAAAATCAAAAATTAAATTCAACAACGAATTTAAAGAAGAGCAAATAGAAATAAGTGGAAACTGATTTCTAGATAAGATTAGAGTGAGATCCTCAGGGGTCATCCCAAGGGTACAAACTTGGTCTAAATTGACCCACTGAAATACAAACAAGAAACTAATTATAGCTAACGGTCCTATGCTGTGATGAGTTCTCCTATGTTGTAATCCTAGAAATCCTCTAGGTGTTCTAAATGTCATCCCTAGTGTTATCAAGTTGTCCAAGATCCTAATTGCAGGCATGTTTGGTACAATAACGTAACCAAACAACTTAAGTCTGGACCTGCATGGGCCACCACTAAAAACATGTCACGACCCGTTACCCAAATTGTTGGGCCGGGCCGAGCCATGTCCAGCCTACGCTTGGTTAAAGCGTAGTAAGCTGTTCTAAGAATAGACAATAAAGGATCTAAGTAGCTAACAGTTCTAAAATCATATTTAAATGTTCATCACAACACAGCATCTATAAGCGAAGGTAAACAAACACAGATTTAATAATACATAACCAAAGTATCTAACTGGAGACAAAGTCCAATATCCAAATGTAAGAACAGACAATGTCTAAGTCTACTAAACACATGAAAGATAACTAAGCAAGGTTCCCTGCTGGGGCCTCTTCTGGAGCTAAGGCCAGGTCCATGGTAAGTAGGGCATGTATCCTCAGGACTATCATCTGTAATATTTTCAACAGGTCCAATCAGGACGGGAATGAGTACAACTCATCTAGAAAAACCCAAGTAAATGACAAAGAACTATAAAGCAGTTATAGACAGTTTTATTGATGAACATGGCTGTTTTATACAGGTAATGATGGCATAGAGAAACAGTAAGATACAAGAAAAGAAAGGTAACTAAAACAAGAGAAGAATCATGACAATGAAGGCTGTAATAAAAGCTAACTGAACTAGAATATCATGTGTGAGTCCAGACAGTACGATATAAGTCTAATATAATCCCAGTATGAGTCCAGTCCATAAAATCTGATACCAGATAAATTCCGGTACAAGATGAGTCCAACAGTGATCAATGAATCCAGGGTGAGTCCAACTATGATCTAACAGTGTGTTTTAAAATACCGAGGTCGACATGCAAACGGCTGTAGGTATCAGGTACATCTCTCACTGATCAGGCAAGAGATGGCTGTGCTTCCGGTAGATTCCTGTAGGAGATTTCGAATTTGGGGTATGTCTACATGTCTTACTCAATATTTCCTCGCCCAGCAAGTGAATCCAGTACAAGACACAAAAATCACGATGAGTCCGGCCAAATGATGATTCCAGAAATGATTCCGGAATGATTCCAGTGATTTCAGTAATAGAGATCAGTAAGTAAGGTATGTGTCGCATACATGAATCCAGAAATATCCATACGTGTTGATACAGAGAATCACATAGAACTAACTAGAACTGAAATACAGTAATTGACAAATAAATGAGAGAATTATCAGAGAATGTACTCGCCTCGAGCAAAGCAAAAATACCAGTACGAAGGTACAGATGTCCGATATCCTGTCAATAATGATATACAACTCAGTTCTAAGCTAGGATCAACAATATACTAGTGGTGTGACACGACTCCTAACTGAATACTAGCCAAGTGGGGACCTAGCATAAAAAGTCTAATATGAAGTGCCACTATACACAAACTAACTCTCTAGGGTCTTTACACTAGTGCGGGGTGAGGTCCAATACGTCTATAACTCAAAACAACACAAAATATTAAAAGTCGTAATTATTCAATAAATAAATCAAACTGTACATTGAGTTCCAACAATTTTTGAGATAGACAAAAAGATCAATATATAAAATAAAGTACCAAAAGGATCCTTGTTAATTATAGAAATTTATACTAATTTTTCTGGGATTTATAAACCCTCATAAATATTTATTAAAAATCAGCAAACATAAATATATTGAAAATGAGTTCTGTTTTCCCATTTTTATAAAATACCAAAAGTACTCATTAAATGTCAGAAAAATTATAATAAATTAGCTAAATTAACATAGTATTTAAATATAATTTTTCCAAGATTTTTACAGCAATTAAAATATATATAAAAATTCAAAACCAGAAAGTAACAATATCTAGAAAAATAATTAATTATAAATTAAGGATAATACATAATCAAAATCTACAGATGTTGTCGGATGATAAAATAAATATCGCCAACGTGTCCAGAATGATCAAATCAGCTAGGATAGCCTACCCATAAGTCCAATTTGGACACAGGGGCAAAACGGTAATTTCGGGTTAAAATGATGTCCGCCGTTGGACACACGTTGCACCGAAAAGCGTATCAGGATAGAAGTCTACAAAACCTAGCAAATTATATATCCACGAATCCAGAATGATGATACGAACCCAACGGTATGTCCAAAATAGAATTCCGATGTGCCGATCTCAAAATGATACGTTGACGCGACACTTGGTATCCGGTTTGCACGAAAATGCGTGCCGGAGCAAATGTCTTCAAAACTCAGCAAATTATATGTCAACGAGTCCAGAATGACGATACAAACTCAACGGTATATTCGGAATGGGATTCCGATGAGCCGATCTCAAAGTGACCCGTTGACTCAAAAAGTGGGACCCGCTTTGCACCGAAATGCGTGCCAGGGCTCACGTTCTCCAAATCAAGCAAATTTTATATGAAAACATGCCAGAACGACGCCACGAGTCTACTGGTGGTGTTAGAAATTGAATCCGGAGTCCCGGGTTCAAAAATGGAATTTAACAAGTGCAAATTAAAGAATTCGGACGGCCAACTTTGGCGTCGAATTCGACCAACCAAACGTGCTTAAAATGAAACAAAACCTAAAGGAGGCCGGAAGAGGGTTATACCAGCTGTGCACCGGAACTGACGGCGCGTCAACCGGAGCTGCGACGGCGAAGTTACGAGCTGACGAAGTCGGCTCCACGAAACTGTCCAAAAATAGTTCAATTTAAAACGTCAACTTGGTGGCCAGTTTTGAGGTATCAAACGACAAAATTAACGGACGAAAATTGACAGGAGTGAAGATGGATATACCGAGATTGCGACGGAGCAAGGAGTTCGCCGATCCAATGGTCGGATCTCCCAGAAAACGCGTACGAACTTGCTGCGACGGAGCGCGAATTCTGAGTTCCAAACTCGCGCGCGCCGACGGGATCTCGTTCAAAACGCACGAATCGTGTGTTTCGCACGTCGGGGAGGATGTCGGTGGCCAGGGGGTGTTCGTCGGAGGTGTGTGCGCCGGTGGGGGGGGTCGCCGGTGGCCGGTGGCGACCGCGGTGGCGCGCGGCCAGCGCTGCCAGCGCTGCTGCTGCTGCCGCTGTGCTGCTGTTGGTGGCGCGACCAGAGGCACGCGGCGGTGGCGCAGCGCGGCCAGCGAGGGAGGAGGCCGGCGGCGGCGTGGCCCGCGGCGGAGGGTGGCCGTGGCGTGCGGTGGTGGTGGTTTGAGTGGTGGTGCATGGTGGTGGAGCATGGTGTTGGTGATGGTGATCATGGTGGTGGTTGTAGTAGTGAGGAGGAGGAGAAGAAGAATGGAGGAGGAGGAGGCTGTGGGGAGGAGGCTGAGGAGGAGAGGGAGGAGCTCGGGTTGGAGCTCGGCATGGGCTGGGAGTGGAGTGCTGTGTGTGTGAGTTTTGTGTTGAGAGAAAGAGAGAGAGAGGTGTTTGTGTGTGTATATATAATATGTATAGAAAGAGTGAGAGAGAAGAGAGAGAGAGAGATATTTGAGAGAGGGAGGAGAGAGAGAGGTCGGCCAAAGGGGGGGTTGCTGTGAGGTGGAGGTGAGGGGGTGTGTGAGTGTTTGTATAGGTGTTAGGAGAGAGAGAGAGTTATTTACAAATATATGTATATATATAAATATGTGGGATATTTTGAAAAGTAGAGAGAGAGAGATATTTTCAAAAATAGAAAAAATAGAAATATTGTGTAGGGTATTTGGGCAGTCATGAGAGGACAATATGGAGCTTGGGTTCGGGTTCGGTCGAGCCGGGTCGGACCAAAATCGAACCGGGTGCAATAATTGAATTAAATACGTATTTATAATCACGGAAAAATAAATAATATACGGGGACTCCAATAAATGGGACACAAGCGTCATGCAGGTAGTAGGCTTCATGTAGGCCACGTCCATACTTTGGGTCGACTAGGTTGGGTCGATGTCGGGTCCTGAAATTAAATTGGAAAATTAAATCAGGTTTCACGGCAGAAAATAAATCGGCCTAAATTGACCCAGAAGTTGTGCGAAGAAAATGGAGCACAAAATGAAGTGTCTGAGTGGGACACGAAGGTCATGGATGGAGAGCATCTCGAGTAGATCATTCATGAGAAGTTGGTTTCGAGAAAATGGCTGATCTGGTGCTCCTAAATTAAAAGCAACGGTAACGTGTAAACGACGATCAAAAATAAAAGTGGGAATAATTATTGAATGATTAATCGGTCTAAGTTGACCCGAACTTGCGCGATACAAAAAGAGCACAAGAGAACGAGTTCAAGTAGGACACGATATATCGACAGAAAGATAATCTTGCCTACTTCAAAACCCATGAAGAGAGTTTACAGAGATTGGCATCCCTGACGCTCCAGAAGTCAAAGTCATGGAAAGGTACATAAATAATCAAAACAATTAAATAAATAAAATATTTATCGATAATAATTCATTTAGAAAAATTTAAAACAGCCCTGAAATTCAGGGGGCTTACACGGTCACTCACTTTTTTTGTGTGTGGAATAATTTCAGGACCAGAACGAGAAGCACCACCCTCTCGACGCCAACACGCTGATAGGCCACAGCGACTGTGTCACCGCGCTATGTTTCTCTTCCGATGGCCGTAATCTCGCCACCAGTGAGCACGTTTGTCTTTTTTTTATGTATTTTTTTACTTGTTCAACTTATTTGTGTCTTGATGTGGAGATGTGAATTTTTGTTCGTAGGTTGTGCCGATGGAGTGGTCAGAGTGTTTCGGATCGACGACGTCTCCAGTAAAAGCTTCAAGTGAGCTCGTCATACAAGTTTGATTTCCTATTTTGGGTTTTTTTTGGTTTTCACAATGTTTATAGCATTTCCAGCCTCCTTAGATCAATATAGCATCCCTGCTAATATATTGACTTCATAATTTTGATATTCAGGGATTTTTGCAATTATTACTAATATTATTTTTCTGAGGAAATTGTTACCGAATAATTGGGCATATAGTCAATATTTTTTCCGAAGGACTTACATAGATTATGTATGTTTCAGTTGATTTTTTGCTTATTCCCCTAATTGCCTGCAGGGTTTTGTATGATAAACGGTTCAGCGTGTTCCATTTTCCCGTCTCAGATGAGGATGCACCAAATTATCATTCAATTATTCAGAATCCCATGGATGTGGCTACTTTGTTGCAATGTGTTGACTGTGGACAGTATATTACTCGTGCAGCATTTCTGCTGGACTTTGACCTTATTGTGGCCAATGCAAAGGTATCTCTCAGTGTATAGTTCAGTTTGTTTTATTGTTAACTTTGGCAAAACAATTTGTCTTGAAGGCTTTATGTTATTCCTATACTCTTTGATAATGCCACATTTTCAAGGTTGTAAAAGGTGCTAGGCGCTAGTTGGGGGGGCACTGGATGTCTAGCGCCTAGCACGCCTAGGCAGCCACGGTTAAAAAAGAATAACCCCAAAACCTACTGAAAAATTGCAGTAAAATTTCATAAAACCCAAAAACATGGATAGTCGGGGGTAGGGGGGTCTAGGTGGGTGCCTAGGCGGGCATCGGACGGGTATCAATATGCCGATTTTTAGAACAGTGCACATATTATGGTGGTAGTTCCAGTAATAGTTACCGGGTACACTAAACCCCTACCGAACCACGATCCGGGACGAGCATTTCGGTTCACGTTACGTTTCCGATCCGGATAGTTATGGTACTCAATCCTGATCACTAAATTTGAACCGCGAATCACTGTGAACATGCTTTCTTTCAATACAAAGAAAGTTAAAAGAACTTGAGATTTCTTGTCAAGTGGGATTTCCATAGCTACGCTTTTTTTATGTTGTTTTTACTTTGTAGTTCCTACCATTGTTTTTGTTGTTAATTGCTAGAGCCACCATTCCGTTTTGCAAGTTGCTCTTACAAAGAGAGAGCTTATAAATTTATTTATGATGCTTTTGTTATTTGGTATGAAGGTTCCGAGTCGTTTGCTATTTTATTTTATTTTATTTTATGCTTTATTTACATGTTTTGATTTGACATGTTTGTATTGTTTTATTTTGGAAAGCGTACCACAGACCAAATTGCCAAAACAACTCACTCTACCCCCTCTACTGGAAATAAAGAAATAGTGTATCCCGAATCCGAACCATGACCCATGACATATTTGTTCCATGTAACAGTGGTCTGGGTTGTAGAATAAAACTTCCAGTATCATCTGCAACAAAAACAAGATAGGAACTTTTTATCTTGTGCTTCTAATGTTGTTTTCTTAGAACCCGTATGCAGGCATACAATGGAGATGACTATAATGGAGCGAGGATTGTTAGCAGGGCTTATGAGCTTCGAGATGTGGATGCTCTTTATTTATGGCAGCGTTCATAAAACTAGTGGTTGCATTAGTATTTGAAACTATGCTGATCTGTTTACCTCTCAGGTCCAAGGTATGTTGTCGCAGATGGATCCAGCATTGGTGGCATTCTGTGACAAGACTGCAGCAGAAGGGGGGCCAGTTCATGTGGCAGATGTTGATGGTTTGGGCCTTCCATCAACCCCTGTTGTTCAACTGGCTTCCACTACCAGAACAAGTGTACGACTTCGTAATGTCCAGCCAGAAGTGAACCTATCACAAAGTTATGAAGCCTTGAGGCGGGCAAAGAAAATCTATGAGAATGAGCAATCAGGTTTTTCTTTTTCCAACCCTATTTTCAGTGAAAACTAGTATGGTATGTTGTTGTGCTCTGTAGTGTTGGTTCAAATGTGGTGCTGACTTTACAAGTTCATAATGGTAAGGTAGTAAGCATGTATTTATCCTGAAGATGATATCAAGCTAGGTTAGTGAGTAGTATATATGGTTTTTAAGGTGAATAAAGATCAAGTCAAAGGAATGAGATAAGTAAAGATGTTGCACAGCTGTACTGCATTGAGAATGTGGTCTCATGTGCAGCAAACAATGACGAAGTAATGAAATGGCGGAGGATAGAGGAACTGTTTTATGATTAAATTTGGCGGTTCATGATTCCATATATCTATGTAGTGTCTCATAACCCAAAACTACATGTTCACATAGACATCCTACTCTTGCTGACACCATGGGTCTTAAAGCTTGGGCTAATAAATACCCACAACTGTTTTGCAACTTGATACTTTTAAAGTATATCTTAGCACTTTGCTACCTTAATTATTTAGTTTGTTGCCCTGAAGTCATTTAACAGAGAAGGGCCAAAAAGACCACCTTTATAAAAAGCGATAGTAGATTGTCAAATTTATACAAGTCCTTAATTTTTCAAATGTTCATCGAAGCCCTCAAATATTCCCCATTTACAATATAATCCATATTCTGCACAAAAGTCTTGACATGAGAACTTAGAGTTCTATAAACTTTTTTTCATTTATGAAAGTTTTGGCTTCTGGGTTTTCTGAAATTCACTTGAGCCTGTGTTTTTTTTCTCTTGAATTTTGTAGTGACTTGAAGTTTTTTTTTTCATTCCAGTTTTCGGTCTTTCAAATATAATGTGTCCTTTGTACCTGGTTCTAACTTGATAACATCTAAATTGTGGATATAGGTGGGGTGAGGATTTGGAACACGAGACCTCCATTTGGTTGGCATTTTAATATCATTCTATTTTTAGCAATTCTCCATTTGCGCCAAGTGCAGTCAGTCTAATAAGTGATGCTTTCTTAATTATGTATTTTCGATTTTGATTTCTAATATATAAATTTCTTGTTAACTTTATTTAATTTATTGGCTTGGTAAAATCCAGGTTGATTGCTAGGCTCACATTTCAGCGTTGTACTAAAGTGCTAAGCTGACATTTCCAATTTTTTGCAAAATGGGCACAACGTGACGCTGAGGTGCATGCAGGCGCTGGTGAGGGTTCAGGCAAGAGTAAGGGATCAGAGGATGAGGCTCTCCCACGACGGCGCCGGCTGCAGCAGCACCAAGTCGTCGCTCAGCTGCGACACTACTTCTCTTTGGGACTCCCGATATCTTCAAGAGATGGCAGAAAGAAGATCCATGGTCAGAATCTACTTAAGTAAATATTTTTAATAATTTGGTTAGCAAAAGCGATATTTATTCCTATTTTTTGGGTACATTCTGTATTTGGATATTCAATGTAATGAAGATGTTGATATGTACTCTATTTTGAGAAATGTAATAAAGATGGTGATATATAATGTTAAGTTTTTGGAATGTAATATATACTGTGCAGTATAGAGCATGATAAATATGCTAATTTGAATAGTATAAAGTGTTATAAATGTGCTGCATTGAGCCTATACATATTATCTATTCATGACATTTTAAAATTGTTCTGAATTGTGCACTATATATTAACCATTCATAACGCTTTTATAGAAACTATTCATGACGGTTATTTTATGACGCTTTTAAAAAATATTTATAATACCCGTTTTCATAACGGTTGTTGTGGAAAAAAAAGCGTCATGGTTCGTCATTAATGACGCTTTTTAGCCGTCATTAAAAGGGTTTTTTGTTGTAGTGAGGGGCACATAATGAAATGTACTTCCGTACAAGTGATAAGGCGATAGATGTACATACGTACAAATCTGCTTTGAGATAAAGCCTACGGCGCAGTATTCATATAAAATGAAACTTTGCTCGGTACATACGTACGGAGAAGGGGGCATGATCACGTACACTACTAACAGTTCCCCCATAATCCATATCATGTGAGAGATATATATAGACTGGTCTAAGCATGGTAGTGACTGAAAGTACAATATGTGAAGATTTAACTTGCTACCCCAAGGATCAACATTTAACATGGTTGGATTCGCAGTTCATTGTTGTAACAGTATATAAAGTTTGTAGAAGTACTTGCCTTTAGCAAAGCAAAGCAGCAATAAGAATGCTATAGATGCCTGGTAACTCGTCACTGTAGAAATAAATACATAACTTAGTTTTTATACTAAGTTAAATACTAAGACACTAGTGGTGCAACACGACTTTCTAACTGGACACCTAGCCAAATGGTGACTTTAGCATAGAAGACCAATACAATACTCAAACTAACTTTCTAGGGTCTTTACACTAGTGTGGGGTGGGGTTCAATACGGCTAAAACGCAAAACAACACAAAAAGTTGCAAGTCGTAATCTATTCAATAATTAAATCAACTGTACACTATGTTCCAACAATTTTTGAGATAGACAAAATGTTCAATTTACATAAAATAAAGTACCAAAATGATCCTTGTTAATTATAGAAATTTATACTAATTTTTTTGGAATTTATAAACCCTCATAAATATTTATTAAAAATCAGCAAACATAAATATACTAAAAATAAGTTCTGTTT